>PPJY03000010.1:0-366591 GCA_003671575.3 Zygotorulaspora florentina | reverse complement strand
GCTCAATCTTACCTCGAGACCATAATCATCTACAGTTCGGTCTGGGAAGATACTCTTTTAAACTTTCGTATCACGCTTACTTTATAATATCAACTTTTATCGCCATCTTCACTTCAATAGTTTGAAGTAGCAAACTGAGGAAGGTATAAAATAATTAGAACAATGTTTTTCCAAGCCAAACAGTAGGCAATAATGCATGCATGACAAATTTGAGCCCTAATAGAGTATCAATAGATATATTCTTACTCTTCCCTATCGCTTGACCACTCATTGCGAGACGATTGCAAATCAGGCACCCTGCCACGAAGGAATCTACGGCTGCTCATTAATAGCCGAGTAGCACTGCATATTCTGTGGTACCGAAGAAATGGTGTGAGTACAGGTTGAACGATGACCAAAAGAGCGAAAAATCTTTATTGGCAGCACTGTTTATGATTTTCAATATGAGTATTTCACTAGGTAAAAATATTGGCGATACTGTTGTAGATGAATTCCACCTGATATATATGAACTTCATTTCTTTTTACAGGAAGAGCGAGGGTTGATATATTTCTATAATTGAACAATTACCAAGTATTACCGCAATGTCTAATATAACATAAGGTTCGACGATTCCAATTAGGAACATCTTTTTCAACATAAATTTAGTATCTTCAGGGTCTTGGTCTCAAGAACGATTTATTGAACGGTCATAAATTTGGATTTTTTTGTTTTGTTTGTTATTTTTCATATCTGTTTCCAAGGTTGTTAACCCTTTTTTTTAAGATGCGGTAACATGTTTTCGTGTCGAATTAAAATGCAGAATTTAAATACTATAACTATACATCTTCTATTATGGCTGAGCCCCTGGGGGAACATTGCTCAACTTATAGAGTAGGTCAACATTTTCCCATTTTTCCACCAAATGATCCACCTGTAGCGAGTGAATATATAGTAACCTCTTAAATGAGTCCACTGACTTATCAGCCGCAAGAACCATAGCTATTCCGCTTAGGAAACTTTCAAAACTTGGCGAACCAGTCTCAGGATTAATAGGTATGCTCAATTTTGATGCTTGATTTTGTTGCTGTAACCTAAACACGTATTTATAAGGGTCCAAAAAAGAGGTTACGCAACTTTGTCAGCAGTTGACAATCGGCCTCATTGAGCATTTGAACTGAAAAAATAAATGGACAAGTTCGGAGTCGAACCGAAGACCTCTCCCATGCTAAGGGAGCGCGCTACCAACTACGCCACATGCCCAGTTAATTGGATTATAATTTGTGCTTTTTCACTAAATCATTTTCCACCTATCACTTTACCATTCAAACAGTAAAAGTGTCTGAGTTGCGACCTAAATCCTTCTTGTTGAAAGGGATATTGTTGAAAGAGATGTTCCTTTTGGGAATTGTCGAAGCTGCTTATATTAGACATTACAATGATGCTTGGTAATTGTTCAACTATAGAGCTATATAAATCCTCGCTCTTCTTGTAAAGTGAAACGAAACTTGAGTCAAATGGAACTCATCTAGAGCAGTATCGCCAATATTTATACCTGGTGAAATACACACATCGGATCATTAAACGCTGATTTCAGCGAAAATTTATCGGCCATCATTCAACCTATGATAACACCATTTCTTCGATCCCATAGAATGTACTGTGCTACCTGGGTTTATTAGTGCTTCGCCGTAGATTCCTTCGTGGCAAGACGCCAGATTTGTAATCGTCTCGCAATGAGTTTTCAACCGATATTTTCTCACTCTTTCATATTGTTCGATACTCTGTTAGGGCTCAATCTTGCCTCGAGATCATTATCATCTACTGTTCGGTCTGGTAAAATGCTCTTTTGGCTTTCCATATTGTTGCTCGCTTTATAATATCAGCTTTTATCGCTATCTTCACTTCAAAAAAATCCTCGCTCTTCTTGTGAAGTAGAACGACGCTGGAATCAAATGATGTTGAAATAGAAATATAGAAGAAAATAATCATAGAGTTATGACATAAACGTATTAAAGGCCAAGCCGATGTAGAAAGGATATCGGTTATTGGTGTTCAGCGGGGCGTATTTATCCAGGTGACATTTTTCTAGCAGCTAAGAATGGCACATTCCCAATTAACACATTTGCTGCAGATACTGTCGCTTTCAGTTTCACGCATGGTGAAAAATTTCCGTTCGGCATATCGCTCACTGATATGATTCGATGTAGTGCATTTTTTGAGATATTATAAAGAAGAATCTTTATGTCGTTCTTGAGTTTCCTCCAAGCCTCTCGAGAAGCTTATTAATCGGTCTTATGAGTTTAGAGTCTATGTTTACAACTTATTATATTAGATTCGGAGTTAAAATACCCGCAATCTTAAAGTGCTTCAGCGTGCTTTCGTGTCGAATTAAAATGCAGAATTTAAATACTGTAACTATACATCTTCTATTATGGCTGAGCCCCTGGGGGACCTTGTCAAGGATTCATGAAATCTATCAATTTCTTCATCCTCAACGTCTTCTAGAATTGGAGATGATAACCTTCTTAAAGGAGCATTATATTCCTTTGTGTGATTGCCCAATAGCTTGCTAGTTTGCTGGTCTCTGAAGTTTATGTTAATGTTGATTGTCTTTGTGCCTGTATTTTGATTAGTTGCATCTTGGACAGACTTTTTTTGCAACCTTTCAGCTTTCTTTTTAGCGACTAATAAAGCTTTCTTCTCCTTGTATTTTTTTTCTTTTGCAGCTTTTTTTCTAAGCTTCAATTCTTTCTTTTCTTCTTCAATCCTGTGATGTTTTTCTGCCTCAGCAAGCATTTTTTGTTCAGCGATCTTCTTTTGCTCCATGGCTCTTTCTTCTTCCATTCTTATAGCTTCTTTTTTTGATTCTACCTGGCGGCGCTCATCATCTCCCATTCTCAGGTCTTCCTGTCTCATTTGCTCTTCGGTGTCCACCTTAGCTGTACTCCTCTGTTGCTCCAATTTATTTACCGCGGGCACTCCTGAACATTTAATTAGCTTCACTAGATCTTCGGCCTTGGTCACCTTTTCAAGAACTAGTTTTAGGATTGCGCAGTCATTTGAGTCATCAAGTTGGCAACCGATGATCCGAACATCACGGATCTGCTCACCAATATCAAAGGACTTACAAATACCGTCCTTTTTACTTGTGATTGTCAATTCATCACCTCTGTGATTTAATTCAATTGTGTGGTCTTGGAATAGCTCCCTAGCCACTTTTTGGTTCAGAGCCTTCAAATCTAATTGCGACAAGGCTTTCCTTATCAATTCATCTTCATTCTGCTCTTCCTCCAAGTAAAAAGGATTACCAAACATATCGCGAACGATATGGTATATTGGTCTATATGATTTTTCCTTCAATGTTTCTATTTCTCGGCTGACAGCATCAATTAATTTATCCTTGGGAACTCTCTTGAGGATAGAGAGAAAAAAACTATCCTCTGTCTCTTCGACACTGTATCTTAATGCGACGGGTGAAACCCTTGGAAAGTCACTTATAGGACGGCGACAAGTAGTCATTGCCGTACCTCTCCTTCTCTTCGGCTCAGGTCCATAGCCCAAAGCTTCGCCCCCAAAGACATTCAGCATTGGCGATGGCTCAAAGATACAGGGAGATTGAATGACGGAAAACATTTTTCAGCGGCAAAGTATTATATTGTGTTGTAGAGATGATCACTTTCAATCTGTATCCAAACAGAGGACGAGCAGAAAACAAGTGGCCCAATCATTATTCTTTTATACTTCTTCAGATGCTAATTTATAGGGGCGATTATAAATTGTCTTCTATATGCTTCTTCAATTCTTTGAAGTTCTTTGGACAAGCTCGGAGAGTGCGGCTGAAGATCCAAAATCTTCTAGAAGCTTCGAGCGAAAACAAGCGGGGCTAGCGCGTTACACGATACATGCACGTGATGCGATTTATCTATGAAGATGTTATGACAGTACATGTGGACAAGGAGATCGTGCATAATGTTCCTGGTTGGAGGTTAAATGTCCCCTCCATCAAGACAGCCAGCCCAGTTATATGTCACGACAATACTCTTTATAATGCTTACGGAAAGCATTCCGTCAATGTATGAGCCGTCTAAGGTTAGCACGAAGGATATTCTTACACTTTGGAAATACGTTTCAACTAAAACAAGCTCTTACTTGCCTTCGGCCTTCCAAGACTTTCGTCAGCACGTTTTCAAACTTGGTAAAATAGCAAACCCAAAAAAGGTTCCTCTAACCGAGAAGATTGATAATTTTGGCAAGCATATCGTTGTCAATTTGTGCAGGGACAATACCACCAAAAATTTGAAGTAGTAAGGTTCTCAAAATAGGTCAAATGAGAGAAAGAAAAGTCCTGGACGAATTTATATACTCGTGTATCACTCACGTATACAGGTGAATGTTGAAATAGAAAGAGAAAGCAGTGCCGCTTAGAGTGTGAAAAAGAATGAGAGGGCACAAGTTGAAATTATTATCCTGTAAAATAATCCATCACGAAACACGTAACTCCCCTCCACATAATAAACCTTACTATACCTCGTAGCCATTTAGGTCTGATATTATACAGTAAAATTCCGCAATTATCACCAAGTAAATCGTTTTTCTCAGCATCAAGGCCCTCTCCTTTCTTAATAAAGCTTCTTGCTGGACAGCCTTTCCAAAAATTCCAAAATTTAAATTCAGGACAGAGCGAAATGCGGTCTAAATGTTTATAGAATGGCCCCGTTGGTCCATCGATGTATCTCCACTGAACAGGGCACCACTTTTGCCGTGGATCATTCCATGGTAGTTGCTTGTCACCCCAGCGTCCATTGAAATCTATCCATGAGTTGCCCAAATCTGCTTCTTTTGGTCCACCAGGCGCGAAAGAGTTACCATCAAAGGTGTAGCCATAAAAGTTCAATGACGGATCCCACATGGGCCCACGGTCTGTGAAGTCACTTAATGGCATGAAAAAAAATGGTACATCATGCGAATGCTGCCCAACTGAAGCGTAGTTTGCATGAGTACCTCTGGCACTAAAGATTAAAGGTCTGAAGATGATTTCTGGTGTTAGCTTGCCATCTTTATGACGTAATTTTTTGACCTTCTCCAATGCCGAAAACTTATAAGCAATACCACCTCCATGTGCGCTCATCCACACATACTTAGGTTCTCCTTTATAAAACCTTACTAGAGAGTGTTCCCAATCTCCAACATGATTACCCCAAGGACCATAGCCCATAATATATGGACCTAAATTGAAGGGGTAAAAATAGAACCAAAATGCATCCACCCATCCGTTGCCTTTATCGACAACGAGTAAAATTGCAGGCCCATCTTTTATATGCCCGGTTCCATACTCTGGCTGGGAGCCCAGTAGCCATTTAGGGTCCTCAGAAAAATCTTCTTTGCTGGTTAGAAATGTAAATTCACTCGATATGCTGGTTGCCGAACCATTTTTTAAAACATATTTGTATTCGGATTTCAGATCTTTGAGCGTGATTTTTCCTTTGTCAATAACTGATACCCCGTCACTGTCTGTAATATTGAAGTGAGTAACGTACTCTGTAATATCCGAGGGCAAATATTTCTCTTCACTGTAGAGATGAACCAATGGACAGTTATCCACAACATAATGAGGTATCTCACCCTGCTTCTTCAAACTCCTGTTATCATCGTTAATATCATATGGGGATAATACAGGTGGTAGGCTGTACTCGTTACCATCCTGCTGTAAGTTGAGGAATGGATCATCTTCAAAAAGCGAATTTGAACTTGCTGAAACAAAGATAATTTCATAAAGCGCCATAATGAAAACCGAACATCGTATGATGGTAAAAAAAGATCTCTTCATATCAATGCCAACATCTGTTTATTACTGCTACTTTTGTACTTTCAATGCTCTCGAGATATTTAGTTTTGGATATTTATTTTAGGGTCGTTCCGCTTTCTCAAAAAATATTCTATGCTCATCAAACTAGGCGCCGGGTGACCCGACGCGCGTACACAGATATTTAGTTTATGTAGGCTTTTAACTCATTAGAGGGACTTCCAGTCCTGCCGTTGCGATCATATGCTCAGTAAGAAAACTCAGGACGTTGTTTTTGTCTTTGGCATGGGCAGAGACCATATATTGTCTATCTCCAGGTAGGTTTTTAGCCTAAGCTTATCAATGCACTTTCGTGATTTTGCCTCCTCTTGTGTACTCTGAGTTTAACAGAACAGGATTGTACTTGACGTGGTCGGGGAAGTACTCTCACGACGGCTTGCTTTTTAACGTTGGCCATGCTCTGATCAGAAACGCTCGGATGCCGGTGTCGATGAATACGGAATAGCCGCCGAGGCGCTGCAACTTTTACTTGACCAATCAATTCAGCTAGAAAATGCAACAGAAATACCGAGGGAGTAGAGAAGTAGAAACTTGAGATCATGCCTTACCAACAATAACTTAAGCCTAGTATATTACTTCCGGCAAATAATTCCCATTTCTGTTCCAATAAGCGCTATGTCGGAGCATTGATGGCTTTTTGCGACAAGGCGCTATTATTACTGTTCCAGAGTATGTAGTCATCAAGTTAAACTATGTTTACTGAGAGAGTTTAACCATCACGTATACCTTGTGCACATGATATGGAAAAAAAGGTGCCTTTTGCTCCCGGCTACAACCTGTGGAACTTTCAGGTCGGCCTTCTACACCACGAATTAGAAGTTCTCTCTGTAGCAAGTTGAAGAGAAGCCTAGCTGAGTTTTGGGCTATACAGTTATTTTGAGCATAAAAGTTTATTTGAACTTACAGCGTTGGTTTCGCGTCCCAGTCTCTGGTGAATTTTACGTGCTCCTCTTCATGCAAAGACGAATGTGTAGCTGTGATGCTAAGCATTTGCGCAGGCATCTAATGGCAATCTTGGGCTATGCCGGTAAGTACTCAACTGATACTTAACACGTGAATATCTTGAAGTTGCGACTTTGAGCTCTTTCCCAATCATTAAGATTGAATTACGTCTCTTACTGAAAATTTCTAAATTGGAAGGCCTAACTGCACAGCCCTTCAGCGAGCCTTTCGGAACAAAAAATTGCGACATGACTCTATAGGTAAGCGCTTTTTCTCAAGCAAGCTTAGAAAATTCATGAGTCAGTGTGGCATATCCCGCCGATGATAGCGGCTGAGTCGCTATAATTACCATCCTCGAAAATATGCGGAGAAAATGCGAACGTCATATATATCTGCAATGTACTTACTTGAAAGGTTTTTCATTAGCGAAAGAGCCTTCTTCCAGTATACCTGTAAAAGAGCTCTCGTGGCTTCGTTTCCAATCTTTTAAAAATTGAGCTAGAGATCGCAGATTATTTTCTTCAGTCTTTGCCCTAAAGGATTCGCATACCTCAACTGCCTTGTACCTATCCAATCCCCTTTCATTAACCAGATGAATATACAATTCAACTATGAGTTTGCGTTCTTTGTAAAGCTTTTCAAAAGCTGATCTCCAACTTTTGTCGCGAGTCTTATTCATATGGTGCACACACTCGTTGCCCATGTCAGGGTTTGGAGTAAACCATTCCAAAATAACAGCTTCAACTGTATTAAGGTCTGGATCAAGTTTGAACTCTTGATCATTTTCAATCATAGAAGTAGGGTTTGGCGTTGACTCATCCTTCGATATGGAAGGCGTCACACTGAGTCTTTGCCTTTTGGTCAAAGACTCATTCTCTACATCTTGGCCGCGGGTACGCTTCAATACCGCGTCAATTTTCAATTCCACGGCCTCGTTTACCATCCTTTGAATTTTACGTTCCCACTGTTCCATTTGTTGATTCACGGTGGATCTTACTCTCTCCCCTACAAGTTCGTTTATCATAAATTTCAGTTCATCCTGCATGTCTTTACCATCGTCTTCCGCCTCATCCCCGGAAGAATCATCTTCCACAGCAAGCAATCCGTCGAGTCTCGATTTACCATTGGCGCGCCCGCCTTCTTCAGCCTCTTTTTCGTCTTCCGAGGGTTCTTCTTTCTTTACGTAATTCTCCACGTCACTCGGTTTTGAAACTGTTATTTTCTCACTGATAGTATCGAGCAACAGGTTCAATTGGTGAATCATGAACTCCCTTGAAGACTTCTTCATTTCCAATCTGTCAAAAATCTTGGACAACAAGGATATCAAGATCTGGAAATTTGTCAAGGTCTGGTACTGAACAAATTGGAAAGTCTCCTTCATCACGTCAGTACTTTTGAAATCGGCATCCACCGTGGCCAGTTCGGCGCCTTGGCCTCCACTTTTTTCAACTATAGACGTCGGCTCAATCAGCAAATTGTGGAAGACTGTATCAGTTAGTGGATCAAACCCCGGCAATGAGCCTAAAGAACTGGCTCTGGGAGTTTTGCCGAGAGAATCATGGAAATAGGATTGGAAATCGATGTTCTGGAAGATAGGGTCCTTGAACAAATCATGATTAGGGAAGAACTTGAAAATCAGGGGCAGCCCCAACAGCAGTCGCTTTCTAAGAACTTCCATTAATTTGATGAAATCTTGAGACTCCACGGACAGGGAGTCCCACTGACGTCTGTACGATTCGACCTCTGGAAACATTTGGACCAGCAAACTATGTGGCAGGGAGTCCTTCCCGCCTGCGCCGTCTCTGGAATATGGGTTCTTGAAATTCATGATGGACCTGTAATCCGCAGGAACATTGTCAACGAACGTGGAATCGAGGGCCTGAGGGAAGTCTTGGAAGAAGGAAACAAAGTCCTGATTGGACCAAGTCGGGTATTCTATGGCGCTTTTGTTAAAGAAGTCGCGTCTTTTGTAAGGCAACTGGCAGTATCTGAACACTGCCGAGTAGTAATTGCTCAGCGTCTCATCTCTTGGATAGTCTGACAGGGATTTGCCTCTTATAAGCGGCATGTCCAACCACGAGTCCTTCGAATCTGCCTTCGACAGAAGATTTGGAAACCCATCTCCCTTGGTCATGGTCTTGACGCCATAAAACCGGAGATAGAAATAGGTGGCCAGCGAGGTCAGCGGGCAAAGGAACGGACAATCATGTGGCAGTAACACCACGGGCATGCGGGACTTGATCTGCGGCTCGGATTTCGGCAAGTAGACTTGCAGCGACGACCACACTTTCAGCTGGAGCACGACCCCGTCGTTGCCCCGGCTTGGCTTCAGCTGCGAGACTTTTACCTTGGAGCGCTGATCGTACGACAAATTGGTCATGAGCCGCAGGTGGAAATCGACCAAGAACCTCGATTTCTCCAGACACGTCTTGAAGAACTTTTCCGGCAACGAACTGGTGCAGTCATTCCACAGGTTGACGGAAACTTTGACCAGCGGCAGCGAACTATCCCTGTTCAGAGCCCCCCAGTGCGAATGCAGCCTGATAACACTCTCCAGATACTTCTCGTCGATACGTGACGCATTCCCGTGGATTGCGCACAGCTTGCCCAAAAACTTGACACTACTGATGATTTTCTTCAGCGTGGCAATCTTAAAGTCGTTTTCATCATCGCCACTACCCGACTCTTCTGGGACCAGCGTGTCTAGGAGAAACCAGTGGACCAGATGCGCCGACAGGGGCAGGTCCTTGTACAGCACCGAGCTTTGGACGCCGGTCTGGATGATCTTCTTCTCCCTCAACCATTGGATGTACTTGTCATTGTACGACTTGTACTGATGGGCAGTCCTGGGCGACAGCGAGTCGACCAATGTACGTACTTTGACTGCGGTTTCGGTTTCATCCATGGATGATAGCTGCCTCTCGTTTGCTGGAGTTACGCGTGGCAAGAGGGTACGCCTTAGATAGATATCTTGCCGGGCCTCGGCCACGCGTGGCAGAGGGCCAGAGCCGACTGGCGTCGGGTAACTGCCATGCCGGTCGCACAAGAGAAAAAATGCGTTGGGTGTCCGGCCATCCAGGGGGGCGCCGCCGCCGCGCGCCCGCCCGGACAGCTGTGCCACCTTCCCAGCACCCTTCCAGGCTTCTGTCCCATTAGCCGCCGTCGCAACTGGACCCCAACACCGCTCGCGCCCATTCCCTGCTGGCTGACTCTTGGCGCGCGAGGATCGCCATCCACGAACGGATGCGACCCTGCGCCGCGAAGAAATCGAAGGACGTCCAGCCCAACGGGCTTCGGCAGCTGCAGGCGCTAATTTTCTCCGCGAGAAAAATTACAAAAAATCGCTCGGATCCTGGCAGCAATCTGAGAAGCAAGAAGCGGCTGCCCAAAGCGAGGCGGATGAACAGCTCAGAGCGTAATGTAATGGCTTCGTTTCTGCATCGATTGAGCGAGCGTGCTGTGTGTGTGGATGAGCGTGTGACCGCAGTATGAGGTGGAATTGCTCACGGCCGGGTCGCTCGCTGCCCGGGTGAGGCGGCTTGCGCTTTGTGGATGGCTTTTGACCTTTTTTTTGACAAAGGCAGGTGGTTGCTGCCGCATTTCCCCTTTGGGACCCTTTCGCATTGTTTTTACAACAGATACCAATCCGAGTGCTTTTCACGCCAAATCAAAACAAATGAGAGTGAGGAACTTATACATTCATCATCGCTACAAATTTATTCACGTTCGGGCATAGAAGGACAGGGTATACGATTTATGCGGAATTTATGTTTATATATATATAGAGTCTTGTTTTTGTTTTCCAAGTTTTGCTCTTGCTTTTCCTGTTGTAGGAAAGTAAGAAAATTGACATCAGGCATACTTGGGAAAAGGGAGTTGTAATATAGATATAAATCGAGCCGTACTAATAGTAATTTTCTAATTGTTCCCCCGTTCGACTCAAATCCCAATTAGTCTAATCCAACAACACACGTCGACCAGCTATACATGTCTGAACTACAGTCCGTGGACTCGTTTAACTCCGACTCGTCGTCGCAATTTCAAGACGATCAACAGCAGCCCCAGCAATATATCCCGGCAGCCTCCAACCGCCATGCCAACCAGCTGAGCTTAACCAGGACGGAGACTGTCAAGTCCCTGCAGGACATGGGTATGACCTCCGCAGCCCCCGTGCCGGATGTTAATGCCCCACAAACCACTGCCAAACCAGCCATCTTCCCCGAGGAATACACCATGGAGACTCCAACAGGGCTTGTCCCTGTTGCAACACTGCAGAGCATCGGCAGAACTCCCACCGCTATCTCGAGGACGAGAACAAGACAGATGGAGCGTAACTCCTCCGTCTCCAGCTCGTTAGACGCCACAAACTCGAGTGAAGAGCTTAACAAAGAGAAGCCCCAGAACAACGACGCTACTCAGGACGATGAACTGGACCCTGAGATCGAGTTCGTCACCTTTGTGACTAACGACCCTGCAAACCCTCACAATTGGCCCCTGTGGGTCCGTTGGACTTTCACCATCATCCTTTCCTGTCTGGTTGTCTGTGTTGCCTACGGATCTGCCTGCATCGCCGGTGGGCTTGGAACCGTCTCAGCGAAATACCATGTCGGGTCTGAGGTTGCCGTTCTTTCCGTGTCTCTGATGGTTATCGGATTCTCGCTCGGTCCTCTGATCTGGTCGCCTGTTAGTGATTTGTACGGAAGAAGAGTCGCCTATTTCGTCTCTATGGGCCTCTACACCATCTTCAACATTCCTTGCGCCATCTCTCCCAATATCTCGGGTCTCATGGTCAGTCGTTTTCTATGTGGTGTCTTCGCTTCCTCTGCTTTATGTCTTGTTGGTGGTTCCATTGCCGACATGTTTCCAAGTTCTACAAGAGGTAAAGCTATCGCCTTCTTCGCCTTCGCCCCTTATGGTGGTCCTGTTCTGGGTCCCTTGGTTAACGGGTTCATCTCTGTATCCACCAAAAGAATGGACCTTATCTTTTGGGTCAACATGGCGTTTGCAGGTGTCATGTGGATCATCGTCGCATTTATCCCAGAAACTTTTGCCCCAGTTATCTTGAAGAGGAGAGCAGCCAAGTTGAGAAAGGAGACAGGTAACCCAAAGATCATGACGGAACAAGAGGCTCAAGGTGTTAGTTTCAACGAAATGATCAAGACATGTCTCGTGAGACCTTTGTACTTCGCAGCCACGGAACCTGTCTTGGACGCAACATGCTTCTACGTGTGTCTAATTTACTCTCTGCTATATGCTTTCTTCTTTGCATATCCCGTCATCTTCAGTGAGCTTTACGGCTACAAAGATAACTTAGTTGGGTTGATGTTAATTCCGATTTTGATTGGTGCCATAATGGCTTTGGCCTTCACATTTTGGTGTGAAACTCAGTACTTGAAATTGATCCAGACACGTAGAGCGACGCCAGAGGACCGTTTGTTAGGTGCTATGATCGGGGCCCCATTCGCAGCCATTGCTTTGTGGATTCTTGGTGCTACAGCAGAAAAACATGTGATCTGGGTTGGTCCCGCTTCTTCTGGTATTGCATTCGGGTTTGGTATGGTGTTGATCTACTACTCGTTGAACAACTATATCATTGATTGTTATGTGCAGTACGCCTCAAGTGCTCTAGCTACAAAGGTGTTCTTGAGATCTGCAGGTGGTGCGGCGTTCCCTCTTTTCACCACGCAAATGTACCACAAACTAGGTCTACACTGGGCAAGTTGGTTGTTAGCTTTTATTGCTACTGCCATGATTGCTCTACCATTTGGGTTCAAGAAGTATGGTAAGACTTTGAGACACAAGTTGTCGAAAATGGATTATTCTATTGACTCAATTGACGCTTAGACTCTCGACAAGGATACCAAGTGAGAGAACTCGGGCCATCCAGTGGTCCCTCAAAATATTCCATTAGTATTAGGATAAAGATCGATAATTACACGGAGCCTGCTCAGTCTGAGCAGATCCTGATTGAGGTAAATTACTACCGTTTTAAGCAAAGTTAATATAATCGATGTTCAAATTTAAATAAGCATAATATAAAGCATAATAATATCTATAGCACACAACCTCCTCAATTTTAGCAATAAACGTTTTCTTCAACCCATGCAAATGATGATAAAACGTATGTTGTTTAATGGCCATAGTCGCCTCAATCATGAAAATGATGGCGCTAATTTCTTCATCAATAACTTGACCATCTTTCACTCTCAGTAGGTTCAGACCGTGCTCCTCGCAATATCGGTTTTTGATTTGATCCCTTTTCTTCGTTTTTTCGTATTCTTCAAGGCCGCCAAACCTTTCTACTGGGAAGAAATGCTGCCCACCATCAAACTCAATGACCAGTTTATACTTGTCTATGTAAAAGTCGCATCTTAAACATAAAACATTAACCAAGCCAGGAAACTTCTTTTGTTCGTCAAATGCTATTCTAATCTTTTTCAGGAAAATGCGTATTCTTCTTTCACCTTTCGATTGACAGCATTTTGAGCAGCCAAAGCCTTGAAGGTGATAAACTGCTTTCTGGTGAAAGTACTCTTTGCAAGTTTTGCAGTAAATCTCAACGAAATCCAAAGACGTTTCGCCAATCACTGTTCGATCATAGACGTAAGAGTCGCCGTGACATTCTTTTGAACGCGCCACAAATTCATCAAAGTCAATCTTTCGGTTTTTTTGACGACAAATAGGGCAGTGAAGCTTAGAGCCCTTCCTGAGATGCTCACTTGCAATTTGCTCAATACAGGTGATGGATGTCTTGGTATTTCTATTTTTATATGTTTCCATGTGATATTCGAACTTATTTCCATAAAGCTCCCTGCCTTTCTCCATGAAAGAAACAAATCCAGCACAGAAAGGACAGCCACGGCCTTCTAAATGCTCAGCCGGCAGGTACTTGAAATCACCATGAATTTTACAGGTGATGACGACTCTGGTCCGCTTATCCTTATAGGCTGCCTTATCGTAAGTATACAACTCGCCATTCTTGTCAATCGCTTTTTCCTTGAACGTTGCAGCTGTCAGCTTAAGTCGTTTTTGACTCTTCTTGAGTTCGTTGGAACACTTTGGGCAACCATTCCCCCTGATATGGTCATTCATACGCTGAGGAAATGATCCATGATCACGGCAAGATATAAGCACAGGGATAGTTGAATGAACATAATTTGATAATTCGTAGCTGTACCTATCACCATGGATCAACCGCGATCTTCTAACGTAGTAATCAGTATCTTTACGTTGGTTATTCGTAGTGCTCTCTCTCCCACACTTTTGACATCCGTTTCCTGCTAAATGATAAGAAGCTTTCTGATTTACTCGGCCGTGAATTGGACAATCATAGGTGAAGATTTCAGAATACCCTTTGAAGACCGAGTTTTGATAATTGTAAAATTCGTTGTGTAAGGACCTGCACCTTGCTAGAAAAGACTCTTTGGTGAATGCTTTTGTCATTTTACTTGCTAAAGTCTCTAATAATGGTTAACCTTCGGCTTGAGGTGGAAGAGGATAGCAATCACTTGAGAAAGAATAGAAACAGGAGGCGCTTGATATCGTCAAAGATTTGATCCTTAAAAAACAATCTAACAATAGCTGAAACATAATCTGAGATAGAAATGATCTGTATCTATCCATGTGTCAGCAATATAAGCTGAATCATAGAATGGCCCAAAGTGTTTGAAACATGTTTCATAGTACCGCTAATTTTTCAAAAACTGGATACTACCACTTATTACTACCGAGTGGTGAATCTAAATTCCATGTAGAACAAATTTGAAATGATTAACCTGTCAATATTTCTTTAGCCGCCGGGAGGGTTCATAATCTCATAATAGCAAAGTGGCGACGCCCGAGAGATAAACTTCACGGTAAAACTGTTGCATATGATTGATAGCCTTATCTCTTTGTGTACTTAAGGAAAACGGGATCCCGTTTCGAAGGTAAAAACGGCTTCGGTAGGAGTTTTGTGAAACTTCATCGCTTTAATATGCGACGTTAACTTAAAGCTAAGCATAGCATATAACATATAGGATGACGGTATCCACCATTAAATCTACTCAACTCTGCTAAAAAATTCTCTAACGTCCGCGGAATCGATAACAAATTACATTTTGTCTTGAGCTGCAATAGTTGCCTCAATCATGTAGATAACGGCAATTTTTCACATAGCAGCTCCAAACCGTCATTTCGAAAACTACATCCTCGAAAAAATAATGCCTCTTTGCTCATAATTAAGAGATCTTTGAATGGGCTTGTCCCACATTTCTGGATTTCGTATGATTCTTGGTCTTGTTTGGGAGAAAGGGCATATTTTTACCTTGTTGCGCTCAATTAGCAGAATACGCGCTTGAAAAGATGAGGGAATGGTCCCTTTATAAAACGTTAAGCTTGAAAGTAAACCTACGAGAAAAACGGTTAATTTGATATTGTAGTCATTGAATATGACAACTGACCGGTTTATTCTGCAATCTTTTGAAAAGATTGACGAGAATTTGGAGCTCTCATTACAAAGGCTTTCACTTTCCTTATCTCCCAAGCCTCACAACAAGGACGATGACGAGCAATTACAAGATTTACAGGAAAAATTACAAAAGATTAAGGTGATCGTCGGAAATGTTCATAAGTGTCTTCAATCACATTTTGCTAAAACTGTAACGGTAGATTATGCAGCGCTCTTGGAGATTCTATCCGACTTAGCGGGGACTCCATCTTCCGAGGAACAGAACCCTCTACAAACACTTGTGACAAGAACAATCTATCAATATGTCATACTTTTGTGTTACTACACTCTAAAAAATGAAGCCATAGCATGTCTGCCTCAAGTATACGACGCTGGTCGCTACTACAAAAGCATCTCTGACTCTAAATTCAGATCAGCCTTATATTCTATACAAACACTACCAAAAAAGCTGCTTCGTCTCTACGATAAACTGATTGACAACATAAATAAGGCAAAAGTGCTCGATTCTTCAAGCGATGTCTCGATGCAAACAGTTAGAAATGTTAGCAAAAATTTGCTAGAAGATTTCAAGCCACAATGGAATAAAATGATGATGGTTCATAACTTGAGATTTGTCGGGTTGCCCAAAAAATCTGTTAACTGGGCTTATTTTCTTCTGAACCTGCCTCGTGCAATGATTCGTGATGAGCTGCACAAAAAGTTGGACTACATTGATCAATTGACCAAAAGTTATACGATAAAACTGGGGCAGTTGATATTATCCTTCGAATCAAACGATAAAGAAGATTTGCTCAAGGACTACGGCAAAAGTATATCTACGTTGCAAGAATTTTTCAATTTGCCTGCCAATGACAATCTTCATAGCGTAGTAGAAAGCACAATGACATTTCGTTACAATATTGAGAAGATGAGTATCAGAAAGCCCGGCGTGGCAACGAGATACTGGCCCACAGCTTTGTTTACTCTAGTGTATGGTCCTTCTTCTGCTATATACGTATGGCAATCACGTTTCAGAATCCTCCATTTTTTGCAAGAAAATGTGGTCGATTTTGCCATGGGTTTAGTTTACAATTGGGTCTACATACCTTTAAAAAACGTATGGGCTACAGTTAGACACGACGACGATAGCTCAATTGCCATGATCTCAGAGGGGACATTAGAATCAGAAATAAACTCCTTGACTAGAATGATAGTCGGATTTGTAAACGAGCAGAGTGGTTCAAAAATTGATGAAGACTTGCTTATTCAGCAGATTGGACACGGTGACTTGACTGAATTCATGGAAATATATGAGAACCAATTAGAACATCCTATCAAGAACATCGCAACAGGCGGACTCATCAGGTCTCTGTTGATTCAAATACAGAAGACCAAGGTCGACGGTTCGCTTGCATTGAATGGTATCGATAAAATGCTACAGTCCCAGCAGCTTGTATTTGGCGTTGTAGCACTTTCTCCGGCGCTTTTAATATTGTACGTCACAACAGCATGCTTTTATAGATTGATAAAAGTCGGCAGTTTCTGGTCAAACGTGAAAGATTATAAACGCAAGCTGAGCGCCTGCTTGAACAATGTAGAAAGGTTGCTTAACTATGATGACTCTGGAAACAATCACTCTACTGAAGCATATATGACCCAAGGTTTGTTAACGATTGAAATTGCTAGTGTAGCGCAATATGGAAATGCTTTAATACCATCTTCACGACTTGAAGAGTGGTACAGAGATGTAGAAGAAATCTCAGATTCAAATTTCAGCAATCGCGCAAGGTTGAATGTTGTAAACAGAATTTATCATGTATATGGTAAGTTCTTTTAACATAAACACATGTTTTGTAATCCAGTATGTATATATGTATATATTCACCCAAAAATAAACAGTTTTACCAAAGAATGGCGAGATGTATCATTTGCTCTAAAAGATACTGTTGACAAGATCCGAACCTATGGTAGCACCTGCTCCAAAAATTGCAGCGTGTCCTAGTTGACTGCCGAAGTTTTTCAAATGGCCACTATGCTTACTCTGTTCAGGCTGTTGCTGTTGCTGCTGTGGTTGCTGCTGTGGTTGCTGCTGCTGTGGTTGCTGTTGATAATAGTTTGCTGAAGGAGGTGGGTAAGGCATAGGCTGCTGGTACGAATTCCCGGAGGGTTGCATTCGAACCTCTTGTTGGGAGGATTGCTGCTCGTATTGTGGAGGTGGTGGACCGCTGACACGCGAGGAAGAGGAGTTCCCAGAAAATGCCGGCTTTACGTAATTTGCTGGAAACATGCCTACTTTACCGTTGCATCTGCCTTTATACCATTCAGACGATGGCTTTTCCAACACCTCAATTTTGTCACCTGCACTGATGGCCAAATCACCATCCTGCTGAGGCTTAAATTTGTAAATGGCCTCCACAAACTCGTTATGAGAGGCCAAAGAGTCTTTCGACTCATTCGGATTGTATCTGTCCGGTAATTGTTCGTTGATGCTCTGGAATACTTGAGCAGAAATCACATTGGACTCTTTCAAGAATTCTAGTTCTGTTCTGACCGTACTCAAGGAACGATTTATTGATGAGGCAGACATCTTCTCTGTTGTATCTTTAAATCTTTGTTTGAATTGGTTGGTAAAAATCTCGTTCGATTGCATGTTGTTACATCCCCTTTTATATACTCGATTACGACGCTTCTCCTTTTCTCTTGTTGACGCAGAAAAGAACTGTACGGAAAAAGGGCCTTAACGACGCACGATGGGCAGTAGCATCCCTTAGGTAGAGACGCACCTACCGCATATATATTTAATCTCTTGAAGTGATGCTATAGAATTGCTGCTGAAGTTGAATAACTCACAGATACATCGAATAGGATTTGTACCACAACACAGCACAGAGGGATCCACGTAGACATGGCGAATAGTCCCGCGCTGTATATGCTTCCTATCAGGAAGCCGGAGATTGTTCCCGCTATCAGGCCTTGCGTACCGCCATATAACAAGTATATAAACATTATCCAGATTCCGCCAGCCTTTTTCCTGTGGGAAAAGCTTGCCCAGAGACCAGCTATGCCGTAGAATGCGCCATTGAAGATCAAACTCCAGTACAGCGTAAACTTCCATATGACAGAGACATCATACAGAACTGCTAAAGAAACTTTGCTATTGTTTATTGGCCAATAGAGAGAGGGAAACGAGGGCGTGACATATCCAACGGGGATATCATTGTTTGTAATAAACGATCTTATGCTCGATGTTAGTTTGTCTTGAGTTTCAACAGAATGCACAATAAAAAAAATGACTTACCTCATATATGTGTTAGAGTATCGCGGCGCACTAAACCTAGGATCATTTGGGTTGCCAGGTTCCTATATAAGCTCTACGTGTGTGTATAAATGTATACAGGTATGTATAATCTGTAGTTTTCATCACATTTAATTGTGGTAAACCAATATAGAGACCCTTCGTAACGTTCAAGATCATCTATAACGATGAAACAAGATCTGAACTGAGTCGAACGAGCAAAGTGCCGAATCATTCCTCTTGGTCCTCATCGTCATTCTTTTTGGTGATGCCAGCGCTGACCAGTAATTGTTGAATTTCTTGCGGAGTGTGAATCTTCTGGTGCAGTTGGCCGTCTTTGCCTTTTTGAATTGTGGCGAATTCAACACGATCGTAGGTCAACGCGCTGCTGTCCGATGTCTTTGACAAGGTTTTCAATGCCAAATCCACTGCACCGCTCAGGTCGAGATCATCCTTGTAATCAACCTGTAATAGCGTTTGGGCTGCGGACGTGTTGGCACCCACACTGATAGCCTTCCAACCTGTGTAATTTCCTGAGGGGTTCGAAGTATATAATTGATATCCGTATCTTTCATCATAGCCGGCATAAATAAACGAAACACCAAAAGGTCTCAAACCACCGTGTTGCGTATAGCCCTGTTTGATGTCACTTAACCTTTTCACAAGAATCTCGACTGGTATGTCTTCGTTGTAAGTTTTCAAGTAGTTTTGGGCATAGACTCTTGCTGTGTTTATAAGGATTTCTGCATCTGCAGTTAAACCAGCCACAGCAACCGTTATCTTGTCATTCAGTCTGTATAATTTCTCTGTTGATGTATCTTGCTCTAATAGCTTACTTGTCACCTTGCGTTCAGCAGCTAGAACGATACCATCAGAGGCCATGATACCAATTGCAGTACCAGCATGTGATATTGATTCTAACGCATATTCAACTTGGTATAGACGACCTTCTGGGGAGAAAATAGTAGTCCTGGAATCATATCTTCTGGAACCCATTGTGTTTGATTTTTGCTTGCCACTCTCTAACTATCTCACTTAAAACCACACTGGAAGGAATGGTTTGTATTCTACTAGCCTTAGAGTTGAATGTCGTTTGCTGACTTTAAAACAGGCCCTATGTTGAAGTTTGATGTACTTTTCCTTTGCCACCGAATAAGATGCGTAATTCGATATTCAAAATAAAAGCTCACGAACATCACGTGGAATCCACAATTCACGCTTAAAAGTACAGTTAGCTTGATAATGGCTCGAATATGGAATGAATACGCTGCACCTGATGGTAAGAAGTACTACTATAATCTCAAAACCAAACAATCAACGTGGGATAAGCCGACCAATTTCTACGATAGTGGTGAGAGCCATAGGCATAAGAGAGCAAAGATAAATAGGACAAGTAAACCTTATCTGGCCTTACCCCTATCAAATCAATGGTACCTGGTGATATGTGATGACGGCCAGAAGTTTTTTCATAATAAGGAGACTAAAAGTTCTGTTCGGAAGTTGCAAGACGAAGACAGTTTAAAGCTACTAGGCTCCGTGGACAAGCAGTCGTTGATTTTACTCGTGGGTATCGCCAGAGGTTATAACACAACAAAGGCCGGCAAAATATATGAAAGGTTACTGTCAGAGCTAGAAACATCAAAGCGGGAACAAAATTTGGGTAAACTCTCAAGTGTCGAGCTGGCGTCAGAATCAGAATCAGAATCAGAATCAGAATCAAGTCGCGATGATGAGATCAGCTCAGAAGACGCATCTAAGGATACAAAGAAGCTAATCGCAGGCTATAGCTCATCGGAGGAAGAAGAGGATGAAGAAGAAGACGATATCGAAATGCAGAAAAATCAACCGGAACACGATCAAAGCGACGACGATCTCGTGGATCTCAATACGTTAGGGGGACGAGCAAATGAGGGTCATCAGCTAGCAGACCCTGAAGATAAAGGTGCGTTTTTCGATCTATTAGATAGAAATAAATGCGATCCCTACTCTACGTGGTTTCTCCAAGTGGATAAGATCCACAACGATCAAGTCTTCTTTCAAATCACGGACGATGCTCTTAAGGAGAGTTTCTTTGAAGAATGGTGCCAAAAAGCAATCGAGAACCAAAACGGGAAGATAGGTGACAAGAATGCTATCACAGATAATGAAGAAGAAGATATCAATGAGGAAGAAGAAGAAGAAGAAGAAGAAGAAGAAGTAGAAGAAGAAGTAGAAGAAGAAGAGGAGGAGGAAGAAGATTTCTTGGAACCAACAAAATTTCACTACTTAGCCCATATTGTCTCAAAATCTAACATAAAACCCGATACTATATTTCTAGATATCAAGGATCAAAATAAGACTCTTTTTAAAAAGTACAAAATCAAGAATTATGTCAAGGACCCAAAAGAGCAGACTCAGTTTGTATCACAGCTGCTGTTCTTTTATAAAAAAATGGATCAGGATGAACGCAGGTCAATTTTTTTAGACTTACTAACAGAAAATGAAAGAATAATCAAAGAGAAAATTGGGGATAACAAACAAACTCTGCGAGAAATCTTGGATAATAATGATTTTACAGGAAAAAGCGCATACTTTATCGAGACACAACTTTTGAAGCTAGAAAATTTAATAGGTATTCACGGCGATTTAAAGGACCTAGCTCAGAATTCAAAATATTATACATTGGGCATTAAAGAAAAGTTGGTAGAACTCAAGCATTATTTAAAATCATTAGTTTAGACATACTATTACACAGAACATATATATGTTCAATCCTTGATGCATTATTTAATTCGTATGAGGCGGAGCAGATGCGTCCCCAGAGCTGTATTCCTCATCAAACTCTAATAAATATTCATGTAAACTCAAAGAATGATCTGATTTTGGCAGCGGTAATATTTCATCATCTTCATATATTATTTTTCTTCCGATTGTAGGTATACTTGCATTAAAAGGGTACCTCCTGATAAAATCACGCAAGGTTTGAACTGCTGCAGTTTCCACATTATTCTCATTCTCTTTTATGGGAAGCGGTAACAGGTTCATTAATTTTCTGTTATACTCGAAGTCTTCGTTGTTAGAATCAATGAAGTATTCAGGATTCATCAAATATTCTGAATCTTCGCCAAACTCTAGGTTAGGATGATTATTGGATTCAATATTTTTTTCGGTCATTATCGATTTTAGTTCAAAAAACAGGCTTCGGGCCTCTGGAACAATCGCTATCCAATTCATTAGCAGTGCTTGGAGCTCAAATGCACTTTCAGTCTCACTAAAATCAAACTTCTCTTCGGCAATAAATGTACGGACCATTGAGCATATCAATTTCATTAGCTCTACGTCATATAATGAAACTTCAGAATTCTCCTCTTCAGCACGTTCTTCATTCGAATCTTTAGGTCTCTCTGAAAGAGATATAGCAGCATTGGTGAAGAATTCCTGCATTAACATCTTTGTTTCTATAAAAGAAAGACTAATCGAGCCTTGTCTTGAAAACGGTAGTGTAGCCGGTGCTTTTCTGACAGTTTCAGTTGGTTGCACATCCCTCTCCGCAGATGATCCCTTAATTTCTGAAGCATCTGTTAATGGGTTACCACGTAATCCCATGACAAGCTCATAAATGTATTCTATCAGTGCGAAATTCATTTTCATGTGCGTAATAAACCAGATCAATACTCTGCGGTAGCCACTACACACGAGCATTTCATCCATCAATCTCCAAGCAAGGTGTGGATTCCTCTGGAGCATCTTCTCAAACGTCGACTCTAAACACCATAGGTCGTATATATCATCAGGCTGTACTCTATGTACATTTACTTGTTTGTCATCTTCGTTGTCCTTATCCCTCGGGCTTCTGCGGTAGTATTTTGGATCCAGGAGGCCACCTAAGACCGATTCGTCGTGTTCATTTTTCACACACGAGGCAACAGATTGCAACAAGAGTAAACTTTCAATTCCATCGAGCTTTATTGTGGTTGCTTTCAGCGTCAATGATATGATAAGCTCCAAATCAGGTTTTTCAAGGAAATCGTACTGCTCGGAGTAGTAGAAGTTCAACTCTCTCGGTATATCTCTCCAATCTTTACCACTATAATCAAATTCAAACGAGTTGGGATGCCTGACAGCCTGCGGTTTACCCGTCGATAAAAGCTTGATATGTGGCTCATATTGGTCCTGTTTCGATCCCTCATACTTTTCGTATTGTACTACATCTTCTTCAAACCCTGACTCTTCATCACCCTCATATTCCATTTCATCGTCATCGAAAATGCAGTTACATCTACGCTGACGAAAACTCTTGGTGTCGTCAGCATCATCTATAGGTTGCTCATTATCGGGGTCAATATCTTTATTCGGCACATCATGAAAATCATCATATTCATATTCGAACATATACCTTACGTCCTCATCAAAGCGGTCACCGGCTTGCAAATCTGTCAATAATTCTGTTACATCTTTTAGATCGACCCCGAGTGCTAAAATTGCACCAGCATGCGATTTCAAATCTGCATATAAAGCACCTTGACACAGTTTTCTGCCGTATGGAGACATGAATGTATTCAAAGATTCATGTTTGAAATCGTGTTTATAGGACTCAACATGACCATTCAGGACGGTGGCTATAACAGCGCGTAAAGCGGTTGCTCCTCGTATTGCAGCACGAACTGATACCGGTGTTTCAAAAGTTTCATGTTCTTCTTCAATTCTATCGATTTCTAGACCCAATAATATCACGCAAGTTAAATTTTTCCAGATTGAGATGAATGTAGACAAAAATGGATTCAATTGGATTGGAAGATGGTCATACAACTTGTAAATGGAGTAGACCGCAAGGATATCAATCATATAAATAAGTTCCAGATTTTGTGGATTAAATCCATGAGGTAACCATATATCTAACTGTTTCCTCCAATCAACAGATTCATCACTGTTGTTGATCGAGTTCAGCTTCTCAAAATCGTTGAAGTTCAGTCGTTGCATTGAGCATTTCAAAATCTTTTGCATATTGAAACAAATATGGTATTTCCAATCGAGGCCATCGTCCAACTGCAAGGTTTTAGAGATCTCTGGACACATAAGGCCCAAAAATAGTTCATATAGGAAATCAATAGAAATTACATGTTTGTCATTGGGAAGTGGTTGGGTCAGTGGATCGACTAAGCCACAAATGATGCGAAATTGAAAGATTAATAATGGGGAGCCAATCTTATGAAGAGATAACGTTTTTGACAGGAGATCGTGTCGAAGAGGGATGTGAGATATTAAATTTGGAATTGCCAACGAACCATCTTGATTGATATCAAAACTGAATACATTTTCATCATGAGATATTTGTTGGTGGTTAATACCGTTGCTTGGGTCCGAAGTTTCTGGCGATTTGTTCCCATCAAATAGTGTCTCATATTGTTCATTTGAACTACGATGATCAAGTACTAACAAATGACGCTGGATGCGTTGATAATAATCCAATTTGAATTTCCTCGAGGTATCTTTGTGCTCAATTAACGAGTAAAAGTTATAGTTTCCGGTAGTTTCAAACTGTCTCCCATAACTACAAATGATCCTTTTTAGATTATCGATACCGTCACCAACAGTGAGCGTCACGAGCGCCCAGTCGGCCAGAATAGTAACTATTATTGTTCTGATATAATCATACAGCAAATTATAGTTTTCGTCTAGAACCATTGAGGAAATATCCGCAACGCCTGCCGATAAAAACTCCAATTGAAACTTATGTCTTGGCTTTTTGAAGTCCTCAATGCAAAACTCACAATTTCTATTCTCCATTACGAAACGTAAGAATTTCAAAAAAATATAATCGTTTATTTCCCACTGTCTTCTCAAAGCACGTCTCGATACAGGCGGAATGGGGGGATCTTGTACTTCTTCAAATGAATTATCAAGTAAGGATGGTCCCGACACCGTAGTAAATATTGTAATAATAAGACATTCGCAAATCAGAAAATATCTTATATCTCGATTTTTCAGAATTTCTTCTTTCCTTAGTAAGTCCAGTAGATCTATCATGGTGGTGTTAAACGGTATACCCTCGGCGGCCAATTTTTCTTTCAGGGTGCCTTTACGATAAGTGACAGCCGCGAATGTACTTTCATCAACCACCTCCGGACCATCATCTCTTTGCGAGACGGATTTCGATTTCTTCTTTCTGACCATTTACTATATGTAAAAATTTGGCGCAGAACTTTCAACAGCTACCACAGTTCACCAATACTACAGCAAGGACCAACCTGGAAACAAAACCAAAGGCGAACACAAAAAGGACAGTGAGAGAGTTTGCAACTTCCGATATCTTTGGAAGGGTAGTAGAAACTATGGGATTGCTTGAGCTTTCGTACCTATTGTCGACGCACAGATTCTAGAGCGGTGCTTCTCTAGAAGTATAATCCGCATTGATAAATATATGAAGTCGAGCAGACATGTTACCCTGATGGGATATACAGGCGGGGTAATAAATGTTCTTGTCCGGATTGGTAGTCCGGACTGAAAGTCCGGATCAGACGCACCAGAAGCTTATTGCACAGACATTAGACAAAAGGAGTTCCTAACCATCTGCAGCAAGCGCATGCAATTATTAACGGAATAATGATGACAAGCATTCATCTTGCAGATGGAGAAGCGCATGTTACCACTTTCACCTGACAAAATAGAAGCTCTCCTCCAGGCAAAACAATTACGGCGCATGCATATAGAATTCCCAAGGGCTACGGAAGGAGTGAAGTGCCAACACCTCGAAATAACTGTTCCTGGACTCTGTTGTAGTGATGGCGGCTAATTGGCTCAAGGAGGTCACTTGTAACTTGTTTCTTACTAATCACGAAACTTCGCTGGAATGTAATTCAAGATATGCTGCCGTCAGCGACAGTGGCAGAAAATTTCGTCAGGACGCGTCAGAAGCGAGCATGTCCGAGAGCCAATCGAGTAAGATTCATGCGTAAGTGGTGCGGTACTCAGGGCTTCACATAGAACAGGTGTCGGAAAGCGTTGAAAAAGATGCTTTGCCGAGCGTGCTTGGTGTCATCCTGAATAGTGGACATTGGCTAACCTCGAGAGGGGGTGATTGACTATGACTTGAGAAACGATGTGGAGGGGGATTCTCAAGAACTGTAAAACCAATGTGGCCATATACAAGAAGCCGCCCACACTAAGGTTATGGTCCAAGAAATTGACCTCGCAACGCTAGGATGCCCAGGAGCACCGGAGCAGAGACAAGAGGAATTTTTCCACGATGTCTTCATTTATCAGCACGAGTACTTCAAATTGGCTCTCCAACAAACTCTCCATGCACCTGGAACCCAAAAGGATTCGCTGGAGGAAATTTGTTTTTGTTCTGCCTTCCCCACTGGCCATCCCCAGCGCTTGTGAAACTGACGTCGCATTTATCGATCTGCCCATACGAACGTGGGTAATAGAGTATGATTCTGGACGCTGTAGAGGCGGGGAACAAGTGGCTGTCAGGCTGTGAGAGCTGCCTCCCCGACCACATTAGCTACAATTCCGGATTGCACCGTTGTACTGCTACACGCAACTTCTGTCCACAGCGGAGAAACACTTCGATGCAGCGAAGAACACCTTGTGTCGCCGGTGCTCTGCCAAGCATTCAAGTGGCTGTATGCTGGTCCCTAGCTACGGTCACACTCATTGCAAATCCTTATCGCTTTATAAGTTTATTGGATAGTCATCTTTCAAGATTAACGGGGCGAGCGAGCAAAGCCCGATATTTCCAGAAAGCTCGTGCCGCGAATATCGCTGCGTATGTGGTAAGGGGTGCGGTAGGGTGCAATAAATATGAAGTAGTTGAAACCACATATAAGCCGATAGGTGATTTCAACAGTTCAAGCTTCACAGAATCACAGAGAAAACAGAAAATAGGCCAGATACCATGATTGCTAGACGACTATTTTGCTCTAACGCAAAACAAAGCTTCAAGAGAAAGTCATCACTGAATGATGTATTCAGGACGTTACCAAGAGTCCCGACAACACAGTTTCTAGAGAGCAGGGAGCTGACTCGTGACATACTATTCAGTGGGTACAGGCCCATCATGTATCCTGTCAAGCAGAATCCATTGTTCGCCGAGAGAAACCGCAATGGTGAAATAAGGCCATCTACAGGCCGAACCAATAGTAAAAGGCGAAGCAACGAGGATAACACTGACAATCATTCAACATTGTCAGGATCTCGTGGCTGTGGGGGGATACGCACAGGCGGAGTCAATGGCACATGGAGGTATGCCCCTAAATTACCTAACGAACTGATGCCATACAACCTTTGGAGTACGACAAGCATGGGAATGGAGTATTTTCCTGAATGGCTCAATATACCACGCGAGATGGCACGGAAGCTGAAACCGTTTGATAGAGCACTGAAGAAGAATTAACGACAAGGAGGGTTATGATATGAAAGGTTTATTCAATACATAAGTACATAATAAGATGTTCACAATTTAAACCATCTTCTCTTTCTTGACTCGACCTGGGCAATACATTCCAGCTCCACTTTAATGGATTGATTTGGGAATGATACGAGTATACAACTTCTTGCAGGCTGGTTAGGAAAAAATTCCTTGTAGATGTCATTTACGGTTGCAGCGTATGATTTGTCACTCAAAAATAGCAAAACCTTTAGCACGGACTGGTTTGAGGATCCGCTTGTCTCCAATACTTTCATCAAGTTTTGGAATGCATTCCTGGCCTGGGTCTCCACACTTTCCGGCAATTCGCCTGTCTTTTCATCTGTTCCAACACATCCGGAGGTGAACACTAGTTGTGACCCGGCACATGTAACAAAAGCCGGAGATAATAAGCCACTTGAAGTTGGAGAATCAATCTGCTCCCACGTAATTTTCTGCACCATACTATTCTGCTCCAGTTGCTTCACTCCGTTTGCCTTTCAGATTGCGTTATCGTGATTCATTTGCTGGATGTATATCTAACGTTTTTTTGCAACTACACGAACCGATCAGGGTAAATGATAAGGCAGGTTAGGTCCCTTTGCTTAAGTAATAACGAATCAAGCCATTATATGCGCTGGTATCGTTTGCTTTTAAAATATTGGCGATGTCTACATCCAGTGGAGATTCAGGAACCGGCTCTTGAAGCAACTGTTCTATAGCCTTCAAAATGTGCAGCAAATCCCAAACCGGCGACCAGTGCTGTGCCGTCAAAATGTCCAGACAAATATCGCCTGTTTGAAAATTGACGTTGCAATGAGGCATCGTTCGAGCTTCAAATCGAACCACTGGTGGGCAAATTGGGTACTCTGCTGGTATGGTTATCGTCAATCCAAAAAAATGATTGTGATATGGAGTCGCCTGTGGTCCTTTGATTATTGCTTTCCAGTGCGCCATATCTGACTCCTGGACGGGGCTCAAGTCCACTACAAAATCATTAAAAGTGTCTGCATTACTCAGAGTTTGTTTAATCTTCTTATACTCCTTAAATATTCTTGACATTTCTCGTTCTTGTATGTAGATAGGGTGTGCCAAAACCGAAAAGATGTCTCGTCCCCTGCCCGATTTTTTAAAAACACTCTTTCTCCTTTAACAAAAATTGCCACTCAAGACAGCAAGACAAGCAAAAACCGGTAAAGAGAGATGTCTAGATTAGCTGAAACTGTGGCAAAGATTGCTCTACCTGTAGGTATCGCAGTGAGTGCGATACAATACTCGATGTATGACGTTAAAGGTGGTAGTCGTGCAGTCATATTTGACAGATTAAGCGGTGTGCAAAAGCAAGTTATTGGTGAAGGTACACACTTCTTGATGCCATGGCTCCAAAAAGCCATCGTATACGATATTAGAACGAAGCCGAAGAGTATTGCTACGAACACAGGCACGAAGGATATGCAAATGGTCTCCTTAACCCTGAGAGTTTTGCACAGACCTGACGTGTTAAGACTGCCAAACATTTATCAGAACCTGGGTTTGGACTATGATGAAAGAGTGCTACCTTCTATCGGTAACGAAGTGCTGAAAGCAATTGTGGCGCAATTTGATGCTGCCGAATTAATTACGCAAAGAGAACTGGTCAGTCAAAAGATCAGAGACGAATTATCAAACCGTTCTAACGAGTTTGGTATTAAACTAGAGGATGTTTCGATAACACATATGACTTTCGGACCTGACTTCACGAAAGCAGTTGAACAGAAACAAATTGCACAGCAAGACGCCGAGAGGGCCAAATTCTTGGTTGAAAAAGCGGAGCAAGTGAGAAACGCCAGTGTTATTAGGGCGGAAGGTGAAGCTGAGTCTGCGGAATATATTTCCAAAGCTTTGGCCAAAGCAGGCGACGGTCTACTATTGATCAGAAGACTTGAAGCCGCGAAGGATATTGCTCAAACGTTGTCCAACTCATCCAACGTGACGTATCTTCCTGGCTCTAGCGCTGGCGACGATAGCGCACCAAACTCTCTGCTGCTAAACATTGGCCGTTAGAAAGCGGTTATTTTTTTAGACTTGTACATAATATGATAGTATTTTTCGGAAATTCCTCTTTTTTCTGTTTTTTCTTGGCGAAGATAGCCGTGCATGGCCAAATTGCCCAAGCACAACTTCTCGTTTAGCAAAACTATTATCGAAGTTCAGCAACTCGTATGCTTTGGTGTATCTCTCAAGTAGGCCACCTTTTATGTCTTATTTGGAATTTCAAAAGGCCGCTTATATGCAAGACAATTTTAAGTGAACTCCAGTTGTATATTGTGTTGTAGCTATGCTTTAGGCTGTGCAAATTTCTTCATTTCAATGTACAATCGCTCTCTATCGGGTATTTGGAAGTCAGCCAACGATGCCACCAACATTTCTAATCCTTGGTTTTCGCTGTCTGATATTTTTCGATCAAGTGTCGCTTAGCCGAGGTTTTGCACTTCCTCTGTGCTGTTTGAAAGGATGCTTTTTGGAGATCACTTCTATTCTTAGAGAGCAAGAAGAGGCCTGGGAGATAATTTGCTCTTCACCAGCCATTAGTAAAATAGACCCGCATTGACCTCTTGCTTTTTGTTTAAAGCCCAACCATCATCGTTCGAGCTTATACTCAAGGCATGGTGGATTCTTGTATAATAGATTTATTGTAAAACCCACTTTGTGGTCGCTCAGTGCGATAATGAGCTGCAATAAGGACAATTACAGCACTCCTCGATGCCAAACACTTGTGCATGACATCTCGAACCTCTGTAAGAACAGTTTTATACCCTATCCGTTACGTTTCAGAAATATTTTAGACACAGCGCCTCGGCGGCTAAACTATCCCGCAACTTAGGCCTTCTCTAACTAGTGAAAATATGACAGTAGACCACTCCCAACGCAGTGGCTGAAACTGCCACTTAATAGCGCGCAACGTGCAAATATAGGGTTAGTTCTTGAAAATGATCTGCTGTCCACTTGTTCCTAGCTGAAATATGACTATATAGAGACAGGCAGAATTGTTTTTCTTGGCCATAGCTTGGAATTATGCCAAGAATTACTTTTGCATTTGAGGACGTAGGTGTTGAGAGAATATGGCAACTGAAGGAGCGACGAAACCAATTAGAGTGCCGTATTACTAAAAGCTCCGAGAATACAAGAAGAGGCACTGCTAGTTGAGTGGCTTTGGCTAAACAGAGGTAAAACCCCACCAGGCTAGTCCTGGAAATGAGCAACAGGGCGATTATCTACCTCCCCACCTCTGCCAAAAACCCAAAAATTCATTTTCAAGAACTCTGGGCATTTGATGGTGAGGGCAGGACAAGCGTAGCCGCGTTCAGACCGTCACTCTCGTGCACTTGCGTGCATTGCCAGCTTCTAGTTTAGATTAGAATTTTACATAGACTAAATATCCATGTAAGCGCTTCGGGGTCACCCGGTGCCTAGGTAGTATATAGTAAATAATTATTAAAAAATAGTAATAATAAAAGAACTTTAGATGAGGTATGTCGAAGGGGGGAAATAAAAGCTTTTCATTTTGATTTCAAAAGGGGCGCCACGCCCATAGCCGTAGCTGTTTAGAATAGTAGCAAATCTAGACTTGAGAAATGGTTGGGACACCGACTTGAGCAGTCTTTCTTCTTCTAGCGGAGAACCCGCCGGTGGCACTGAATGGACCGTTGGTCATCAATGACAAGCCGGATAGGATCATCTTAGCCAAAAAGACGAAGAATGTGAAGTAGAAGAATGCAGTGGCAGCTTGTGACTCACGGCATCTTTGAGTGGAACCCTGTGCGACACCGTTGGAATCCAAATAGTCGGTGTTTGTACAGGAGTGGGTTCTGATAGCAACAGCTAGCACGGTACCTGCGGTGAAGGTGAACGCAAAGTTCAAGAAATCCAACACGAACAGAATGATAGGCCAAGCAAGAGGCTCTAGGAAGTTAGCAAACAGACCGTAGAACGAGTCGGTCACCATGGCGAATGCTGCTGTGAACATACAGTAGTTCACTCTAGAGCTGCCTGCGGATTGTGTGGCCAAAAGCGAACCGACCAGACCCAGCAAAATGACCAAAAAACAGAAATTAACTATTCTCAAAATATTATCAGTTAAAGCCAACATTTCCAAAATGTGATGTGTAGTGTATCTTTTTAACTTTGTATACTGTAGTATACTCTTGTTTTAAAAAATTATATTGTAAACTCTTGTGCTAGGGGCTGCAAAATAATTTGTCATATCATGAAATACACATCCCTTTTATAAAAAAACCATTGCCAATTACTCGGAACAATGTTTAGTACCCAGTATAGAGCAATTTTGCATTGCCCAAAGAGGCATATTGGCTAGTAGCAAAAACAAACAACAACAAGCGCACCGAAAACCAACCGCACGGGGCCCATGGGAGATACCGGCCGTGGGCCGCTTTAGGCTCCGTGGCCTTGCTCGGACATGGTAAACGAAACGTGACGTTTTTCACGGCCTTCTAGAAGCGCGCTTCCGCATTTCGTTCCGTATTCGGTGGCTGCTGTTTTTGTTTTACCCCTTTCGGCCCGCCAGGGGTTCACAATCCGGGTAGCGCCCCTATGAAGGGCTGGGCGCTACCCGGCCAATGAGGCCCGTGAAGCTATAAGAGAGCAAAGGATACTCGAAGGTCGTCAATCTGTCCCCCTTAGCATTCTCGCAAGGAGAAGAACAAGGACGGTGACGCGACGGTGAGATATGACAAGTGAAACTCATGGCAATGTGGTCAGCGACTCCGAGAGTGTAGCTTCGGACGCTGAGTTGGATTATGTGTCGCCATTTCGAGACGCCACGGCGATCCAGATTGCGCAGAAGAGGAGAATGGCTCGTTTCCCGACGATAAGTGCCACGTCGGGGTACTCGACGGTCAATCCAAGTGACCTGGGCTACAAGACGCTTGATGCGCAGCAGCCCAGGGCCAAGGACATTGCGTTCCCGGCTTATCTGACGAACAACGAGAAGAGGCAGGCACTCCTATTGGAAAAGTTGAAGAGGAAAGAAAGCTACCTGAAGCAATTGCGCGACTCGCAGGTCATCACTGATTTGACTGTGAAAGCTGTGACGAAGGAGGAGGAAGCCGCGGCTGTGAGCGCCACAGCCGAGGAACAGGCGGTCGCAGAGCCCGAGGACAAGGCTGAAGCCAAGGATGAGCCGGAGGTCGAGGTCAAGGACGAAGCCGAAGCCGAAGCCAAGGATGAGCCGGAGGTCGAGGTCAAGGACGAAGCCGAAGCCGAAGCCAAGGATGAACCAGAGATCGAGGACGCTGCTGCGGAGAAGCCTGAATTGGCCACTGAGCCCGTGGTGGCGGAGGTGGTTGAGCCGCAGATTGAAGACCAAAGCTCTGCAAAACCAGAGGCTGCGGATGCCGAACAAGTTTCAGAGGGCGTCGACGCGGAAGCTACCGAAGCTGTGGCTGCACCTGGCGCTGAGCTCGAGGCTGAGCTCGAGGAAGCTGTCGTCAATGGGGAGCCCGTTCCTGCTGTCGCAGATGAGTCCGACACAGTGGGCCCACCGATTGACCCGCTCTTGGCGCCCAGAGTCCCGCTCCCTGTTGATGCTGATAAGTCCTTTAAAATTCCTTTTTTCAAATCGTCTTCGCAACCTAAAGTGGAGTATCCTCTAGCAACACCAGAAACCCCTGAAGAAATTGTTAAAACTGAGAACGAAGGCTACATGAACAAGGCAGTCTACGACAAAGTTCAGTACGAAACAAAGGTTCACAAAGACTGGATCGTCAACTTCAACGAGATTGAAGAGAAAAAATACTACGACAAGAAGTTGGAATATTCTATCAAGTTGAAAGGAGTTCAGGCCGAGATTGACGAGGTTCGATCTGCGATGGAAAAGCTGAAGGAAGAAAGTCAGAAGACCTTGGAGATCTGCGACGCTGAATTAACAAGGAAAATGCTTGAAAATACTCAGATTCACGTTAATAAGAAACACAATATTTTTAGAGAGACTGAGTTTTTGAAAGAACAGAAGGTGAATGAGAAAAACTTGGTCATCACTAGTTCTGCTGAATTGCAAAAAGAGATTGACGCATTAAATGTATCTAAAAGCGAAGCCCAGGCTGAATATATTGGCTGGTCAAACCGCATTGCTGACTTGTCTGCTCATGTAGACGCAAAAGTCGCCAAACTGCACGCGATTACCGAAAAGTCGAACGCCACTCAAGCAGAAATCGACAGGTTGAACGCCTCTAAAAAACAATTGAATCTGGAAATTGAGGAAAATAAAGCAAAACATGAGGCAAATTCCAAAGTGGTGGAGGAAGTCGACACGAAGCAATACTTACCTAAATTGAACGATATTGACAATCAGATTTCAGCTCTTTTGGCCGAAATGGCTCTAATAAAACAGGAAAGCGCCAATGAAAAGTGCGAATTGAGTGCGGTTACCAAGAAGATCGAAGACGAACGTCGCGCTCACGAAGAGAAACTGAAATTAGAAGCCGAAGAGAGACAACGCAAAGAAGAGGATCTATTGAACAAGCAACGTTTGGAATTGGAGGCGAGTGCAGAAGAAACTAGAGTACAGCACGAAGAAGAACTGGGCAAGCTAAAAGAAACATACGAACAGTTGGAATTAAGATTGCAAGAGCAGGAGGCCAAAAACAAAGAACTTGAAGAGCTTCAAGAGCAAGAAAAATTAAAAGCAGTTGAAAAGGAAAAGGAAGCTCAAGAAAAGGAGACTTTAAGAACTGCAGAACATGAGAAAGCTCTTGAACAAGAAAGATCTAAAACTGCCGAACACGAAAAGGCTCTTGAGTTGGAGAAATTGAAAGCTTCCGAGCAAGAGAAAGCGCTTGAACAAGAAAAATCGAAAGCGCTTGAACATGAAAAGGCTCTCGAACAAGAAAGAGCTAAGGCTGCAGAGCATGAAAAAGCTCTTGCGGAAGAGAAAGCCAAAGCTGTAGAGCACGAAAAGGCTCTCAAGGAAGAAAGAGCGAAAGCTGCAGAGCATGAAAAAGCTCTCAAGGAAGAAAAATTGAAGGCTGCTGAAAGAGAAAAGGAACTAGAGAAGGCAAAAGCACTTGCTGCATCAGAAGCCGAAAAAGACGTTGACAATGCTTAGTCTTAAAATTCTTGAAACCGATCAGGTAAAGTTCGAGAAATTTTTTTAATAACTTACTTAGTATATTTTGTATTCTTAATTTTTAACCTAAACGCCTTTTTTTAGCATCTTCAGAAAATTCAAATATTTGAGAAGCCCGGCCGAATTCAAAGAAACCTTCCCTACTACCCTTACTTAACTAAACTCAATTCGATAGTCTCACCAACTGAGAATATAATTCTTAACATGTCCAGTTACTTCTCCAATTTCTCTTTGAACAAAATTACTGACTCAATAGCAACTGCTGCTCATAAGACACAAGATACTTTGACGAATGCCATTGCGAATGTTAACTTAAATGATCCACAGACAAAATTATCAATAAAGTCACGTACAAGATATCTACAGGAATCGTTAGGTGCTGTTGATGAGATCAGCAAATTACCTCCCCAATACGAATCTCTGGAAAAAAAATCAGATGCCTTAGAAAAGTGCTGTAGAAGAATGCTACTAGTCACCAAAACTTTCGAAGTCGAAGGCTATGATTATCCTCCGAATTTAACAGAGTCTATTTCTGATTGGTGGTCTATGGGTAAAGAGAGCTGGTTTGGATCGTCATCAAAAAACGGCAATAAAGAGGCAAAAACTGATTCTAATGACAGCGAAGTCTCAGAAACATTCATGCCAAGATCATTTGCTCAAGCATTGGCAAAGGCAGCGTACGATTCTAGTACTATCTTTCCTAAGTTGCAAGAAGGAAAGACGAATGAAAGCCAAGCAAACGAAACAGATGAGGAAATCGACGAAGAATTCGAAGATATCAACGATATCCAGAAAATGTTCGAGACACTCTCGAAGTGTTATAAAAACCTAGACGAAGGTAAGCATGAGATGGATACTTCAATAGGTAAAGAATTTAACGCTAAATTGGAAAAGTTAATCAATGAAGACTTCAAAAAAGTTCATGAATTACGTAGAAAGGTTGAAGATTCCAGATTAAAATTTGATACTGTGTTGTATGAAATAAAACTGAAACAGAAAAAAACCAAAGAAGCTGAGGAAAAAATCCAAGGAGCTACGAAGAATGAGACACCACAAAGTGAGGAAATTATCAGCAAGGATTCCGCCGACCTATCTAAAGAGAAGGATGCATCTGAGACAGAAAATAGCGAGGGCATCGAAATTGGAAGTAACCCCAAAATTGAGTCTAGCGGCAAAAAAGAAACTGAAGAAGCAAAACCTCTTTCTGAAGACCAAAAGCTTCTTGAACAGTTGGAAGACGAGTTCGTTTCGAACACCAGCGCTGCTGTGGAAGTCATGGGCGAAATTACAGATTGCACCGAGCTGCTTTCTCTAATGAAGCTTCTTCAAACTTACCAGCTCGTTTATTTCAGACAATGTGTCCAAGAACTGGAATCTAGCTTGAAAAGTCTGACCGAGTTAGAAAATGAACAGATTTAGAACACCATTATGACTCTGTTTTCTTTAACTGCCTATCTAGTTTTTCATTAAACTGCCTATTTTTATCGTTGATATAACCACCAGGAGCATCGCGGGAGTTTTTGCGCTCGATTTCTTTCTTTCTTGACAAATATCGTTCTGTAGTTAGTTTTTTAGATTCGTTTGCTAATTGATCGACTAACACAGTATTATCTTGGACCCTAATTTTGCCACTTCGATCATCCTTTTCAATCTTTCCACTGTTCACTTCTCCCTTTGGATTTTGCGACTCATCTTTCAGCCGTCTCAGTTGCTTTTCATATGTATGTTTTGCTAATTCTTGGAGGTCTGCGTTTCCAGTGTGTTCTTTCACCTTGCGTCTTTTTTGCACCTGCTCCCATTTTTCATATTCTCTCATTTTATAGTTTAAAAGCTTATTTTTACGTTCATCAGATGGAGCTGTAATAGAGTCGGTCATCTGATCCTCTTCCTTCATACTATATACCCTCGGTTTGCCCTTCATGGACAGTTCTTTTACTTCCTTATTAGCCATCTTCCTATTCTCGATGGCGACCATCTGGCTCTTTTTCTGGAGTTCCTTGAACCTCTCCTTATATTTTTCGAGATCCATTACAAAATAGTTTCGTTCTTATAGGATCTATCAAATTAATGCTTTCATAATCTACTGTCACCTCCTACTAATAGTTCACTCATCGCTTACATCCTAATTTGTTGATATTCACATCACTCGCAACGTCCCGAGTTCTGAAATATTTTAGAAAAATTTGAGATGAGCATCGAATTACACTTTCTATGTAGATAATACGAAAGAAGAGCAACCTTTCAGTCAACCAATGCCCTCTCTTTCTCAACCGTTTAGATTGGCATCCCTACCAAGGCTGACTTCCCTATCTGACACCTCAGTGCAAACTAAGTTGATTCAGGTAGGTGATGATCTATCACCTATATCAAACAAAATTACCATTGGTATTTCAGAATCCGCCATATCACAGTATATACTGAATCCGACACCCAAGCTTGTCTTAAGTGTCCCTATCCCATCTTCAAATTTAGTGACCGCTTGTGATGTGGCTCAGTTTGCGCAAAAAACGGAGGAACATAGTAGTATACAATATGAAATATGGTGCTACGCATTGAAGGCTGGTAAGCATAATACTTTGAATATAATCATTAATGAAATGAACTCTGAAAAAATTTTGAATTCAAGCGGAGAATTCAATGAATCGAAGACTTTGAAGTTAAAGGATGAAGTCGTCAGTTTAAAGATCAAGAATGAAAGAATCGTTGTGGTTTTGAAATCGGGTTTAATTCAGCTTTATGATCTCAAATTGACGTTAGTCCATTCACTCGATACATCTTATGGTAATGTCGGAATTGTGAACCACTTTCAGGAAAACGGTGAGGATTTTTTGTTTGTCTTATGTGGCTTAAGTGACAACAAAGTTTGTTTCAAACTATTTGAATTGGCAACGGATGGGGGAGCCCAGTCTCCAATCAAAGAGTTAACATCGATCATCCTAGAAGATTTCTCGCTTGCTAATTCTAAAATTTGTTACCAATCCGGTAAGATGTATAGGCTAATTGATGAACAGATACTGACTTATTCTCTACCTCAATGTCAATTATTGCAAAAAGTCAAAATTCCTATGATTTCTGGGACTCAAGTCATTTCCATGAAGACCGTCTCAGCTAATCGGATCCTTTTGACCTTGAACAATAGAATCTATTTGTTGGATCTGATTCATAACTCCATTCTGTCTGAGAGGGAGTTGTCGCACGTCAACACTTTTCAAATCTTGCGCGTTGCGATCATAAACCCCCAATCAACTGCCCTTTATTCTAATAGCAAAACAATTGCAATCGGAGTTGCCACTAAGCAGGGCCCAAATCCAAGCTCTTCTTTGGAGATGATAAATGTGGATGTGGGGACAGGTACTCTGAAAGATTCTCTGGGTAAAAGTTTCCAGCAGCTAAACAAGGTCACCGTCTCGCATACTTTAAAACCTTTGTTCGATGATGATCAACATCAAGATGACATGAATCATGATGATGAAGAAAATGACCAAGAAAATTTTGACTTCGAAAACATCTATCAGCAGCTAATCAAATGCAAAAGCAGTATTTCCAACTTCGATAATGTGTTTTTAAACGAATTGAATATCAAGAAAGAACACTACACAGAAAAGGATAGATTTGTCTGTGACCCAGATTTTCTGAATAAAGTCGTTCATCTAATTTTCGATAATTTCGAAAGGGATTACCCAAAATCCTTAACTTTTCTACTAACCCACCCTTTATTTCCTGTGAAGTGTACCAAAAATCTTTTATCAAGATTTAGAGAACACCCAAGATTATTCAAACAAGCTATCGTAACCTGTCCTAACATACCGTTGAATGAACTGTTATTCGAGCTTTTTTCGATTCAAAATGGCGAACTTTCTCTTGATATATCCCTGAGAATACTACAAGACTATACCACCGATATGGTGAGGGAAGAAATTAAGAAATTGAGTAAGGTTGAAGTTCAAAATTTTATCGAGTTTATAATAAATTCGAGGGAAGAGGAAACCGTGCGTAATAGTCGACAACTATTTCAACTCCTCTCCTTGGTATTGGACTCCATTGGATTATTTGCTTTGGAAGGGTCGACACTGCACAATTTGGCCGATTACATAGACCAACAAGTTGCGATAACCGAAAGAAACAGCAAATTATGGTATCTCCTAGATGATAGACAGACCACACGCAAGGGTTCTAGTTTAAATCACGGTTCTTCCAAGATCAAAAAAGAGTCCGTACCTAAATACACAGTCGAATACTTAGAATTGTAGGCACTCTCAATATTAAATATCAGCATCTATAAAATTCGACTTTTTCCATAAATGCTGTCTTTCTTGAAAAAGTCGAGCGACCGAAATGCAGTATTTACAACAATTATAGAGAGAGGCCAAGAAACCAGCACTTGAGCATTACTAAATGAAACTAGAACAATATTTCAACTCAGACTACCCGACTTCTATTTTAAATTTGAAACCGTCGGATGTCGAAAGGATTCAATCAGAAAGGCCGCTTTTCATATGGATACCAGGCAACCCTGGCTTATTAGAATACTACGAAGAGTTACTGCAGCTCATACATAAACAAAATCCGGAATGGGAGATTTTGGGTATATCCCATGCTGGAATGAGTCCTGATTATGTCTCAAGAGGTGGGCGTGACAATAAGATCTACTCTCTTGAAGAACAGATCGAACATAAAATCCAAGTCATCAACAATTTTACTTCACCGTCCAGACCCCTAATTATCATGGGCCATTCCGTGGGTGCCTATATCGCACAAAGAATAGTGCTTTCCAAAGAATTGGTCGGACGAGTCATCAAATTAGGTATGCTTACCCCCACTATTGTGGATATTCACACTTCCGAGAAGGGCATAATATTCACGAAGGCATTCCATTGGGTCAAGAGCTTGCCTCAAATAGCTGCATGGGGTACCCATTTCTTATTCAATAGAGTCATACCCAAGCTGTTTATTAGACCCATCTTGTCATTAGTCATGGGATGCCATAGAGACAGCAAAGCCGTCATTGCTTCGTCACTGCTAATTCAAAATTCAGATTTTGTACTGCAGGCCCTGGGGCTTGCGACCTATGAAATGGATGCCATTAGAGGAGATTGGGATTTTCAGAAGCAACTCCTTGACTACTGCCACACCAGAGACATAAATATATGGCTGCTTTTTAGCAACAGCGACCACTGGGTGTCTAACGAGACCAGACGGCAGTTGATACACTTTTACAATAATGCTCACAGCGGTGAGAACATTTCAATCCAGGTGTCAAGTACTATTCCTCATTCATTCGTGGTAAAACATTCAAAGTATATAGTAGATACTTATTTTTAAAGACATTTGCCTATGTACTGATGAAAATTTCTCAGAATTTCAAACTTTTGTTAAATCGAGCTCAAAACGATTCTCTTCGATTGGGTGTGCCGGATTATAATCTTCAATATCTTTATCAGATGAATGGATGATCCTCTCGACATATTTGACACGAGTGCGGTCTTTATTCACAAGAACTACTATTTGCGACCTCGTCCCATAGTATTCCCCAATCGGCATAGAGGTTCCTAGTTCATCATCCGCAGATACTTTTAATGGTGGGGTAAAGATGGTATTCATAGTAAGTTCAAGAGGATTCATATGAAACTCCCCATTCTTTTTGGTTATGCCGAAGGGACACTTGGACGCCAAAGCAAAACATTCTGATATTACAGTCTCTTCGCCCTTGCCCTTTGAACAAAGGACCAACTCCTGCAATCCTTCATGGGCGAGCCTAACTTTACCCCATGAACCGTTTTCAAAACCTCCTCTTTTGTAAATGTCATTCGAAAGAACCATAAAACCATGATTACAGCTATCATCCAAAACCTTATAAGTGTCGCCCATGGAATCTATTACTCTATATTCACTTTCACGAAAGTTTCCATAAAATAAATTGAAATCTCCCGTAGTCTCTAAGCTAGGATATTTTCTCTTGAATTTTGAGAAGTCATCCCACTCGCCAAACTTAGACTCCCTATCTGATAGAAACGAGATGGGAATGGTACCTCTTGACCCTGTTGCGGGACATCGCGCTTCTCTTCGGTCATCCAGTAATTTCAGATTGAGTATGCTCGCTATCCTACCATCTTTATTCAACCCCAGCCAAGTACCCCCTTCAATACCTTTAGTGTTTAATGATTCATCTATTGGGCGAAGAATAAATTCATCATGGTTCCAGCAGGTGGACCCCGTCTTTCTAGCAAAGAATTCATCTCTATTGGATATTAGTACTAGGTCATACTCAGGGTGAGACCTCGTAGCCATCAAAATGCACATCTTGTTGAATTTTTCCCGACTATGTGGGAATTGTATAAATATTTCTAAATATGCTGATATGTATAAAAAGGTAAGGGTCTCCGCATCATAATTCTTCTTTATAAACATTAATCCATAGTAAACATAATAGGCATGAAAAACTTCGTAGCCTCTAAATCAGTCGAATAGTCTATGCACAAACCCTTTTAGCCCCTTCTCGTGTTTATGTTTCTGATATTTCTCTATTTCATGTTTATTTTTCTCAACAGCATCATGTATATTATGAGCATCGTAAGGGGTCTCATCTGAAAGCACCACATCACCGCTACCATTCTTACTTGCTGTCGAAGCGTTCTCTTTGTTGCTACTTTTTCTAGACATCCGCCCGTCACTTCCAATGGAGACCCTTGTATTTTTTCTGCTGAGGTCATCTAGTGTCTTCAATTTAACCAGTCCAGTCTCTGTCTCTAGCCTATACTCTTCAGGGAAAACCGAATCGCCGGCCTCAGCTGTCACCGGGGCATTTATATCAGGTATTGGTTTATTCTTCAAATCCAATCCTTCTTTCTGTAAGGATTCTTTTGTCTCCACGTTGTCATTGACCGCGTTTTTGGTCACGACTTTCTCGATGGCGTTGGAATTAGGTCTACGTAATGTGTTGGAGCTAGCACGGGAGAGGGTGTCGTCATGGTCTTGTACATTTTCTTGTTCACCTTCAAAACCAGTAAACGCTTGTGGCTTATATGAATCAATTGAAGAGAAGGAAGAAATATCGTCGAACTCGTTATCTGTCGAATTACTAGGTTTTGAGCCAGTCATCCCTAAAGCACTGATCAGGTTCACACTTCCCCTTTGCTTTTTTTTCACAAAGAGCGATGTGCATCTTCTTTATATTAGCACTTTCGCCGACTTGCCAAGATTTCGATTTTACATTTCATAGCCAGTTCGCCCTGAAAACCCCGAACAAATATTGAAAACATCCCGTTCTATCCGCGAGCACAACGATGACGTTTAACGCATAGTTTAGTTATCACGGATGAGTGCTACCAACTTGATTATGTAATTTTAATCGCAAGATCCAGTTAAATCGAGCGGCTTTGTTTAAGCAAACTGTATGCGCATACATGCACGGAATTACGCATGGGGGTAAATTCAAATGAACTCGCTAAGGGTTAGCCGCAACGTCGGAAAAAATTGGCGCTATCTGGAGCTGATAAATTCTGCAACTTAAACTTGTCTTTTTGGCCTATAATATCTCTAATTAGTGAAAATACTTTAAGATGCTTGTGTCTGAAATAGCGTACGAGTTCTTTTAGAGGATGTTTTGATTCCTTTCAATAGACAGGAGATCCAACAGCGGTGTGTTCTAGCTCTCTGGGCGTAGATTAATATGTTCGTAAGGATAACTCACCAGAGCACAGAGGCACTGGATGGGCTTGAAGAGAGTATTTAAAGACGTAGTTGTAGTATCTATTAATATTTTTATTTATTTTACACGATATTTCAATAATCAGCAAGTCGCAATATGGCAAATTTTATGCGATTACGCGCTAACTAAAGTGTAACCAAGGAGTTCCTTAAACCTCTTGTCCTTGATTGAAAGGATTAACAAGGCCAGTTCAGTGTAAAGCTCCAAATTCTCTTTTCTCAGCCTGCTCATGGTCGCAGAATCAATGATCCAAAGAGCAGCATCAGTTTCTGTTTTGATAGTTGACTTCTGAGCGCTTTCGGAGGATACATTGGCACCGGAGGCTTTTCCGTAACAGGTTCTGTTGGACATTGTTTCATAAAGAGTCCCTTGTGGTAAATCAAATGTCACTTTCAATATACCAGATTCCACGACGAAAAATATGTTATCATCGTGTAGTAGTATCGATTGCGATGCAAGTCTTCGTCTGGTGAAGTATGGGCAAAGTTGTGACCAAAATTCAATTTCCTTGCCTCTAATAGAAGAATCTTCCGACACAATATTAGGTATGTATAGCTTTAGGGCAAATAATAACAAAGGTAGAACGGGCGGCGTCTCTTTGTATTGCGTTTTCAAGCTGTTTACAGTCTGTTGCTCATTTTTGAAAACATTTTGTGCGACTGATAGAATTTGGTGATTTCGGGGTGTGTTCATTGGCAAGGACATTAAATTACGTGACTGAGTGCTACTCTTCTTCGAAATCCCATCTGAGTCTATTTTAGTATTGGTGGCAGCCTTCAAAGCCGAGTCGAAATCCAATTTCTTTTGTTGCTTCGCTTTCGCCAATGAACGTAACCTTTTGTATTTCGTTAAAAACTCATTCTCACACCATTCAAGAGCACTATTCAAATCACCAAACAATTCCACATCATCCAAGAGTCCAACTTTGCTGAAAGAGTTATATATATGGTCCCTTTCTTGGATGGACGAGACAATTAACTGAATTCTCTTCGATTGGGCAAATCTTTTGATTCTGTTGAATCCTTCAGCGGCTGAATAATCGATGTTGTCAGAATTGATATTTTTGAAATCCAGAATCAGGTATTTGATTCTGCGCTTTGATGAATTTTTATTATCCGTCATTTCCAGTAGCTTGTTAATTCTTTCTTCAATAGATATAATTGTACCAAAAAATAAGACGTTTTGTAATTTCAACACATAAATTTGCTCGCCAACTCCATTTAAAAACTTGCTTTGCAAATAATCGCGATACACAGTACTCTTCGCAACCTGTCCATTGTACTCTCCATTAATAGTCTTCAATTTGGCGCTATCGATCAGGAATGAAAAACATGCGATTAGTATACCAACAATGACACCCAAAACAAAATCAAAAATACCCATTGTTAAAACAATGATGAGAATGGTTAGGTATTCAAATGGCGTCACTTTGCCCAACGTTTCCACTAATGCTTCGTATATTAGTTCGTAGCCTAAAAGGAAGATCAATGATCCAACAATACAGATTGGGATATAAGATATAAGCACTGGTCCGATAACCATAATGGCAAATGTCAATAATGCTAAAATATAGCCAGCCATGGCTGAATCTGCTCCAGCACGAATAAACAATACACTGTTTGTATAAACCAAATAATTTTGAATGGAACCAAATAGACCGCTGATGAAGTTGGAGTAGCCGTGTGCAATCAATTCTTTGTCAACATCAACTTTATCTTTTTGCAACGAGATTGCTAAGGCTGGAATGTTTATAGGAACATGCAAAATACCGAAGAAAGTCAAAGCCATCATAGTAGGGAATTGTTTTAGAACTAAAAACCAGTGGACTTTCGAAAAATCAAACAATTTATAGTGATCATACCATTTATCACTTGAAGCAGCAACAGGAAAGATCCAGCCAATCTGTCTTAATTTATCCAAAGAGACATTGGGGATTAGTGCTACTATAAAATGGAATGCAACTAGAGTAGCAATGTAAAATGAAGGCAAAACTAAAGAGTTTGAAAAACACCGTTGGGTGAAAATCAAAACCACTGTCAATAATGCCGGCAAGCCCCATTTCATTAGCGTGTCTACGTTGGTGAAAAGATTGGCAAAAAAAGACCATGTATACTCAACTTTTGCTGCTCTTGTGGTGACTTCGAGACCTGTAGCCAATAGAAAATAACCAACACCTCCAATGCAACCGATCAAGATATGACGAGGGAAAAACCCCACTATTTTACCCAATTTCAACTTCCCCAAAGAATAGAAAGTGATACCTGTTACTAAAGAGCTGATCACGTAACAAAATAGAGTTGTCGTAATGATCTCATCATCTTTGCCAGGCAGCCCTTCCTTGATCGCAAGTGCCATCGTATGGAAAAAGGGTGTAACTTCGATCATTTCACTACCAACGCCAGACACAAACGATGAAAGGCCACTTGAATATGTAACCTGGGATATAATGGTAGAAATATAGAAGATCGAGAGCCCGCTAGGCCCCAGATTAGAGAACACAGGGTCCGTTATGGGGAACATGATCATACCATATGACAGCCCATCCAAAATGTTTAAAAGTAAACCTAATATACCCGCTGGTAAATAGTGCATGACTCTGTAGCAAAATGTGGAAAGACTGCTCCAATAAACAGAGCCACCTGGATTGTTTTCCGGTACAAGTGGAGCACCAGTTTCATTTGATGACGATATGGCCCGATAGCTTTCACCAGGGCCGTGTACCAAGCTTTCATATTCGCCTCCCGTAGCCCCTTCATCATTTCTGTCGCCGTCTACAAGGGAACGATTTATTGAGGATAGCACATTATTCCTAGGATCAGCTCCATATAAACCGCTGCTCAAATCATAGTCGTCAATGGTATTATCGTCCTTGAGAGCATCTTCATCTAGTGCTTCATCGGCTTCGTCCTCGTTGAATTCGTTAGACAATTTAGCAGTCTGTTTGTGGAGATTTTGTGATGCATGAATGGATTTGGTTCTGAATCTGGATATAGGTAAAATGTCCTGTTCCATTGCATTGGCGTACGGTGACGCTGATAAAAACCCACTGACATATGATCTACCTAGATAGTTGTTACCTTGATGAGCTGACCAATTCCATTGGTCATTATCGTTACCACTCCATGAACCGTCAACATCCTGCGAACCATCTGGTTTGTTCAAGCCAAGCGAAATTGAAATGGCTTCTGATATCGACTGCCTGCCAATTCTTTGGCCTTTGAAGTACGGGCTGCCCCCGGTCCCGCCACCAGTCGTGCTAGAAGCTGCCATTGTATGCTTGCACTTACTTTTGATATCACGGAGTACAAGTCTTTACTAGTTCATTTAAATAACATACAAAAAAAAATTACCAAAAAATTCGCAAGACTTTTCCCACATTTTTCAAGCGTGGCTACAGGGTTGTGAATAAGGCATTCTATGCCAACCAAAGACGCTGAGAACTCGAAAATTCTTCGAGTAATTTTATTATTATTCCCTAAAAATGATTAATCTTCTTATCAGAACAAAGATTTTTTTGTGTGGCACTTTTTGCATTTTTTCGTGCTGCTTTGCAGCGCAATGATAAGAAAGTCAGAATGAGAATCTATTAAGAGCCACCAATAGCGACCTTAAGCGGAAATAAATTTGCTTTTACTGCACAACTTGATTAAATTGGCAATATTACAGCGTAAAATGGCCGTAATCTTGAATAATCACCTGATGCCGGCGTATAGCACTTTTTTACTTCATAGGTCACCATCGGATACCAGCTAATAGCAGGCTACCGCTAGCAAGCTGTCTGTTCTCTCCCGGTGCGGTTCATGACGGCACAAACTGCTGGAAGGGCGTTTCCGTTTTCGACTGGCGCTTTACTTAAGTAGAGAGTCACAAGAACTGCGTTGAGCGGTTGCGGGTCGAGAAATATTGAATTGGAAAACTGTGCTGATCAGCACTAGCTCATTGAACTGCAATTTTGCCTGGATGATGATATCTTTTCCGTGAACGTATTATGTTTACGTTCAACACAGGTCCTTGGATGATTAAATGTTTATGTAATAATACATATATATATATATGTGTGTAGATAGGCTCGTCGTACGGGCTTAGCTCACCTCATCGCGTTCCGGAGGTTGGTTGGCTTATTTTTCAACATGTTGTTCATGGATCTTGGCGTATCTACCGGAAGGATCTTCGGCACAACCCCAATCAGCCTTTGGCACCCATCTCATAACGGTATCAGCGACTGTCTGCTGTGGGAATAGAGCATCGAATTTCAATCTGTACCAGTAAGCTTCCTTTGTGGTTGGAATATCCTCACCCCATGAGACTTTTGGAGCAGAAAACATTGCATCAGATATAACTCTTTCAGCTGCGTCCTTCAAACCATCGATCCATGAATAACCGACACCGTCTGAAAATTGTTCCTTTTGTCTCCATAAGATTTCTTCTGGTAGGTATGGTTTAACATCTGGTTCGTCTGTTGTGTCGAAGGCTTTTCTCAAGATATACTTCTCAATACGGCCTTCTTTTGGTTTTATCAATTTCTCATTTGGATCAATGTTCATGCATAATTGCAGGAACTCCCTATCCAAAAATGGGACACGAGCTTCCAAGCCCCAAGCCATTGTGGATTTGTTTGCTCTCAAACAATCGGCAAGGTGCAGGTTCTTTACACGCTTAACACATTCAGTGTGGAATTCCGACGCGCTTGGTGCTTGAGCGAAATACAGGTAACCACCGAAGATTTCATCAGAACCCTCACCAGATAAAACCATCTTGACGCCTTGGGCCTTGATCTTTCTTGAAAGTAAGAACATTGGCGTGGACGCTCTGATGGTGGTAACGTCATAAGTTTCCAAATGGTAAATAACGTCATCCAGAGCATCCAAACCCTCTTCCACAGTGAAAGTGTGTTCGTGATGGATAGAACCAATGAACTTAGCAACCTTTCTAGCAGCTTGCAAATCTGGAGCATTTGGTAAACCAATTGCGAAAGAATGTAAACGAGACCAACCAGCGCTGTGCAGGTTACCGCTATCATCCATACCAGCCAATTTTTTATCTTCAGAATCATATTCAGTTACATCCATCTCACTGTTTGCTTTTTCAGTTTCACGAGCTGCGATGGATGCGATCAGTGAAGAATCTAACCCACCAGACAACAGGACACCATATGGGACTTCGGCCATCAATCTCTTCCTGACAGCCTTTTCTAGCGTGTGTCTGACCTTCTTGTAATCAAGTGGTGTGGAAGGGATACGGTTTTCATCTAACCAATCTGGCGTGAAATAACGGGTAATCTTGTCTGTCGTTGAATCGTAGACATGACCTGGAGGGAATGCTACAATACTATCACAATCATCGGTCAAACATTTCAATTCAGATGCAAAGTACACAGTCTTTGGGGAGGTGGAGCTACGACCCATGTATAAGGTAACGACACCAATGGGATCTCTGGCAGCAATTATACGGTCTTCCTTAGCATCGTACAAGCAGAAAGCAAACATACCATCCAAATATTTTGGTGCATCGATACCATATTTCTTATACATTGGAATAATAGGTTCACAATCACTTAGAGTTTTATATGGGTACTCGGCAGTTTTTTCTCTAAGTTGAATATGGTTGTAGATTTCACCGTTGACACATAGAGAGTAATCACCGCATGGAGATACAAATGGTTGTGCACCTGAGTTCAAACCAACGATAGCCAATCTTTCATGCACAAAGAGGGTGGAGTTCTTGGTATAGTTTCCGGTCCAATCAGGACCACGGTGTCTAATTCTCTTGGAGAGTTTTAAAGCTTCTGGCTTATAAGCTTGCACGTCCGGATGTCTGAAGGTTGCAAAAATACCACACATTGTTTAACGTATTCGCAAAAGTATTTATTCTGTATCAATTGATATTTAGAAAAAAAAATACCGATCAAACCGAGTCAGGAGTATTTATATACTTGGTATATCGAAAGATAAGTAAAGTTTCTCTTTATGATATCGTGGAAATTTCCAAATTTCATGCTTCATCGTCGCTATGAGTCAAACTCGAAGATAAATTTTTCACGGCTACGATGCTACCTAGGCGCCGGGTTACCAAACGCGCCAACACCGATTAGAAGTCTGCATAAGACTTCTAATCTACCAGGAAGTTGTAACGCGCCCAAGTACATGGAATCCAGGGCCCGGTCTGGAGGAACTAGAGTTCTTCCACCTGACCTCAAATTAGTCAAGGTCTTAAAGAGTAGACTGCAGGTCACGTGCTACAGCAAGAGTATTGAATGTTGGAACATTTTTTAGAAACTCAAGTTGATATTGCGTAAAGCTCAAAGAGTTCTCACTTTTCAATATAAATGCCCTTTTTATTCTACCCTTCATATCGTAGATACGGATTCAAGCTGAAAATGTTCTTTATGATGTTTATCTGAATCCACCTTTTTCGAAAGGGTTATTTCATCTGAATTGCTCAAGGCTTTCGAAAATGAGCATTTACTAAAGAGTACCATGGTGACGCCTGACGCCACGATACGCTTTGACCTTCGTTTGACAGAGAACATTGAGAAGAATCAGAATTTTCTAAAAGTAACGTCCTTGAATCATGAATATGATGTAACAAGATAATGTCTGCGCAGGAACCGTAATCTCCACTAAAACCTCGAGAATATTAAATACTCGAGAAGAATTGTTCGATTATATACGCAAATGATATCATCATCTTCTTTGAAAACTTGGAAGGTCATGGGGATTTTAAACAGTATATAAGTGTAAGAAGAGGAAATACCAACCTGCTTACATTTTTTTAATTTATAATTGAAAATTTTTAATAGTTACCCGACTCTAGGTGGAAAGAAAAATTTCAGGTCTTTCAATATTAGAAGGCGATGAGATGAGATGAGTTAGAATAGACTGTTACAAAGCATATCCAATACCATATCAGGCGCTAGATTTATAGCGGTCAACAGGGACAAACTATTCAAGATGGTTTTAGAAAAGGAGGAAGTCAAAAGAATTGTTAAGCAGATTACTACCGCTGGCGACAAAAGACATTACAACTCTATTGTCAAATTGATCAATGAATTGAAGGTGACTGACGTCTCGAAAGTCGAAGACGACTCCTATGAAAGTAATATCAGATTTATTGTTGTTGCAGTGCATCAAATATTCAAGAAACTTTTTGAACGCGGGGACTTGACTTTAGACTTAGCTACTAGGCAAAACAGTGAATTGCTGCAATTTACCCAATGGTTAAGAAAGGCGTACGAAAACTTCAAAACGTATATCTTGCATATGATTTCCGATATACCTGTTGAAACTTCTTTGGCTTTAGACTGTCAAGATGTTTATTTTCAACTACTGGAATTGGAATCCATTCATTTCACCTCAAAGAAGGATACGCCGTATTTTCCCAACAAGACAATGAAAAAATTCATTGTGGCACTGTGGAGCTCAGATTTTAGTGATCTTGAGCAGAGCAATTCTACAGGGCAATCAGAAAATTCTATTTTGAAAGAGTTTCTGGAAAAATACTACAGCTCCTATATCGATATACAGTATTATTTCCAAGCTGAGTTTAATCAACTATTAGAAGACCAGAGGGAAAAATTTTCGTCAACGAAGAGTATCGGTAAATGGTTGACTCTGGTGAACAATCATAGTCATTGCTCAGAGAGTGATAACGAACTGGAAGTATTTGTGCCTAATCCACCAGCAGCGTTCAATAACATTTCCAAGTACAGATCTAATCTCGAGAAAAATTGGTTGACTTTAATGAGTGGTGAGCTGTCGTTAAATCAGTACAAGACAATTTTGCTCGTTCTTCATAAGAGAATTATCCCACATCTTCAGAATCCAACAAGGTTAATGGATTTCTTGACAGATTCATATAATTTACAATCCAATGTTGAATCAGGTGACATCGTTCCAATTTTGGCCCTAAACGGTTTGTTCGAGTTAATACTTCGATACAATTTAGAGTATCCTAATTTTTTTGCTAAGCTATACCGATTATTGACTCCAAATCTACTGCACGTTAAGTATAGGGCCAGATTTTTCAGGTTGATGGATACTTTCTTATCTTCAACCCATTTATCTGCTCACTTAATCGCATCATTTATCAAAAGACTAGCAAGACTTACATTGGACGCCCCACCAGGCGCTATCGTTTCCGTCATTCCGTTTGTTTACAATTTGATAAGAAAGCATCCAAGCTGCATGATCATGCTACATAGTCCATCTTTCATATCATCGCCATTCATGTCAACAGATGAACTAACCAAACTCAAAAAACTTAAAGCAGAATATGTTGATCCTTATGATGCCGAAGAGGAAAACCCAGAAATGACCAGAGCACTAGATTCTTCACTTTGGGAGCTAGCCACGTTGATGGACCATTATCATCCCAACGTGGCAACCTTGGCCAAAGTTTTCGGACAGCCTTTTAGGAAATTGAATTATAACTTGGAGGACTTCTTAGACTGGAGTTACGATTCATTATTAGCAGCAGAGTCATCAAGAAAACTAAAGATTCTGCCTACTTTAGAGCATGAGCCTTTCGACCAAGTTTTAGTAGGGGAAGAGAAGGCAGACCGGAAGTCTTTCTTAACCGGTGTAAGTTGGTAGAATGTAATTGCAGAAAATGATTGCTGCCTTTTAAATATTTGTGTATTGTCAAGTGTTAAGGAACTACTTACTTTGCAGCGCAGGTAGTAGAGGAAGAAAAGGACATGTGCCCGCAACTCTTGGGAGACTAAAGAGCGTGTGTAATAAAAACAAAAAGAATGGTCTCTAGCGGGATCGAACCGCTGATCCCCGCGTTATTAGCACGGTGCCTTAACCAACTGGGCCAAGAGACCAAGTTATCTTGTTGAAGAGATAGACTGAGAATATGTCCATATTGGGATTCAATGATCATATCATCAAAATTAAGCTTTTCAATTTACTTTATCACCACCATGATGCGACCGAAAAACACCGGTGAAAAATTATCGATGCTGTCGCAATCATGTAAGAAAATTGTATTGCATCTAATCTAAATCGTTATAAACATTTCTATACTGAAAAATTCAACATTCCTTTCGACTTGTTAGTTGGTGTAACTGTGTAATTCATTCAGCATGACTGCGTTGTCCCCTGAAAATATTACTAGAGCGGTGGAGCTCAAAAATGAAGGTAATGCTTACATCAAGAAGCAGGATTATCCGAAAGCAGCAGAACTTTACACCAAAGCTATTGAGTTGGATGATTCACAGTCAATCTACTTTTCTAATAGGGCATTGGCTCAGCTAAAGTTGGATAATTTCCAGAGTTCTCTGAATGATTGTGATGCAGCATTAAGGTTAGATTCCAAAAATATAAAGGCATACCATAGACGTGGACTTTCCTATATTGGCTTGTTAGAGTTTAAGAGAGCCCGTAACGATCTTCAGGTGGTATTAAAGGGCAAACCAAATGAGGCGACAGCTCGTAGAGCGCTAGAGGTGTGTGAGAAATTCATTAGAGAGGAGAGATTTAAAAAGGCAATTGGCGGGGATGATGAATCTAATAAAATCAGGTTTTGCGACACTTTGAATTTGGAAACTTTTGAATCTAACGCTGATTTGCTAAAATACGATGGTCCAGAGTTAACATTTGAGCAATTGACTGATGAGAAGGGTAAAGTGGCGGGTGCTGAAATCAAAGATATTGATTCTGCATTTATTTCGAGATTAGTGAACGATGTTTTTCTAGCAAGTAAAACACTTCCAAAGAAATATGCTGCTGCTATCGTGTCCCATGCAAATAGACTTTTCCGCAACGAGTCGACTGTGGTTGAATTATCTAATTTGAAAAGTCCAGATGTCAAGATATCTGTATGTGGTGATACACATGGACAACTGTATGATGTTTTAAATCTATTTCACAAGTTCGGAAAAGTTGGACCAAAGCACACCTACCTATTCAATGGTGATTTTGTTGACCGTGGTTCCTGGTCTTGTGAGGTTGCTTTGTTATTTTATTGCTTGAAAATTGCTTACCCAAACAATTTTTTCTTGAATAGAGGCAACCATGAGACTAACAATATGAACAAGATATATGGCTTTGAGGACGAATGCAAATACAAGTATTCCTCTCGTATATTTGATATGTTTGCTGAAAGTTTTGAGAGTCTACCATTGGCAACTACTATTAATAACGACTATTTGATTATGCATGGAGGTTTGCCAAGTGACGAATCGTGCAGCTTGGAAGATTTCAAGAAGATTGATAGATTTTCTCAGCCTCCAAGAGAAGGTACTTTTATGGAGCTCTTGTGGTCTGACCCTCAAGAGGCCGACGGATTTGGACCATCGCAACGTGGTTTGGGTTTCGCATTTGGTGCCGATATCACACAGCAGTTCTTGCAGAAGAATAAACTGAAAAAGATTTTCCGCTCTCATGAAGTCAGAATGGGCGGTGTGCAATTTGAGCACCAGGGCAGGTTAGTCACGGTTTTTAGTGCACCCAACTACTGTGATACCCAAGGTAATCTTGGTGGTATAATTCATGTCGTTCCTGGTGAGGGTAAGTTGTTACAGAATGGTAACGACGATGAAAATTTGATCATCGAAACCTTCGAAGCGGTCCAACACCCCGCAATGAGACCTATGGCATATTCTAATGGTGGGTTGGGCTTTTAGCATGTATATTTAAGCCAAATTACATTAAAAAAATATTCACGAATCATTTCTTTCTACACTCTGTAAAAGAATTCGAGCGTCTTAAGTCAAAAATTAACGCCTTCGACGATGTAAAATCATATAGCAAAAGAGTTTAGCACATGCTCTCTTGAAATTTCTTCTTGGGATATTATTAAATGTCGACATAAGCCGGCGAATGAATCCAATCATATTAAATTAATGTGAGATAGGCGTCAATTTCATTGACATGAGATTTCACAGAGATTGAGGTTTAATTGTTCAGCATGCTACCAAGGGACCTGTGGGGTAACAAAATGCACCCAACTACAGGTATTGTTAAATGACACAGACTTTCTTTAGCGATGTAGAAGTAAAGCAAAGTTATAATTATAAAACTTAAATTAACGAATATGCCGCTTGATTTGAATTCTATTTCCAAGTGAGAGACTCAAGGGACCAAAACACAGCCTTCAAAATTTCATCAAGACGATACAAGGTATTATCGTATGAAACCCGAAGGTTTCACATTCTACTCAACTAGGAAGTGTGGAATATCAGCTTCTAATCGCATCCTATTGAGGAGAATTCAAAAAGATCGATTGTCAAAAAACACTCACGGTGGGGGTCGAACCCACAATCTTCTGATTAGAAGTCAGACGCGTTGCCATTACGCCACGCGAGCTTGTTTTTACTTGGAGAGAGGGACGTTCATCTTGGGTTTGTACATGCCAACGCTTTTCTTTTAGAGATTTCAGTATTATGACCTTGGTTTAGGTTTTCTAGATGTTAAGATGATATTTATTGAAGTGAAGATGGCGATAAAAGCTGATTTTATAAAGTAAGCGTGATACGAAAGTTCAAAAGACTATTTTCTCAGAGCGAACAGTAGATGATAATGGTCTCGAGGTAAGATTGAGCCCTAACAGAGTATCGATCAATATGAAAGAGTGAGAATATATCGGTTGATAACTCATTGCGAGACAATTACAAATCAGGCAGCTTGCCACGAACGAATCTATGACGAATCACTAATATCCAGGTAGCACAGTACATTCTATGGGATCGAAGAAATGGTGTGATCATAGGTTGAATGATGACCGATAAATCTTCACTGAAAGCAGCGTTTGATGATCCAATATGTGTATCTGACTAGGTATAAATATTGGCAATACTGTTCTAGATGAATTCCATTTGATTCAAGCTTCGTTACACTTAGGAGAAAGAGTGGGAATTTATATATCTTTATAAGTGAACAATTACTCAGCATCCAGATAATGTCTAAAATCGACAGTTTCAACTGTTCCTTCAGAAGAAATATCTTTCAGCACCCAGGGCTACATAATACAAACTTTCACTTGGTCGACCGCTCGATGTGAAGTGACATGACTGCTTCGTTCACTTTGGAGGTTCTGTATTTGACACTTTTTGTCGTATTTGCTGGCGCGCTTGGCGGGACAATGTGTCGCCTCGAGACAATACATGAACGGCGCCTCGGAGATCTTCGTTAGAACTCTAGCTCCTTGATGAACACTTCCTCAGAGACCAAAATGAGAGAAAACAATAATGGGGACGAGAAGAGAAGCGGCTTAAAATCCTCGTGGTTTTTCGGATCTGGCGAGATTCAAAGGCAAAATGTTTTCAGAAATCGCTTCGCTTGGCTGTGTTATGAGCCTCCATGGCTGATGATTCTTCGTATTTGGACCATAGTATTTTATTCATCCAAAATATGGTCCGTAATTCCAGAAGGTGCTCTTATGATGTCAATAACCAAAATTGTTGCAATATTGATGTTTGCAATTGTTTTCTTTCGGTACCTCTTTTGCGATCTATTTAGTGTCAAACGTATACTATCGAAAGAGCTTGACCAGTTTTCGAGAAAAATTATTGCAGATGCACCAGGTGCTGACACCAAAGATTGGGAGCGTGTTGCAAACCAGTTCAATTCCTATTTATACGAAAAAAAACTATGGAGCACCAAATCCTTCATCTATAATGGAGAGGAGTGCTACGAAACTTTCAGAGCTCATATTTTGGAACCCTTCATTTTGGCCGGAGATGACCCTGAGAAGCTTCGTGCACTTGAAAAATCAATCCCTACCGGCAAGAAAGCTCTGGAAGTGTATTTCAAAGAGATTGATAAGTGCTGGAGTGCGCTAATGTCAGAGAAGTCTTCGAGTGCACTTGATTTAGAGAATACTAAGCTACCCAGAGACACTTGTTATAACAAGTTCGCTTGGGGCCTGTGCACTTGCTTCCCCCGTCCCAGAAACAAATTCATTTTGCCACTGATATGCCTATATATCCTAGTTTCAATAGATGACTTCCAGGACTTCCAGCCATCCTATTCTTTTGCATGCTTTGTTGGATCATATACTTTTTTTGCACATCTACTTTACAAATGGTTTCAAAATCGAGTTGCGTATATGAGACTGGAAAACAAGATTCAATTTTTGTCAGTCATCATCAAGGCACAAAACTGTTTTTCTGGTGATTCGTGGGATACAGTGGCCAAACAAATGAACACATACCTATTTAAGCAGAAAGGCTGGAGATCTGATCAATTTTTCTTCGATGGGACTGAATGTGAGCAGTTCTTCAAACGTCATTTTGCAGAAACTCCAGTCAAAAAAAGTAGCTCTACTGGTCTAAATCCAGAACTGCGGCTGTATATCGACGAGGCCGCCGCAGTTTGTGCCTCAGACCGCCAAGTTTGAATGCTTAATTGCTTGAGGGTCAATTTAGCATTTAATTTTCTCTTTTGGTGTGCATAGATTCTTTATGGCAATCTTAAGGTCAGATAATGCATATCACTTGTTTTGAAGGAATAGTGGAAGCTGTAGGACATTGTCTGGACGCTGAGTAATTGTTCATTTATAGAGACATATACATCCTTAATTTTCCTATGAAGTGGAACCTTCCAAAGCTAGAGAGGGTGGGTTACCAGTAAGGCAAGTTGGCCCAGCATCAATATCATTTAAACTTCTGGGCAGCTTCAGTCCCTCAATGTCCGTAGTGGAAGGTCAAGGTGGGATACAAAGGCATTTAGAAATCGTTTTTTCAAACAAGAGCCTCCATGCAGACAGAGAAGGTTCAAGTATATAAATACAGGAGAAGGCCACACACACATTTGACAAAACCTACGTCAATGGCCGTATAAAAGAAACTTGCTTGCCAAAAGATGTAATGACAATATTGAACGATGGTTGGTATATCGAAGCGGAAGATGGTAATTGAGATTTGAACTACTAAAGAATGACACAATGAACAATCCAACAAGCGGTTCTTTAACTAAGTGTTCTCAGAGAGGAAATGAAACGAGGCTACGTGCACTTCTTCGTAGGCCAGCGATGGCTACTGCGCAAAGGAAATCTGAAACATTTCACGCTGTTCAGCACGCAAATAAATCGATATGGATATTGTTTAGTCGTTGGAATACCCGAAACAAACCTGAACATTTCAAGTGACTAATCCAGGGCTTCTATTCCTATATCTATTGACACTTGGAAGGGCTAATGCTACCAAACGTTACGCAAACGCTTCCTGCGCCGTTTGATATTTTAAACGGGGGGCCCTGCCCCCCCCCCCCATCTACGAATTAAAATGACCTTTACTCAGTAAGGCACGCACGCGAGTTCATTTCTTTACATTTACCAATTGGATATTGCTGTACTCACTTACTGACTGGCTGAGCTGCCTAGCTGAGAATTATCTTGGCAAATTTTCTGGGTGTTGAAATTCTCACGATCGAATGTGAAACTGAGACTTACAAAGTGTAGTCAGCGAGCGATAAATGAAAGAGTAAGAAATACACCCAATTAAGTGTACTAAACAACATTCATGCTTATGATTTACAGGTGCCTGCTATCTTCTAATTTACACGTTAATTAGTCTATAGACTTTCTGAGTGGTTCGAACATTTAATCCTCGTCTCCCGCTGCTTTGACCATGTCAAGAAATCTTTCCTTGGAAACCTCAGTAATCAGTTGCTCTCTCTCCTGCTTGTTTCTGATATCTCCAAATTTATCGTTTGCATCTCTCTCAGTCTTCACTTGGGTAGAGAGAATAGCATTGAAAAGCTTAACAGCACCCTTTCTTGCTATTTTCCTCAATTTTGTTTCTTTCTCCAGTACTGTCCTGATCTCCTCACCAGATTGTCCATCTTCGGTGATTCTAGGTATTATCTCCTTGTTTCTAGCCTTTTCCAACATTTTCTTTCTCTCTACAAGTAAAGCTTTCTTTGCTTTCTTTTCAAGTTTATCTGACTCATTTTGTTTTAGAACTTTCTTGTTTCTGGCCATAATTGGGTCATTTCTATCATAAGCCTTTAGGTGAGACGACAGAATTGCGTTTACTGCGCTGGAGAAATCATTGGAGCCATCGTCGTGTTTACTCTTCTTCGATTTCTTTTTCAAAGGGAAGTCGTCGTCCTCTTCCTCTTGTTCTCCATCTTCTTCACCTTCCTCTTTTTCTTCCTCATCATCATCTTCTTCTTCTTCACTTTCCTCTTCGGCTAGCGAATCTTCCACTTCATTTTCTTCTTCCTCACCTTTCGTGTCCAGCAGTGGAGAAACTACTACTTTATCATCTTTTGAATTGCTGTTGCCCTTAGTTGAATTCTCATTTTCTGCTTTATTCGATAGTGATTTATTACTTTGTCTGCGAGCTTCAGATGGTTGTTTGCCTTCTCTGCCTCTTTTTTTCTGCCTGATCGTACTCTTTCCCTTAACCATTCTTTCGAACTCAATAAGCTATAGTTATGTTACTGACTAATTATTTACTATAACATCCTTCCTCTTCTTCAAACTCATCGATTTAAGCTCATCGGATTTTTTTCTCTCTGAAAAATTTCGATATTCGGGTAACATCTGCAAACGCCAAAGATGCCATAGATACAAACAAACATCAATTGCCAAACCAACCTGAAACGTTTAGCGCGGGTGTATCAGCCACCATCAGAAGTATTTAACTCTTCTCAGTCTTCCAACAATCTAATTTGCTGTTAAGGAGTCGCTATTCAACGCTATTCCTCGACTTGGGTTTCAAAGGGTATTCCATTATATGTGCATTTTAAAGTATAATGAGCGATCTTCCTATCACGCCAATTAAAATAAGGTATTCCACAAGCTCAATTCCATCGCCTAAAATTGGATCCCGGTCGCCTGAGCAATACAAGCGGCGCGATGCTAGCACCAATTCGCTTTCAACATCAGGTACCATGTCCGATAGACTGGACGAAAACGCAAATACACGCAGATCGACTGTGAAACCCACCATGGGGAAAGATTGTCCCTCGCATTTGACTTCATTCTATAAGGAAAACATTCGGGAGCTTAACCAATTGCAGGATGCTCTTTTCCAGAAAAAATCGTTGTTAGACTCTCTTAATGATGAATATAATGAATGTAAGGCAAAATTTAATGGTCTTGAGTTTAAATGGGAGACTTTCAGGGAAGAAAAAAATTTAAAAAGTCAACAGCTGACGTTAAAGTCCAACGAGTTAATCAAGCTGAAGGAGGAGCAAGCTGGACAGCGAAATTTTATGACTCAGGCCCATCAATTAAATTTACAACAATTAAGAGCTAAGCATGACGCAGAATTAAACAAAATGGCTTCTGATTATAGAGCCAAGATAGAGACATTGAAGTATGAAAAAATTAAGAAATTTCACGAAGAAAGGGATAACTTGCTTGACAAAGTGGAGGAAGTACGTAATACAATTCTAACAAATGGCGATACGTTTAAAGACATGCTGAAAGAATGTGACGCAAATCATTGCGTGTCCAAGGAGAAATGGCTCGCTGAATTTCAAAAAAGATGGAAAGAAGACATTCGGATTAGTGAAGCTCGCACTCTAAAAGTCGATTCTTTGTCCTCGTTGCTAAAAGAAACTCTGGAACCTGAACTGCGAACTAAAAAAAGAAAGTTGGAAGGTTTAAAAACCCAATTGAATACGCTACAGCTAAATTTCAAGTCTGAGCAGGCCGAAACGGATCACTTGCGACAGACACTGGCCTCCACGGAAGAAGAAATTGATCGGTTGAAGAAGAGGAAACTTGAGTTAGAAGAATATATTGGTAACACTGAAATGGAACTCCAACAAATTCATGAAATATTAATAAAAGAGGAGACTATGAGGCGTACTTTACATAATGAGTTGCAAGAACTTAGAGGAAACATAAGAGTTTTCTGCAGAGTACGACCTCCCTTGCCACATGAGAATTCAAAAGCGAAGAATATATGCGTGCATCAGTTTGACGATGGGGAAGGAACGCAGATGATTGAAATATTGAAGGAAAGGAGTGGCATATCAAAGCATCTTTTCAAGTTTGATCGTATTTTCGACGAAAACGAAACTAATAACGACGTTTTCGGAGAGATTTGTCAGTTGGTTCAAAGCTCTCTCGATGGCTACAATGTATGTATTTTTGCATATGGTCAAACAGGCTCAGGCAAAACATATACCATGCTCAATCCCAAGAATGGTATTATACCAGCCACAATTAGTCATATTTTTAGCTGGATCGACAATTTGAAAGAGCGTGGTTGGCACTACGAAGTCAATTGTCAATTTGTGGAAATTTATAACGAAGTCATTGCCGACCTATTGAGAACAGCGAGCAGCAACAGTAATGACCACTCAAATGAAGAAGCTTATAGAAACATCAAGCATGAGATTAGACACGATCAAGAAACGAAAACTACTATAATCACGAATGTAACCACTTGTCCTATTAAATCAACAGATTCTGTGGACGCATTATTAAGGAAAGCCAATAAACTTAGATCCACAGCATCCACCGCAGCGAATGATCGGTCATCTCGCTCTCACAGTATTTTTGTGATCCATTTGAATGGGGTAAATAAGATAACTGGTGAGGAGTCAAAAGGTATCTTAAATCTGGTAGATCTTGCCGGATCAGAAAGAATAAACATGTCTCAGGTTGTTGGAGAACGCCTGCGGGAGACTCAAAATATCAACAGGTCGCTAAGTTGCCTTGGAGATGTTATCAATGCTCTAGGAAGTCCAGATGCTGCTAAGAGACACATTCCGTTTAGGAATTCTAAATTAACATACCTTCTACAATATTCGTTAATGGGAAATTCAAAAACTCTAATGTTTGTTAACATTTCTGCGTGCTTCGACAATATAAATGAGAATTTGAATTCGTTGAGGTTTGCTTCCAAAGTGAACTCTACCAAGATGGTAACACGAAAAGTTGATGAGGGACACAAGGTTTATAAATAATATAGATATAATTACATGCATTTTAAATTAAGCTTTTTTTGAACTAAAGATTGAAAAGAGGCCAAACGGGGTTTACATCAACGAGGTGGCTTCTCATTCTTTTCCTCTTGTTCGGTTAAGAATTTTTGTAATCTTCTAATAGCCCAATTTTTACCTATAAACTTGACATCTGGATCAGAATCACCCTCGGAAAGAGTATATCTTTTCCACCACTGTGGTGACTTGAATCTGGAGTCTTCTTTTGGGAACAGCCGTTCCTCATGACGAATATCAGCAATATATGTTCTTAGCTTAGCTGCTAGTCTGCTTCGTAAATCTTCGGCTTCTTTACCGTGTTTTAGCTCCGGGGTTAAATCTCCTGGATTTTTTGGATTGTGATATTTTTCCACTAATTGTTGCCACTCTTCTCTGAATTTATCTATAACATCATCTTCGATTGGATTGCCAATAGTTACGTTTATTTCTGCCCCGAAGTTCGCCGGGATGTAGCGCTTGAATGTGGATCCTGCAGCCTCCTCAGATGCAATTTTCTCGAATCCAGTGGTGAATATTGGCACAATGATTGGCGAGACAGTTGACTCCAAAATCATCCTTGATACCCCCCATTTGAAATATCTCATGGAATTGGAAAAAGGAGGATGTAGCTGTAGAACAAATCCCTCAGGATAAACGTGCATCCACGATGGTTTACAACGTTTGATCGGAGGCAAGTATTGTTCCCTGATGGTTTTCACTAGAGGAGATGAGCTTAATCCCGGAGTACTTTCTTTTGCTGATACACTGCCGGGAGTCCATTCAAGGTCAAGTGTGTCATCTGGACTTAATAGTCTAATTGCAGCATCAATCGAACCTTGGAAGGGTCCCACGCCAAACCTTTCGGTAGATAAAACCTGACCCAATGAAAAGAAAGTTGCCAAAAATTTATTCTGAAAGCAAACATTGTTTGCACCGAGGCACCATCTTATACTATCCAAGTCCTTGTAAATTCTCCAGGGGAAAACACCCCATAAAAAAGGGTCGTCAACAACAGACATATGATTCATCATAGTTAGTAGACCCCTGTTTTCCTTCTGAGATCTGTCGATAGCATGATCTAATCTATCCATATTGTTGAGTTGAATATTGTAGAAACTCTTCAGTATTAGTTTGGACATGCCTATGGTGAAGACACATGCACCATAGGAGAAGAACCTCCACATGGGACTGTTTCGAGGGTAATCCCTCAAAAAATCATCCCCTCTCTCTAAAACATGTGGAAGGGACATGATAAAGTTCGGTCAAGAGGACTTTTTGTGGGTTTCCTGCTTTCCTGGCATTTCTAGATGATTTGATTTTCTTCATTTTTCAACATAGCATCAAAATTATATATCAAAGAAATGAAAAAGTACGTATATTGCCCAATCGGCCACGGCAAACTTTGAAGGAGAGAAGCGATGGAAAAATTTACCAATTGGAGGGATAGAGGAACTGGTATTGCGCCATTTTTACCACCTTCTGTAGGGGTATCCAGTCTTCTATCAAAATTCGTGCTTTCTACTACTCTCGTATTCAAATGCACACTCATGCTGCCGCTTATTATTGTCTGGTCAGTAACCAGGTCCAAGATAGTTTACAAATGGATTCTGTTTATTCTATGTGCATGGAACATGGATATAGTGGTCCAGGGTGTGAAGAAACGGGATACGAAAGAGGGCATACATTTTCCACAAAAGAATAAACTCTACATCTGCAACTGTTCGTCACCATTGGATGCATTGGCGCTGTATTTGATAGCCCAAGGTCCATCCTGTTTCTTGTTACCATCGGGAAATGTGACCTTTAAGATGTCTAAGGAACAGTATATGGATTTCGTTCTTGATGGTTCCCTGAACGTCAAGAAGTTTGGCCAAGAAGTCAAAAGTATTGACCAATTGAAAGGCAGCGTCGTTTACATGTTTCCTGAAGGTACTAGCTCAAACGGGAAGAGTGTTCTACCTTTTGAAATTGATTCTTCCAGCTTGCAAGAGTTCCTTGGATCTCCCTCCATCGCAAGTCCTAATGGCCCGTTAGTTCAAACTATTCATTTAAAATTCAACGCTACATTGGTAACTCCTTTGGCTATTTCGAGATTTAAATATTTGGCTAGAATGATTACAAAAGGCGTCAATATCAAGATTAAGATCAATGAACCACAGTCGATTTCTCCAATAGATAATTTGAGAATTGCCTTAAATGATGGTAACAAATACAAGTTAGTCTCAAAGACACTCGACATGGAGTCAAAAAGAAAGTTTGTGCAAGAGTTTTCTCGCACGTAACAAAATGGTCAGTAGTAGCCGTTAGAGTCCGAATTTGAATCTTTGACTGTCCCGCTGTTTGGTGCAGTCGCAAGCTCCTGAAAACTCAGAGAAGATGGGTCGAAAATCCACTCCGATCCTTGCAGAGCTGGGGATGTACCTCGTGGGAATTTTTTTCTCAAAACGGATTCCTTTCTCTCAACTGGTTTAAACGTCAACTTTTCATTCGTCTGGATATATCTATACCGTAATAAAATCGTCAAATGGACCAGGAAGTCGTCCAGGGTTTCTTTCAAAAGAGGGAGAAGCTGATTCTTTTTCGATTTTTTTGACCATACCTTGAAACTGTTTGTATTTATAGTTGTAGCTGTGCTAGATTTGTATTTGCTCCTCTGAAATGCGGTCTTCAGGATGTCTCTTTTCTTCCTCTTTTCCGATATTACGGACTCACTTAACTGTGCCTGAGGCACTATTCGTTGAAGATACGAGATGGTTAGATCAATCATGCCGACCGCGACCCCACACTCGTCTTTGGAGTACTGATCGAGAGAGAGCAGCAGGAAAATCAGCCCATTCAGGTATGACAGCACCGGTTTGTTTATGATCGATCCCGTGTCATTTTCACGTTTCAGTGCGGTGTCGAAGCAGCCGATCACCAGCCTCGCGTATAGCAGACTGTTGTTGGAGAGTTCGTTGAGGTCGCTCTCCTGGAAATCCAGAATTGCATCCCGCTGGTCCCGGTAAACCCTTGCCCTCAGCTTTGACAATGAAAGCACCACCACACCGATCTGCTGCAGGAACTGGAACTCCAAAACCATTTCATTGATGAGTTTAAAGAACTTGGCACGAGCCTCGGTGGGTATGCAGTCCACTGCTCCACATGACGACGGCGACATGACGAACTGCAGTAGGCCCAGGCCTTTCCGCAGGTGTTTCCCGCTTGTAGACCACATCGGCGTCGCCATGGGCGTGCCATATGCACGCTCCATCGTGTCCAGCGAAATTTCCTGGTAGTAGGAGGCCGCATTTATCAAGGTAATGACAAGATCCACGGCGACTCCGCTTGGCTCGCGGCCTTCGCAGCCCTGCAAGATTCCTAGCAATGATTCAGCGTATTTCGTAAGCGAGTCGATGCGCGAAAGCCAGTCGATCGTACCCTGTGCATCAGCAATCGCATTAATACACTCGTTCCTCTGGAGCGTGATATTAGCAGCCGAGCCCTCATCCAACCCTTGCAGCTTGTCAGGATACCGCAGAGGCACCCCGCTATCAAACACAAGCCCGAGATCACACATGCTCTTACGTATTTCCCAGAGACACTTGGCGCACAAAGGTGAATTCCTGAGAGCTGTGAGTTTCTTCAGTGGCCTGGAGGTGACGCGCCCGGCGGCCGCCGGGCGCATCCCTCGATACATACTTTGGACCTGTACAGGTCCATGGTTGCGGCCCGCGGAGACCCTAGAGAGCCCAACTTGCCATTGCTGAACCACCCTGCAGTCGCACGTTGCAGCGGACCCTCCAAGCTCGAGCGCTGCTGGGCCTTGGACAGCAGTGCAGCTTCAGCTGCCCCCGCCGCTCGTTGCCCGCACTCACGTGCCTTGTGTCCCTAGCGGAGGAAGAGTCCAGCTGCTGCTGCCCAATGCAGAATGGACGGCACAATGCGCCCGATTAGTGATTTGTCGCCTTTCTCCCGCATGACGGTCTGGACGGCCACGGCAAAAACTGGGGCCTCAGGGCCTTGTGCGTTGGACTGTCCGGGCTTGGTTGTGGCAACCTGTGGGCAAAAGGGCGCGACAGCTCACGGCCACGATCACGTGCGCCAGTGTTTTTGTCCGGTTTGGCTGTGTCAGCCGCTCTTCCAGGTTTCTTTTTTGGCCGAGCAAGGCCCTGTTTTCTCCCCCCGTACGCATGATGCCGTGTGGTCATCCTGTTAATGTCCAACGTCCTATTAAGTGCTCTCAGCTGTTATCAATACAGCGCCAAAGGCTGTGGGCTCGTGCTTCTCTGGTGAGACCAACATGGCGGTTTCTGCAGGCCGTGTATTCTGTGACTCTTGTGGGTGGTAATGGTCCGCTCAAACTATACGAACATGCGCCTATGAATACACGGGATTTTCCTTTTCTTATCAAGAAACGGATAATCGAATTAGTCCTAGTCACTAGAATTTAGCTTTTCTGCATGGCGATGAGCTTGTAAATATGTTTTTTCAAATTTTTAGATTATAAAGTTCTCAATTTGAATTATGTAGGGTTCCGTTTTCCCAGTCCACTCACAGCAATATTACTGGCGACAGGCTTATAGTATAGTTATGGCTGCTGAAGGGTATCTATGGACAGAAAAGTACGATGAAGGGACTGTGGGATTTATGATCCTAGGTGCGGCATTGGTGTTCATCATGGTGCCGGGCCTGGGATTCCTGTATTCCGGGCTGGCCAGAAGAAAGTCAGCATTGTCGCTTATATGGGCAGTAATCATGGGGACGTTGGTTGCAATGGTACAATGGTACTTTTGGGGGTTCTCTCTTGCGTTCTCGAAGACTGCGCCAAATAACAAATTCATAGGGAACCTGGACTCCTTCGGATTCCGGAACGTGTATGGGCAAACCGGGCCTGATGTGGTGTATCCAGAACTGGCATTTGCCATTTTCCAAATGATGTTCATGTGCGTAACGCTCAGTATTGTAGCAGGGGCGACTGCTGAAAGGGGCAGGCTGTTCCCTCATATGGTTTTCCTTTTCATGTTCGCTACCCTGGTCTACTGTCCCATCGCGTATTGGGTTTGGGCGCCCGGTGGCTGGTGCTACCAATGGGGGGTGCTGGACTGGGCCGGCGGCGGTCCGGTGGAGATTCTGAGTGCTGTTGCTGGGTTTGTGTATTCGTATTTCTTGGGTAAGCGTAAGGAGAGCTTATTGATCAATTTCAGGCCGCACAACGTATCTATGGTCACTCTGGGCACGTCGCTTCTTTGGTTTGGTTGGTTGTTATTCAACTCGGCCACCTCGCTGTCACCAAATTTGAAATCAGTTTACGCCTTCATGAATACTAATATTAGTGCAGCCACGGCCGGTATGACCTGGTGTTTACTGGACTTCAGACTGGAGAGAAAATGGTCCACTGTTGGTTTGTGCTCGGGTATCATATCGGGCCTTGTCGCAGCAACGCCCAGTTCGGGGTGCATCACTTTATATGGATCCTTCATACAGGGAATTGTTGCAGGTATCGTCTGTAATTTTTCCACGAAGATCAAGTACTATCTAAAAGTGGACGACGCCATGGATATCCTTGCAGAGCACGGTGTCGCGGGTGTCGTTGGTTTGATATTTAATGCATTTTTTGGTGCCGACTGGGTGATTGGTATGGATGGTGCAACCTCCCATAAGGGAGGCTGGATTTCTCACAACTACGCACAAATGTATAAACAGATCGCTTACGTGGCGGCGTGCATTGGATATGCGGCTGTGGTCACGGCGATCATCTGTTTCATCATTGATAAGATACCGGGGCTACAATTGAGAATCACAGAAGAAGCCGAAGCCCGCGGCATGGACGAAGACCAAATCGGAGAATTTGCTTACGATTATGTTGAAGTAAGAAGAGACTACTCTCAATGGGGGTTTGATTCCGAGAACAATCATGAAGAGCACGAGATGCAAACCCATCAAAGCATTGCCGCAGATACCACAACATCTTCCTCGGGAGAGCCCAATGATGGCGCTTCTCATTCGGAAAAAGGAAGGGGAGTTCCAAGCACAGCATAATAATATTTTCTTGCATATATACTGATATTCAATATAAAAAATGATGAATCATGGATAAAGATTTAATGAGGGCGAACCTTACCTTGGCGGAGGCATGCATATGAGATTGATGATAGTTGACGCCCCTCGAACTTGGCGTTTATTGTTCGAGGGGGGCGGGTCAATTAGAGACTTGACGGAAGACTAGTCTGCAAGTCAATATCGGACCCAACCCATTCTCTTTGAGTTTGGGTTCGATCTTGTTATAAAACTATCGGAGGCCGATCTACCTGCCTAAGAAAAAGTATTTGTTTGGCCAGCAAAAATTCGACCCCAGTGAGGATTGAACTCACGATCTTGCGATTAACAGTCGCACGCCTTAACCAGCTTGGCCATGGAGTCTACTATTTTCAATGAGGGCAAACTTTTCAGGAGTATATATTCCACAAGATGGAAGTTTTGGGCGGGTTTGCAAATGATAGTTGGTATGTAATTTTATGTTTCCGATTAGCGCGATCAAATTGGTATTTTTTATCATCATTTGGTTACTAAATATAAACAAATTTTATGATACATGGTTGTTATTTATTTACTTTATATAGTAGTAAATAATACATGACTAACAGCAATTTAATATCAAAAATTGCCTTGCTTAATGACTGCTGAATAAATACCATTTCTGGCACCCGGAACCTTTGAAATCCATCTACCTAATTTATGTTCTTTACCGACACTTGCCAGCACACGAAAAGTTTCTTTACCGTGTTTCCCGTTCTCCACTGCTTGGATTTTGGTAACGACACCTTTACAATTGATCAATTCACCGAGCAATTGAAACCCTCTAAAGTTTTCTGCGATCTTCCAAACCTTTAAAGAACCATTCCACGAGCCAGAAATGAACACATTGGAATAAGGAATTGAGTGAATTGCAGTAACCCAGTATGGTCTTGCAATTCTTTTTTCTTCCCTTTGCTTTTCTTTCAATTCATCACTAGTTTCAGCTGAAATTTGAGACAACTCAGGTAATGGAATGATACCATGTGTGGCTCTTTCTATATAAACAGGTTTTTTCTTGGCCAATGACCATAGGCATATGTTACCATTATCAGAGCCTGTGACAAAATGGGAGTCATCTATCATACTGACAACGTCAATGCTGCCCTCACTATAAAATGCTGGCATTTCTAAATTTTCCGGATATTTTAGCTCTCCATCATCTGCCTCCACGGCGTGCTCTTTCATCCATTTCTTTTGAAGTCTCTCGGTATCGTCACCTCCCCTAAACGTAAGTCTTGTTTCATCTGGAATTTTCCAAAGCATAGCCGTTTTATCACGAGAACCTACAGTCACACACCTTTCAAGTGCCAAAGAAGATATGTCAACCACTATATCATGGTGTCCATACAAAGTTTCCAATTGTGAAAATTGATTTACAGAGTACGTCCTTATTTTATAATCCGCGCACGAGACATATAGTTGGTCAGTGTTCCTTCTGAAGACCAAAGATAGAACTTCACCCCTACGGTCCTTTGTTGGGAAAGCTTTAAGCGGAGCCAAAGACTCTGTACTCCATACTATCACTTTTTTATCCCTACCTCCTGTAACTACATACTTACCATCTGGGGAAGCGGCAACAGATAGTATCTCGCTGTGGTGTCCCAGGGTAGTGTTCTCGAAATCATTTGGTTTTTCTGGTAAGAACTTTGCACTTCCTTTAGTAAATTTCAGCTTTTTAGGTCTTTTCTTAAAGTCTGTAATATCATACTTTGTGAGTTGCAAATCTTTGCTAACCGTGTACGCGAAAATCTTGCCTTTATTCTTATTACTTCCCTGTTCCCCACGATGATTGAACTTATTTATAGGCGGCTCATAACAACTTATGCATGTCAAGTTGTTTTCGCCTACTCTAGTGAAAGAGATTTCAGCTTCTGACAAAAGTAATTTGTCGCCAATGAATCTATGGACACGACCGTGTTGTTCCGCAACGTCTTTTTGTAGCCTAGATGCCAAAATATCTTTGTCCATCTCACGTGCATCAAAGTTACTGTAATCATCAGCCCGCTCTTCATTCTCGTCGTCCACTTTACTTCCTAAGAGTTCTTCTCGCATTATATCATTGGCTTCGTCTTTTAAATTATCTAAGTATTGTTTGGCAAGTCTTCTCCTTTTATCAGCTGGATTCTCTGCCCCGAATTCTTCATCAGATTCGAGTTCTTCTTCATCCTGAATACCGCCCGATTCTCCATCTGAGCTTTCGTCATTCGAGGATGGATCTGTAATTTCCTCATCGGCAACATTCGACGGCTGACCTTCGTCTCTCGTTCTTTTTCTTCTTGCACGCGTTATTTCTGCCATCAGGGTTTTCTATAAAGTAACAAAATTTGATATCGAATTAGCTTTCGAGGAATTGTTTGTATGGTTTCAAGTCCATGCATTAATATTTTCAATCTCATCGCATCTCATTCTAAAACTAAAACCTTGAAATTTTTTTCATCTCATATCAAACGAGCATCACAAGGCACTATGTTACCCGCTCGCTATTTTTATAATATAGGTAAAATATATAGCGGCTAATGGAAGCCCCACTGCTCATTAAAAAGCTCCTCATTATTACTTATAACTGACACAAACACAGCGCTAGGTGTTGATTCCATAGGCTCTATTTGAGTTCAAAAATACTATTTGCAAACAGGTATTAAATGATTTTTCTGACCTACAATAAGGTGCGGTTGGGGCCTGAGAGACGCAACGATGCTTCTGATTAATTTAGCCGCAGAAGTTGAATTGCAGCAATGCAATCAAAATTATCAGGGCTAATCTATAATTATGAATGCAATATAACTTTCAAGATCATTGAACAGAGTTCAATTGTTGTTCGAATCTAGCCTCCCTAAGCTCGTTGACTCTTTTTACCAGATTAAGTAACTCCGCTCTTTCGGAGATCTTTACAGCAGCAATGAGCGCTCTATCCTGTTTCAATTCTTGTGCAAGAGAAAGCGCCATATCGCTGTTTTGACCAGAGCAGGCAGCTGCAAAGAGCCTCAGGAGAGATTTATCGTATGCGCCATTCAAGGAGGCCAGGATTTCGTTCTCGTTACCGTAAAGCTCACCGTCGTTGTCAAGCGAGTCATTGAGCAATGTCGATAAGACTTTTGAGCGTAGGAACTCTTCTTCGGCCGCCATTTGTGGAGGAATAGTGATCTCTGTTTTATCGTTTGCTCCCGAATTTTCTTCGGCATTGTGATCATCTTCTATCGGCCTACCTTTGTCTTCTTCCGTCTTCTTGTTTTCTTGCAGTATGCTGCTTTTGACGAATATTGGTATCCTCACTTCCATTTCAGAAGGTAAAGGTAAAGGAAAATCTGGCCACATGTTTTTACCCTTCACAAGAATACAATTCAGCGTATCGTAAGTTAGCCCCAGAGGCCAAACATGTACCTGTGACTTTTCATTACCTCCTGACATTTTCCAAATCTCCATGTTTGCGTCTAATACTGGAAGCCACCTACTTTCCATAGGGGATCTCCATTTGGATAAGATCAGCAAAACATTGTCAAAGCCAAATATGCACGGATCACCGTATACTGAAAAAAATAAACTTTTGATTCCTAGCGGATTGAAGCTAGCAAATTCTGACTCTGGAATAGTGCTTCTGCTGGCAACGTTTTGAGGGAGTGATAAGGGGAGCGGACACTCTCTTTGATAATACTTTGAAGTAAGGGCCGATTGCTCGAATAACGAGTACGAAACACCGCCGATTTGAGAATAATGAATTGCAAATACTTTGTACCCTTGTGCAGCAATAGCTACCACGGGAGACATCTTTTCTACTAGCAACGGAACCCCAAATTGATTAAAGATTCTCATGTAACCGAAAGAGGTTCCGACAAATATTCTTTTTGGTGTCGCTGCAACAGAAGTTATCTTTTCTCCCTTTTGCAGTGGGATAGTTTTTGTCCAAACTGAGTTCAGCATGGTGTGTGATCTGTGGTGAATTTGACCAGACTTCGATTGGGCAAATAATGCACCATTTTCATTTAGACAGCAAACATCGTATCCGAAAACATCTTCAAAGTGATACTCTTTAAAACGGCCAATATCAAAGAAAGAAACTGTGATGCTATTTTGTTGATTGTTGTTCACTAAACACACGTATCCGACGTTATTCATCGTCAGGTATCTCCTATCGCTGTTGCCGAATGGAGTGGCGCCAGGCGAAATTGCTTTGTAACGGAAAGAGTTGATAAAGGTAGGGGTATTACTTTTCGCGCGACTGCCATTCGTGTGGTTCTCAGTCCAGCCATTCTTGGGTTTCTTTTGTGTAACATAACCTGCACCATCGTCATCATCGATAAAATCCTCCTCCTCGTCAAAATGATATTTACGTTTCTCGACTCCCTCGTTATTCTCATTAAAAATGTTTTCGCCTCCATGCTCGTCATTCACACTTTGTTCGTTAGCGCCCAATGCAACAGACTCCGAGTCGCTTTCTTCAAGATCTGATTCCACAAATAAACTCGTCTTATTTGATCCATCTAGATTGGCATGGTCACTTTGTTGGTTACTACTGACAGATTTAGCGATACCTTGAACAATAACTATTTCTCCAGACCATGTTCCGATGATCAAATCCAAGGTCTCTAAGTCTGGCTGGACCCTCCAAACGAAATTTGTTACTTTCTGTTTGAATTCTTTCTTGTAAAACACTTCTGAAGTGTCCCGGTCCCAAATTGTCAGGCGGTTCCTCAAGTCTATAGCAGCCACGTATTTACCACGCAAAGGCTCAAATTGTAAATCTGCAAAATGCGATTTCGAGACTAATGGATTTGATAGGGTTTTAATCAATTCGTAGCCTTTGATAGAGAAGATTTTCACTGTGCAGTCATCACAAGGTAAGGCAAACTCTAATCCAGTTGGATGCCAGGCGGCACGCGTGCATATTCTGTTCTCATCACAAAACTCGGGGTCCATGATCCTTTCCTCATCTTCATCATCTTCCAAAGTATCGGAGTTGAGATCATTTTCGATTTCATCGGCGATCTTCGTCAAGATTTTATCTCGATGAGTATCGTCATAGGAGTGGACTGGGACGTAGCCATTTAACTCATGCACTTTGTTCGGTCTTGTGGACGAGAGAGAATAAAACTGCACGGTGCCATTTATAAAGGTAACCGACAGTAAATTAGTCTGAGAGCTATACGATAATTGTGAGATCTGTTCATCAACTTTGAATTTGTGTTTTGTACAATTCTCGTCTTCTAACTCGACCACAAGCATTTCTAGATCATCCCCTCCAAAAATACCCATCTTGCCAGAGTGAAGAGCTGTACAGTCGCGAAGAGGAAGTGCCGACCTGGCAAGTAACTGGTCCTTCAAAGTCTTCAGGTTATATCTGTAGGCATCACCTTCCAAAGTAGTTACAAGACAACTGAGATCAGTGTCGCAATGAAGTGACGTTAAATTCTTCGCAATTTCCAGCACATCTGGCTCCTCCTCTGGCTTATTAAGCTGTAGTATCTTGCTTAATCCGCTCTTGTTAGCGACGCATAAGGTGTTATTATCAGAAGCCAAGGACACCAAAGTCTTTCCACCGTAGTCGAACACCGATTTACCTATTACTTTTGACATGCCAGATCCAATTGGATAACAACTTATAAATTAAGCTCGAGTCTATTCGGTCCAAGAAATTACCAAATCAATTGCCCTATAGAGAACTAGTTAGCGCTTCACAGTTACCTTTACTGTGGATCTCATCGAAATGACAAGAAGTCTATTTTCTTGACGCGTCGCGCGTTTGAAAACGTCACGTGGTATTAAAACAAGACTAGAAGAACTTCAAGATAATACAAATACACTTTGTCTTCATTCAGAAACAGCCTGTACAACACTGCGAAGGGACCGATCAAGAACGCTTCGCGCACACCCGCCATCTTACGTACTTCCCATTTTAATTGCATTGATAGTCGGGCGTTAATACAGAGGTATAAGCACCACATAATCGCTGGCAGAGTAAGCGTTTGTATAACATGGACTTCTTAGACGACCAGACAACTGACTTGGGCCTCCCATTGATCACTGATGTTAATAGGGATTTGTTCTCCAATGAAGTAGATAAGTTGGGGGCCGAGCCCTCAATGGAAGAATCGTTCAATGTAGATGATTTTTTAATTAAAAATAATTTCCAATTCATGCCATTAGAAGAGCTGATCAAGGACCTGTCAGATCTTTCGCAAGACATGATACAGGCTCTCTTGGAAAAAGTTACAAGCAAGTATCAGGACTATTTGAAATTTTGTCAACCCTATATGAATCACGACAACGAGAGCGCACTAGAATTGCAAAAGACAAGAACTGATGTTGGAAAGTTCACTGCTCAGCTGGATGATTTGGCCCATAGGGACCTTCAAAGAACCAAAGAAGTAATTGGTGACGCCGTAGATTACCTACGGAAATTAGACGAGATTTCGCGACAATTACACGATGAATCTCAAATGCCAGAAATAATCGTGCTGGCAAAAGAGTTAAGCCGAAACCTCCATCTAATGTGCGGGACCGATCCACTGGAACAAGATTTATGTACAGAACTCACCAATCACTTACACACTCTGGTAGTGAAAATCTGCAAGATGCTCGAGGGTCTATCGACGATTGATTCGCCATACGTTCATCAATTGAGGAATGAATACCATGGGCTCCTGCAGGAATTTCAAATATCGCTGAAAATTCTAACAGACCGATGTCTGCAAGATCCGGAAGAGCTCCAACATCTCTCAAAAGCTCTGATATCGACACTTCCCCCATGAAAATAATTATTTAATGATCTTTGTATTATCGTCACTCAATACGTACGTGTTTTTTTCAAAAGTTTTCCACTTTCATGCTAGATATGTGAGATATATGGCAATAAACAGACACTGATGATCTTTGCGTTCAAAGGGTAATTGAATCATAATCGAAGGGTTAATATCGGCATTGAGCGATTGATTAGATTCTAATGTTCAGCTTTGGAGCTACAAATAACAATGCTGCCGGTACGAGCACAGGAGGTAGTCTCTTTGGCAACAAACCTTCCGGCAGTTCATCCTTTTCATTTGGTCAAAATAGCAACCCCAATCCCACTTCAAACTCTTCCCAACAACCTGTAGGTGGTAACAATGCGTTCAGTTTCGGAAATGGTCAGCAGCAAGCCGGAAATCAAGGTTTGTTTAGTGCTACTCAACAAAATAACACGAGGCCCGGTGGACTATTCGGAAATGCAGCGGCCAGCAGTGGAACCACGAACACAGGTCTCTTTGGGAACAACGCGAGCTCTATGAATAACACTGCAAATTCTTTGCAGGGCCAACAGCAGCCGGCTAGCGGAGGCCTCTTCAGCACCAACAAACCTGCTTCAGGGAACTTGTTTGGTAATGCCACTCAAAACACTCAAACCAATACAGGTGGCTTGTTTGGCACTAACAACCAAAATGCACAGTCAGCCCCTAGGGGAGGTTTATTTAGTAATAGCAATCAAAGCGGCACAGCTAGTGGTGGTGGTCTATTTGGCAATAACAATCAGAACACCAACGGCGTTTCCAACAACAGTGGAGGACTTTTCGGAAGCACAGCTCAAAATGCGGGAGGACTATTTGGGAATAACAATCAAAACGCTTCTAGTACAACTGGTGGTCTTTTCGGCAGTAAAAGTACTGGCCCCTCTACAGGCGGAGGTATGTTTGGCAGCAAACCCAACACTCTGGGCACCAGTGCGGGACTTTTTGGTAATCAGCAAAGCTCAAGTGCTCCAGCAGCTGGTGGATTATTTGGCAATAAATCACAAAACTCCTCAAACAACAACGGGGGTTTATTTGGGCAAAGTAATACTAACAATGGGCTATTTGGGCAAGTAAATAATCAGCAACAACCTCAATCGCAAACCGGGGGCTTTGCAAATGGTTTCTCTACCTCAACGCAACCATCATTTGCTTGGTCACAATCGGAACCTAATCAGGGGGGATCACAGCAACAACAACAAGTGCAATTGCAGCAACAGCAGCAACAACAACAACAGAATCAGCTCTTTCAACATCCGCAGCAGCTTCAATTGCAACAGCAATCGAATTATCCATTACAGATTCAAGAGCAGGTGATTAAATGTAAAGAATCTTGGGACCCAACTTCCAACAACACAAAACTGAGAGCCTTTGTCTATAACAAAATTAACGAGAACGAAGCCATGTTATACAATAGACCACCATATGTGACACAAGAAGAATGGGATATTGCATTAGACAAAAAACCTTCTGCATCATTTATTCCGGCTGAAGTACTTGGGTTTGAAGGCTTGAACCAACGTAGCCAACTACAAAGAGAAAATGTGGCGCAAGCTCGAGTAATCCTGAATCAAATATTAGAGAAATTTACCCAGCTGCAACAGAAACATGAGCTTGATACAGCAGCAAGGATTATGAAAGCTCAATCAAGGAATATCCAAATAGAGAAAAGGATCCTACGATTGGGCACTCAATTAGCCATCCTAAAAAGTAGAGGTTTGCCACTTAGTGTCTCAGAAGAAAAAATGTGGTCACAATTTCAATCCCTGTTACAGCGCAGTAATGACCCCGCTGGCCTAGGCAAAACGAATGAACTTTGGGCACGTCTCGCAGTACTAAAAGAACGTGCGAAAAACATATCAGATCAACTCAACAGCACGTTAGTTGTTATTAGTGAGAATGGTGGAAGCTTCTCTAATACGTCTGGGGCTGCAGACGAAAATAGTTCCAAGAGGGCAGATGAGGAAGTGGAAAAGAGAATAGATAAGGTGGTTGAAACACTAAGTAACCAGCAACGGGGAATAGCTTATTTGAACGATGTTCTTGAGAAAGATAATAGCATTTTAGATAAGCTGCTAAAGAAATAAAGGTCGCTATGAACAGTTCCCCTCAATAGAAATTATATACCTTCAGAATCTGAAGAATGAATATGTAATGCTAATAGAATAGATGAACATTCGACTGGATGACTTCAACGTTGAGAAAACCCTTCAAATCCATGTAGTAAAATATCGAGCTCGTCCAACCCTCCTGATTTACTTTTGTCTAATGCTATCTCCGTTTTCTCTATATCATGTAACCATTTTTGTAATGCAGTAGGCAGAGAGTCGAAATCCTGATACAGCTCTGGGGTTAATGCTAGATAGTGATTACTCTCAGACTGCTTATACTTCTGAATGAATTTGTGAAATTCTCTGGCATTTTCATCCATCTTTAAATGATTATGTGGATTGATACGTGGTCCAGGATATTGTTGTGGATCGTCTTTAGCACTCACTGCAAATCTATCGAGGTTCAAAAACCTACTTCCGGGATGATCTTTCACTTCATATTTGTATGGCAAATTGATGGAATCACTGAACTTAAACAAGTTCTTAGAAGTAGTAAATACGTGCTTAGCTGCTTTACTATTGAATAATAGAGGAGATAGGTTAATCAATGGCTGTAGCTCCCTTATTTTACAATCGCGACCGTGATTTATCACCTTCCAGCGCGCTAGCAATGATTCATACAGAATACTTAAGTCTTTATTTTCCTTCGGGGTACCAAATGACTCTTCCATGGAGGAAACGCTGTATTTTGCAGGTATTGCGGATTCTTTAAGCTCAACGCCCCTCAAATTAAATATAATGTTAGAAAGCTTGCTCACGTCAAAACTACTCAAGACTAGGTCCAATCTAGGCTGCTTTCGAGCTATTGAATTTCCATTGTATGACAAAGTGGTCTTGGCGTACAAAACGTTACAAATCTTGTTGAGCTCGTAAGTAATACTTTTAGTCCATAGTAACTCATTTGGAAGTGATACAGGGCTGTGAAATAATTTGAGACTCAACACTAGACAGTGATCCTGCAAGAATCTAAGTCTATAAGACATAGTCAGAAATATATTAAAGTGCCATTTCCTTTCACTTAACCGTTGTATGATGTTTGACTTAATCTTTTTGTTTTTCCTTGTTTAAAATATATATTTATATGTACATGGTTTCATATGTAGTTAATGATTAACATAAAACTTATCTACATATATTCATTATGCGGCTTCTGCACAAGATCAACGAATCATTTCCATTGTCTTTTAATGAAATGCCAAATCATTGGAGACACCCATAAGAATGCACTCAAATAAGCTGCGTTAGTTAAAGTTTGATAAGTAGCTTGTTGATGAAGTTTCTTCTCCTCCTCAGAAGCCTCTTGTTGTGGTAAGCCGAACATGATTCTAGTAGTCTTGAATACCTTGTGCGGTTTCCTCTGCGAATATTTGTATTTTGTTTTGCTATCTGAATATGTAATTTGTTCGAATTTCAAATTTTTCAAATTCTGTCTGCCTCATGAATATTAATTCAAAATGAGACATAGATAATTCATGAGGAATCTCCCACTGCTAAACAAGACAAAAGCGGGTGCTTCAGAAAAAGGATTCAGAAGATATGAATACCGGAGAGGACCTGATGCAAGTGGAAGAGAATGTGCCTGTCGAAACGAGAGCTGATGCGGAGGATGATACGGTTCCCGGGAATGGTGATATTCAACAAGAAAGACAGCGCAAACATATTGATGTAGTGGATTCTGACGAAGATAACGATGAATTGACCGTAAAGAACATGTCGCAAGTAATCCCCAGTAGTAATCATGGAGACTCCATAGAGATCGATGGATCGTACCGTAACCGTCAAGAACTGGAGGAAAAATTAGATCGTATTCTGAAGAAGCCCAAGGTGAGAAGAAGCAGACGTGATGAGGATGATTTAGAGCAATATTTGGATGAGAAGATACTTAGGTTAAAGGACGAGATGAATATTGCAGCTCAGATGGATATCGAAACTTTGAACAAAAGACTTGACACTGGTGATAATTCCCTAATCGTAATGCAGAAAGTTAAATTGTTGCCAAAAGTTGTTAGCGCTTTATCAAAAGCCAACTTGGCTGATACTATATTAGATAACAATTTATTACAAAGTGTAAGGATTTGGTTGGAGCCGTTACCTGATGGATCCCTACCTTCCTTTGAGATTCAAAAGTCACTATTCACTGCAATAGAGAGGCTGCCAATAAAGACCGAGCACCTAAAAGAAAGTGGACTGGGTAGAGTCGTAATTTTCTACACAAAATCCAAAAGAGTGGAACCTCAATTAGCAAGGTTAGCGGAGAGAATTATTGCAGAATGGACGAGACCAGTTATTGGCGCGTCAGATAACTACAGAGATAAAAGAATCATGCAGTTAGAGTTTGATGCTGATAAACTAAGAAGGAAATCAGCTTTGGACTCCGCGAAGAGTAGAAAGAGAAAAACTCCAAGTGGCAAGCGTCCAAGTGCTAACGGATCATCGGCACAGTCCTTGTACGAGCAGGCCGCTGCAAGAAGAAATAGAGCCGCTGCACCAGCGCAAACGACAACAGATTATAAATATGCTCCTTCAAGCAATTTGAACTCTGTATCGAATAATGCGAGAACCACAGGTGTCGGGTCGACCTTAAACAACAGTGAGATGTACAAAAGATTAACGTCAAGGTTAAATAAGAACAAAAGATCATCTAAATGAATGGTGGTGATGTATGAGTGTGTAGTGTGTATATTATCCTAAGGAAACCGAAAAGTGCGTTATAAATTAACGTTCAACTTTAAAAATATTTTTTGTTATACATTCCTTAAATAAGTATAAACATTAATTTCTTGAGATTAATGAGTTCTATATTCTCTAAAGAAATTATCATTGTGCGGACAAAGGAAGAAGATACATGAAAAGACATGGTCGCTTAGGATCTTGGCTTTTCCTTCTTTTCCTTCCATAAAGCTAACAAGGAGACACCAGAGACTTTGACGACCTTAAATCTGACACCTGGGATATCACCCTTAGCCTTACCTTTTCTACCGAAACCAGCTAACAAAACTTCGTCATTTTCATCGACGAAGTTCAAACAACCATCGTTAGGAACAAAAGCAGTAACTTTCTTACCGTTCTTGATCAATTGGACTCTGACACACTTTCTGATAGCAGAGTTTGGTTGTTTGGACTCGATACCTAATTTTTCCAACACGATACCTTTGGCGTGAGAAGAACCACCGAATGGAGAAGATTTGAAGGCAGTACCCAACAATCTCTTCTTATAGTTCATTTCGGCCCAACGGCTGTAAAAATAATAAAAATGGTTTGTTAGTAAATCGTTCACCTATTCGTCTATGGCATCGATTGACAACTTTGGCACCCAACGCAATTGCGAAACTGCACGACAATATAAGCCCCCTACCTTGATCCTATCACATCCTTCCTTGTTCATCAATCGACACATTTCTAATGGTTCATATTATAACATACTTGTTCCTTCTGTGGACACGCAACTTTCTAGCGGAGTTCAAACCTCTTGGCTTACCCTTACCCATCTTTGGTTGTTGTTAGTTGTTCTAGTTTCTACCTATTATGAAGTATAACCTAAAATAAATCTTAAGTTAACATTAATATCAAAATCTCAACATATCCTGTAATAACATTCAAGTTGTTCAACGTCAGCTAGCAATCTTTGCTTACCCCCATCGAGGAGGTGAACGAGGTCACAAGGCCAATGCTGCGCGGTGTAGACACCAGATGCTGACCAGAGTTCCTACTAGCCTGTGACGGAGAGATGGTGCAAACCAACCGTCTCCCTTCCAGTGTCCGTGGCGCTAGGCAGAGGCGAGGAGCCTTACTAAGGGAGAAACCAAATCCACTGGCGTGCTTGCTTACGGCCACCATTGAGGCACGCGCTCCACCGCCAGCGAATCACGCCTCGAGGGGCAGAGGACGGAAGTCGTGAAGACGTACAAACCACAACAGCAGGATGTCCAGATGTATAAGAGACAAGTAGATGTGTAAGATGGTGTTTGGGTGATACCAGCAGTCACACTTTGTCTCTCGAGATATCCTAGTATCATCATCACGAGCGTATAAACGCATACTATTGTAATGAAATATGGAAATCTTTGGCAGATGTGGATCACTGAGCACACAGCCAATTGGGGTGAAAGATAGGCTACTATGAGCAGAAAAGAGACTGTTGATGACTATGCTAAAGTTATAGTGGCCAAGTATTTGAAAAGAAATGGCTTTCCCGAGACGCTCAACGCCTTTTTAAGGGAATCGGGTCAGACTTCCAAAATCTTAACCAACGGGGGCGATGGTACCCAAATCGGTGGCAACCACGGTGCCTTTGAAGATTTGGAGACTTTGCTTGGTGAAAGGATTGAGTACGCGGAACAGATCCTGTCGAACGGTATTAAGGAGTTAACTGTGAACGATTCGCTGCCTGTCGTAGACGCAGACAGATACTATGTGCCTACATGGAACCATCAGGTTGATTTCAGGGAGGTGCCCTTTGCTTGCAAACGGTTGCCGACTACTGGGCTGCCTATTAATGTGTCTTTTTGTGAGCCAGAAGACTCGTTGATAGTTTCTACGTCCAGCAAAGAGGTTGTGGTCTACGAGGGGAATGGAGTACATAAAAGCTTCGAGGAGCTGAGCCGAAAATTTGGGATAATCAGGCTGTGTGGCTCTGTGGGGAGCACGGCTTATTACTATCTCTGCTGTCTGGATGGAACTTTAATCTTGAAGAATGGGGACTCCAATTGGGCTTTCAAATTGCATAAAAGAATTATAAGTCATGTAAAATTTATTCCGAGAGACAACAATTTTTGGCTCGTAGTTTCTTGTGGTCTCGATAATTATCTGAAATTACACCTACTGGATTTGACGAAGCTCACTCTCAAAGAATTATCAAGTGTAAAGTTACTTTCGCCGTGTACATCGTTACAAGTGGCTCGTGAAGAAGTAAGTGGAGATCCTATGGTTTTCTTGACGAGACAAGACTTCACGCACGTCATGTGTTACAAGATATCACAACAGAGGTTGATTGTGTGTTATAAGATCGCGTTGAACAATTCGCAATTTAGCGCCTTTGCATTCAATGTAAGGGATATGGTAATTCTGGGCGATACGGCTCCAGATGGGCTGCATAATGTTTCTTCTAGGAGTACTCTTGCTGTCGTCACTTCACATATACCCTTTATGAGACTCCTTCTTGTGGAAATCCCAACTTTGGATTCCGTCGAGATCTCAGAAACCAATGCAAAAACTTTTTACGATAAAGTCTTGAGAAACATGGCCACCGAGGTTTCGCAGGACCCCTATTCTCAACCAATTCTTGCCGCACTACAGCATGGTAACGGGGTACTTGTTGGAGGTAATCAAGGACTGTACGCAATTGACATCGAGCAGGGAGATTCCTGGCTATTAGACGTTTCTCAGATATTAAAAGGACAAAGAATTAAATGTATGCAGGCTAATCGTTCTGGGACAAAGCTCGTTCTGTCCCTTTCAAACAGAGCAGTACATTTGTTTAATTTAGTTACCAAAAGATAATGTAGTTTATTTTCGCACAATAAAGAAAAAAATCAAGGCACCTATTTCTTGACATGCTTCATATGGTTGACTGATTAGTCTGCCGCGGGGTATACAAATGACTTCGATACAACCCTTTGAAGCAACAGATCTGTTTCATTTGAATAGCATCAACTTGGATATCTTAACAGAGAATTTTCCGTTGGAGTTTTACTTCGAATACCTAATACTGTGGCCTGAATTATTCTTCAAAAGCATAGAAAAAACTGCCGATGCGAATGATCACTTCAGTAACATCTCGGGCTATATGATGGCCAAGACCGAGGGAAAGGCTCATGAGTGGCATTCCCATATTACCGCAGTTACTGTAGCCCCTACGTTTCGTAGAATCTCGCTGGCATCGAGGCTCTGTGATACTCTAGAAGCCATCACTGATTCACGACCTCATGAAGTATACTTTGTTGATCTATTTGTCAAGTGCAATAATTTTCTAGCAATTAAACTGTACGAAAAGCTGGGCTACAGTGTATATAGGAGAGTAGTCGGTTATTATAACTCTGGTGAGAATAGCTATCCTACAAGTTTGAAGCATACTGACGATAACTCAGATGCTTATGACATGAGGAAGAGTATGCCAAGAGATAGAGGCCGCAGCGTGAGGGCCGATGGTAGAAAGCATAAGTGTTATCCACACGACGTCAAGTTTTGATTTTTCAGTTATATATTAATTATAGAATGATCTTTTGATATAAATAGTTTGCATTTGCCTTAATTGATATTATTAACGTAACTTTTCATTTTTAAAACATCCAACATCTAAAATTCAGTGTCACGTAAGCGTGAGTTTTGATCACCGTAGTTGCTGCGGTCATTATTATTAAAATCAGAACCACCTCGTCCTCTTCCTCCTCTGCCTCTGCCTCTGCCACGACCTCTGCCACCTCTGTTACCGCCACGGCCGCCAAATCTTGGCCTAGCAGATGCTTGTCCGAAAGTATCTAGATTCATTACTTTTTCCTCCTGCCATCTCATGTTTGTACTGCTCTCGGTTGAGGTGGAAATTGAATCAAAAAATGATGACTTCTTATTATAAAAATCATCCGTATTGCCGTCGGTTAGTCTCTCAATCGATTCTTGAGAATGACTATTCGAGTCCTCTACCTGATCCACTGTTTGATTACTGCCTTTTGAGAATTTGGCGTTATTAGTTTGGAAATCAAAATCTTCAGAGGGAATTTCGACCTTCTTTCCATGCGAGCCACGACGTCTCTGAATCTGCTCGTGAGGGCGACACTTCGAGAAAGATTGATCGTTGGAGGAGGAAAAGTTTGAGGCTGGTCTTGCTGGCTTAGCTGAGCGTGTTTCTGATGCTTTAGGAGCATATACACCATACCCGGCAACGGCTGCCGGAACTTGCTGGGATTGCTGTTGTTGGTGTTGTTGGTGTTGTTGTTGTTGTTGTTGTTGTTGTTGTTGTTGTTGTTGTTGTTGTTGTTGTTGTTGTTGTTGTTGTTGTTGTTGTTGTTGTTGTTGTTGTTGTTGTTGTTGTTGTTGTTGTTGTTGGTGTTGTTGGTGTTGGTGTTGCGCTTGCCCAGATGCAGGACCTTGGCTCAGTGGCTGATTTGACTGTGATTGTGGAGGAGATGTCTGGACCTGCTGTTGCTGCGTGGCCTGCGGTGTATGGCCGGCAGGTTGCTGTAGCGCACCAGTAGGAGGTGCTAGCGGTTGCACGTCATCCAGCTTACAATCTAGAATACTCAAATCTTTCACTTCGTTACCATTGAACTTGACCGATTTGTAGACTGTTGGATTAGGGTAAATCTCTTCCGGCCCCCAATTACGACGACCTTCAGTGCCAAAACAACGAACTTCATTAAGTGTTACGGTTCCTTTGTCGGAGTCAACATCTTCAAGCAATCCGATGTATCGATTGTCCGTGACCGAAATCAGCGATATCGTTTTACCAATATACTGAGACATCTCGAAGGAGTGCAGATATTGCTCAATATTCTCTTTAATTTGCCTTTTTCCACTTGAAAGGGCTACCGCATTGAATACCACTCGTTGTTATTCTTCAAAAGTTCACCACAATTTCGTCTGGAGCGACTTGAATAATTTTCGGATATACGCCATCTCGATCCGAATATCTAATGACCGTTCCCTTAATCCTCGAACCATAGTAATAGGTGACAATATAAAAGCATCACTCTTAATCATCAAGTTGATCACTGGAGGTTGCTAAGCCAATCAAACATATACATACTTCATGGCAACACTTGAGGCTGCGGTAGCGGGTGCAATAGCTTCCTCACTAGCCAACATTGCAATTTATCCCCTCGATCTGGCAAAAACTCTGGTTCAGACACAACTAGAGGAGGATGATATAGATGAAAACCAGGGTACGAAAACAAAAAACACGAAATACAAGAATGCTCTAGACTGCATTTACCGTGTTTTCCGCTCTCGAGGCGTCAAAGGGCTGTACAGAGGAATGTCGACCTCGATACTCGCGAGCTTCATTCAAAGCTTCTGTTATTTCTTTTGGTACACGTTCATTAGAAAGCGCTACTTCAAAATAAAGGCCTACAGGACAGTACCAGGGAAAAGTGTAAGGTTCAATACTCTGGAAGAACTTGCGCTGGGTATGATTGCTGCTGCGACATCACAGTTATTCACGAATCCCGTTTCGGTGGTCTCTACTAGGCAGCAGACGATAAGTTCAGACTCATCTGAAGATTCAAAAGTGACGACTATCGTCAAGCAAATAATAAAGGAGCAGAATGGAAGCATATCGGGGCTATGGAAGGGCTTGAAAGTTTCACTGGTATTGACAATTAACCCTTCCATAACGTATGCTTCATATCAAAAATTGAAAAATGTGCTGTTTGGCGTTGACGCATACTCGATAGGTGGGAAACAATTGACTGCAGGCCAAAACTTTATCTTGGGTGTATTCTCCAAAATGATTTCGACTGTAATCACTCAACCCTTGATAGTGTCGAAGGGATCCTTGCAAAAGGCCGGTAGCAAATTTCGTAGTTTCCAGCAGGTGTTGAAGTATTTGTATATGAAAGAAGGTCTTCTAGCCTTATGGAAAGGTTTGAGACCTCAACTGATGAAAGGTGTTTTAGTGCAGGGTTTATTATTTATGTTCAAAGGCGAGTTAAGCAAAGTGGTGCATACCCTTGTTTTGCAATATTCCAAACAATTGAGACAGTAGATAAAAAAAAATCAAGTATGTTGGGTAATTCCAATATTCATATACAGAGAATGTTTACTTTTATAAAGCTAAAAACAAATCGATGTTTAAGTCTAGCCTTTAGCCTGATTCAACTTGCAAATTCATAACGGTCACCAACAGTGCGGAAGTTTTTCAAAAAGGCGTTTATCTTAGCAAACTCTTCATTGGTGATAGCCACTCTCGATTCGTCCATGTTTTCCTCCACTTTAGCAACGCTTGATCCACTTGGAATTGGCAAGAAATGAGTATTGGGGAACTGGGCCGTAGAATTCCAATGTCTGACCCATCCTAGCGCAACTTGCACAAGAGATATTGGCTTATCAGAGGGACGCTTGGATACAATCTCGTCTTTTAAATATTCCACCAAGACCAAGTTCTGACTTATACTGTCGTCACTGAACCTAGCAAGCAAGGACCTGAAATCGCCCTTAGGAATGTCACTTGCCCCCTTCAATTGTCCGGTCAACAAACCTCTTCCCAAAGGCGAGTAAGCAACCGTGACTACCTCCAACTCATCGTTTGCCTTGGCGACACCATCTGTCAGAATTTGAGGGCTGAACATAGACAGTTCAACTTCAACCGCTACGAGATACTTCGACCAGTCCTTACCGATCGCTGTAATCTCTTCTGCTGTTACCTCACTCAAAGAGATACCGCTAATTGCGCCATTTTCGACCATCTCGGCCAAAGCTTGAAAAGACTCATAGGGGTAGACTTGCCCATTTTCACATAACGACTTGTCTAATCGAGCACACTCAAATAAGTCTATTGGGCCGCCAATCTCGTCAACACATCTTTCTACACTCTTGATGACATCATCGTACTTGCCCAGTGGACTGAGATTAGCGTTGTTCACCCCACCTTTACAACTGATGATCACATCTTTTCTCAGTTCAGGGTATTTCTCGAAGAAGTCTCTCACAAGCTTCAAATTTGACCAATCTGGGCCATAGAATTCGCCGACATTGAAGAAGGCTTTGTGTCCCCTCTGCACCGACATCTCAATGCCCTTTTTCAAGGCTGGGAACGCTTGATCCTGGCTGACTGGCTCTGCTCTCCACGTTAGAGACATTAATCCGTGCCCGATAGGAATGCTGGCCAAGTCTTTTCTCAAATGCGCAGTTTTTGGTGAAATGCTCATGTTTCCGAACGGTAATTTTGCTTTTAGTCTTTATGAGAGGATAAATAAGATCAAACGGCGAGTCTGACCAACATCCACTAGGCGGTTACTTATATAGGTTGGTAGTCAACCCATGCGCATCCCCTAACTTCCTGCGGTGGCGAACCATCTCCGTTTAAGCACCGAGCTATTTGCGCGCCTATTACATCATAAAAAAGGTAATGCCAAAGAGCTTGGCAGAACAGGAGATCCGCCAAGGTAACGAGTGCAATACACATTCAATCTGGAGGTGTATCAATGTATCTGAATAAAAGCTAAGTAGGTAAAATATCTGTGTAGACGGAGAAGCTCGCTGGATTGGGCCCAGAGCGCTTTTCCTAGATGTTGTCTAAAGTTCTATTTACAAAGCCTTGTCGTCGCTGCCTTTTTTGGCAAGTGCTTCGGCTGGCTGTGCCAAGTCCAGAGATTTTGACTTGGGTTGATCCGGATGATCTGGGTGATCTAGCTCGTCCAGACTTAGTTGATCCTTGATCCTAACGAGAGAGTTTTGTTCCTGTTGTTCCTCCTCCTTCATAATTTCCTCTTGTTCCTTCAACTGGACTAGTCTCTGTTTGGGGGAGACGTGATCCTCTTTCACCACGTTCACCTTCACCTCATGGTACAGTTCGTCTGGAATTCCACTCAAGACGTCACATAGAGCGTCGTACAGAGACTTCTTGGAGGTTATTTCACCATAGTTGTAGGCGGTGGCCATGATCAACAACGTGGAAGGGATCTTGTCCTTCAACCTCATGTTGAGCCATATTCTTAAGTTATCTCTTAGAATGGAGTCTTCGACGTTCAAGCATCTGATGCCTCTCGAGGAGCACGCCGTGAACAGTTCGGCAGAGCTCAGTTGGTCAACACCTTCATAGTAGATGGAAAGATCGTCTTTCTTCAGCTCCAACATCTTGTACCTGATACGATAACGTAACATGACATCTGTGCCGAACGGCTGCAAGTTGATATACTTGGCAAGAGCAACCAGATACGATCTGGTGACATTGTCCAAAACGGTGTCATCAGTGAACAATCGTGCCACCTTGATCAACTGACTTCTTGATTCGGGTTCACCAGTCTTGCGGACTTGTTCGTAGAATTTGTTGAAGACTGTCTTTTGCTCCTCTGAGATGTTAACGGGTTTAAAATGGGACATGTTGTCCTTGATTATCTCTGCCATCAATCTCCGGCTTTTTCTCAGACTCTCTAGTTTGGATTGCTTGTCCTTGTGAGATTCGTAAGTCGAAGGCAATAAATTTGGGAACAATTTCAAAGCCACTGGCAATAACAATTCAGCGAATGGTACTAGAATAAAGGCGGCAAACGGGACCAGTCTGATGATATCCTGCGTGGTTCTCTTCAATTGTAACATTTCTCTACGAGATAATTCATAGCCAGCCGACATTTTCAATAGCAGTCTAAATGAAATCTTTATCTCTAAGCCAAGCAGTTTCGTGCCATCTAGATAATGTCTTACTTCATGCTTAACTCTTGTCCATAGAGGGGGCTTCACCACAGGAACTCTGTCATTCTTCGAAGGTTTCTCTAAGGAAGAAGACTTGAATCGGTATACTGATAAAATCGCGACCGGTCTTGGCCCTAAAGATCCATATATGGAAGGCGTCAGCTGAATTGTTCTATTGCGGGCTATGACGCCGATCTTCTGACCTCGATTCAACGCACTGCAAAATGGTCTGAACATCCTATAGACCTTCTGATATTCGATGTATAGGATTGGTCACTCTTTTATGGACGCCAGGTTGCTCAATGATACAATTTAAATAAAACCATGGAATGCGTGCTACGCACATTGTGAAAATGATTCCCGCTAATAGCTCGGCTAGCATGCGAACCCGACCAGCAGAAAAAACTGCCTTGCCGTTTGGCCTGGATGGTTATTGTCCACATGGCAATTAGAGTGCACGTGAGTATGAGGACGTAAGGATGCAACGCCCAAGAAGACTACAAAGTTGTAGGTGCAGTGCTAGCGCTTCCAATTCCTGCCCAGCATCCGTGCTGTTGGTTTTTAAGGCAAAAGGAAGGGCACTAGCGTGTTCAAGATACTGATCGAAGCTCAACTTTCAAGCCGAGTTTTCGCTCGGAAGTTCTTGAACCGCATCTAAATCAGTGTCAGCGACCCACTCCAACTGCCAAGTTCAATAAGAGATATGCTACGAGCCGTAATGGTGATTCTTGAATCTGATAAGCGATCCTTCTCGAGTACAAGGATCGCAATTAAAAGACATAATATACATGTACATATTTACCGCGGCTTACAGGACCTATAGCCTTATATAGCGAGCAGTGAAAGCGTATTGCAATAAGCGGAAATGCCCGTTTAATGGTAAGATGCTGTCTTGCTTCTGTTAGTACTTGACCTTAGTAAAGTCTTGAAACCGTTGCATAATTGAATAACACTTGGATAATTATAGTTGACCAAAAAGAATCCGGTGTGTGTCAACTTGACATTCCAAGTGTACAATGAGCTCTGTGCGTTAACCTTGAACATCAGATAAAACCAACCAGGGTTGCTGTAATTGAAGGAGAAGTAGTATACTGATTTGTTTGGATTAACCTTGGAATAGTCCTCGATGAATTTGACCACATCTTTTTTGTTCCCACTTTTGAATTTTTCATTAGATGTAATTTCGTTCAGAAGCCTAACCTTGTTTTGTAGACACTCCACGATAATTTGATCTAAATCGTGATACCGCTGACCTTCAACTACTAGCACTCTTCCTAGTGCGAGAGGGTTCTCCTTCTCAAGTTCCAAAATATCGATATGTTGAAAAAGATCTTTATCCAACTTCCATGTGATCACCAGGTGATCATCACCTCTGCTGGATTGTCTAATGACGAAATCACCACGCTCTTTACTTCTCAAATAGTCTTCGGCTTGCTTGCCATTGAAAGGAACATAGTATGGGTGGTTTATCACACGGTGCGTTCTTTTAGCACGCGCTTCAGCCATGGTGATCTTCTTCTCCTCTTCGGAGTCCTCCAATTCCTGTTTAAGGTCCCATATTGAAGGGTCTTTGCTGTAAGTAATTGGAACATATTGATGTTTAATATCGTGTTCTAATAATGAAACCTCAGCCGTTATGTTTTCATAATCAATGAAAATCACTTTTGAAGGATACGTCTTGCCAATTTCATATAGTTCATTTGGTGGCCTCTTATACTGTACGCCAGCATGTCTTTGTGCATTCACAATACACTCAACTTGGGAGTTTGTGATACAGGATATGTCGTTGTGCCTGAATCTTTCAATTCTAACCGGGATAATTGCACCTTTGAAAAAGCTCTTTTCACTTTCGCCTGTCAAACTTTGGAAAATTTCCTCTCCATGTAGTGGATGGAAATCATTTCTTAATTCTTCAAATCCCTCAAGGAGTTCCAGAACAATGGTATTAAGATTGTTCAATTTCTTTTGACCGGTGTTCTTCTCAAGTTCCTCTGCATAAGAGTCGAGGTTCAATGATTCTAGCTTCGATCTGCGGTCTGGATCTTCTCTTAAGATCTCAATAAATTCACTCATCGTTCCTTGTTCTTCCTTTTCAGCGATAGCATCAGGATCATACTCTAAAGCATCGGCAGCAACTTTAGTGGCCAAGTGATAATCTTCAGGATGAATTCTGGTACTATCTAATTGATCATGCTCCAGATCCTCATATCTTTGTCTCTTTTCATTCCAGGAAATATAAAGAAAGCCAGCAGAGTTCATAAATATCGTCTTGTGCAGAATATTATGGGTGATCAATTGTTGACGGGCCAGTAAAGGTTCGTTCAGTCTTTGCAACGATTCCAAGAAATCTATTGCTTTACGTTTGCCGAATCCAGAGATGTACTTCAAGACACTGGCATAATAAGAATTATCAGTGGCCCTATTGACTTCCACACCAACCAAATTCACGATGTCAACAAAAGCAGTCTCTAAAGCTTTGAGGAGCTTTTCGCGCGGAAGTAGCGATTGATGAGGATGGATCGCCAAAGAGGTCAGCTCTTCCTCGGACAAATTACCATATTCGAGTAAAGGTGAGTGCATGTAACGAGCCAGCGCGATACAATATTTGACTAAAGGCGGCTTGTTAGGGAATTCCTGGGCAGCACGCTCAGAGTTCTGATAACGAATAGCAACCTCATCTTCCACATAAATTATGGGTATTGTATGCCCCCTGTTATCAACTATTTGTTTCTTATGAAGAATTTCTTGCACTCTTTTGAAGAACTTTTGAGTCTTAGGGTTTGGTCCATTGATACCTATGACATTTGGTTGAAAGTTTTGGATGATTTCGTCTATTGTTTCTTCAAACTTTTCAGGGTTCGAACGGTCAAAAGGATTATCGACAATTTTAAAATCTTTCACAAAATCACTTTTACGGTTTAAACAAACAGCAATTATTGCATCTGCTCCAAATCTTCCTTGACCACAAGTCAAAGTTAATACTTTTGGTATTTTTAGATCCTTTTGGTTTGGAATGAAAGGTCCCTGATCTAGTTTAGTCATGAATTTGTGACGAATTGTTTTGGATACCAGTTTTTCACATCTTTTGGATAGGTCATCCTTAATTTCACGAGATATGTCGGCGAATATTTTATCCATAGCCTGATCAAAAGCACGTTTACGGAAATCATTCCACTCAATAGCCAATTGAGAAGTATTAGTAGTTTCGAGTGCTACTTGGAACATATGGTCCACGTACTGTGATTGGGATGACATATGCAGTTTCACGGTCAACATGTTTAGTGATTCTGCTTCCAGCATACGCAAAAAGACATCTGGATCTCTACGGAAATGCATTGGCGTCCTGTTTATTGCATATTTTATATCTTCGTATGTGGAACCTCTTTGGATTTCTCTCTTACCTTTAGAAGTTAAAATAACATCCGCCAAATAATATTTGTAAAAATCTGTTCTTACTTTTTCCCTGACCTTGGTATTCTCAGAAATTTCAAGAGAATAATACTTCTGTATTGTTTCCAGTGCTAGTTTTGTATTCGAAGTAAAAACTTGAAGATCAGCACTGTTGGCATTCAGGATAGACTCCACTGCCTCTTGAGGTCTCAGTGTAGGATGATCAATGGGGACGTGGATTTGATGTTGTGAACTGATGTTCTCGCCAACTTGATCGGCAGTTATCCCTATATCACTAATTGCTTGATAAAGCGCACTGGATTTGAATTTCTCGTAACTGGAATTTTTCAAATGTTTCTTGCCCGAATTCCTTAATAACATGTCATTTATTTCATGAGCATACTTGAACTCCAAGAAGTTGTAGATATCTTGCAAGGAATTGAGTTCTGCAGTAGACGCAGTACTTTGGTTTTTAAAATACTCATCCACGATAGGATCAGAAATGCCTAGTTCCTCGTAGAAACTTTTCACATATTCTCTTTTGTCGATAATGCTGTGGAATTCTATATCTAAGCTCACAATTTCCCATAAGTCATCTTCTGTTAGTACAAACCCATCTTTTTCCCTGGAAGAAATGTAGTTACGGCGGTACGCGTAGATAAAAGGAACTTCTAAATTTTCATTGGCAATGAATTTTATAGCATTGCTAACACATTCTTTAAATTCGGTTAAATCATAAGAAGCATCAAAATTTTTGTCGACAGATATCTTGTCACTAATCCAATTCTTTTCCAATTCTTGATCTTCTTCAGAAAGCTCGGTATATTTGGCAAGGCCGGCTCTTGTTTCTTGAAATCTTTCAGGAATATCTGCCCTTCTTATCACCATATCTTCATCGGTCATCAAATTCCTTTTCAAATCTTGTAAATCATAAATGTCCTGGAGAGTTATCTTCTTCTTGGTGGGTTTTGGAGCGCCGAACTCGCCATCCTCTTCTCCCTCATCGGCTGCAACGTCATCAAGGGTACCTTGATCAAGTTCCTCGTTTTCAATCTCCAAAGCCCAGTCATAGTCATGACCATCCCCAAAGATGTCATACATCTCATCAATCTTATCTGATGAGAGGCCAGTTATATGTACAGGTTGTTTCATTCTCTGTTCTCTCATAAATTTCCTTTCCTCGAGCCTCTGCTGCCTGGTTTCTTCATCTTCATCAGAAAACTCATCGTCTTCAATGAAGTCATCCAATTCATCGATAATACCACGCTTATTTGATTCATGGTTTCTTTCATTGTCGATTTCCTCATCATCAACGTCATGACTCAATCGTTCGTTGTCAGCTTTATCTTTATCTTCCTCTTCCTCGTCAGAGAAAAAATCCTGTAGGTGTGAATCACCCTCATCTTTAGATGGTGCCTCTATAGTGGATTCCCTGTTCTGAGATTCTTCTTGATCACCGGCTCTTTTCAATCTTTTCAACTTTCCAGTAGAGCTACTTGGTTTAGTCCTCTTAACACCAGCATTTTCCATCAAAAGGTCCAAATCATCCTCCGAAAGTCGGTCGTCCTCTTCTTGGACTCTATGCCTTCTCTTGTGCTTTCTTCTTTTCTTAGTGGAGCCCTCTCCGACGTCACCGTCTTCATCTTCATCATCAACAATAAACCCCTCCTTGATATTTCGAGCTTCTTCCTCATCATCTTCCTCATCTTCATCGTCTGAGGAATCAAAGACATCTTCTCCTTCCTCTTCGTCGCTTGGTGCCTTATCTTCGTCGCCTCCATGGATAATAGGATCCTCCTCATTTCTGGTAGCAGGAGGCTCCTTGTCACCATCTTCAATGTTCGACATTTTAAGAAAGTGGTATTGTTCCCTAAAAAGAATTGTTTGGGCTCAAATCGCTCCCTCAATTACTTCAGCTTGACTTGTTTTCGCAATTTGAAACTTAGTGAAAGTATTATACTTCTCCAATGCTTTAATTTCGTTCATTTTTCATCAACTAAAAAAGCAAACGTTCGTCTTCGATGATAAATACCAAAGATATTTGAATCTATAAAATATATTTAGAGGTGAAGAATACATATTTTGCCCGGCAGGATGCTGCTAACGGAATTTTTCAGCCGGCAGCAGGTTAGAGTCCATGTTGCCGGACTGCTCCTGCAGTTTAGAATTTTCCATGATATTATTTTCCATTTCCTTTTCCTGCTCGATAGCCTTGTCAGTACAACAGCATGCTGCCTCCTGATGCCCATCGGAGCTAGGCTCCTTCTCATTAACGACTGATTGTTCATTTGTCGAACTAACAGCTAGCTTGTTGTCATCTGGATTACACTGGCAATCGTTCTCACCTGATTTTGCTCTTTCGATTTGCGCCTGTATTTCCCACCTTTGCAACATACAAATCTTGCATCTATTGAAAAAGACTTCAGCTAGAGCCAACCCAGTGATAACAGCGAAGACATAGGTTAGTACAAATGACATAGCGGCCAGCATCAACATGTATACAAGCATTGTTGAGATAAAAGTCAAGATAGCTCTGATGAAGTCATGCGCTAGTTCGACGGATGAAGGTTTGAACACATGGAAGACAAAATTAGGAAGTCTAGGTAAGTGAGCCGTTTGTAAGGGGTCCTCGTTATAGTAGTTTAAACCTCCACTTGCAGCAGCAGCAGCAGTTGTGGGCTTATGATTCTTGTTCCATTTTTTAAACCACTTGACCTCCAAACACCAACTGACAAACAGCGTGCACTTATAAACAAAGGCGGCGACCACAAGTAGCAAAAAGATACCGAAAGCCTTGCCCTTCGTATCAGCAGACAACTTATGAAACAAAATAGGGTAATTCTTATAGGTTGGAGTTAGATATGAGTTCATTGACATGTTCATATCGCTCATATCATCCCCGCTGCTTGGCATGCCTGTACTCGTACTTGAGCTCGAAGTACTTGAGCCCATGTTCATTCCAGCCATGGACATGCTCATAGAAGACGCTGTACTACTACCCATGTCCGACATTGACATACTCATTGAGGATGAAGATTCGGCTACGGTAGAAGTTGGCATGTCCATACTAGAGCTCATACTCATACCAGACATAGACGCGGACATGGTGCTTTGAGCATTGGAGCTAGCCATAGACATACTACTACTCGACATAGCACCCATACTACTTGATGAGGCGGTAGCCATACTCATGCTCATGCTCATGCTCATGCTCATACTCATACTCATACTCATACTCTTGTTTACGACCAAAATTTCCCGACCTAAAAGTGCGATCCGAGGAAAAATATTCTTTAGTTGGAACTTCAAAGGCCAAGAACCGTAATTCGAGATCGGCGTCTCTTATGTATTGATTGAAAGAATTAATATGTGCTTCTTCATATGGGTATGTGTCGAGGGGAATCTACCTAGTCTGCGTACCTCAATATGCAACGACGAGCATATAATCTCTGTATTGAACTCTATTTGCTCATTTTCTTCGGTTTTTTCCCGTTAAAAATGCACCCACCAAAAATTTGAGCTATCTTACTGCGAAACCGAAAAAGAGAATACTAAGTGCATCAATTATCACGTGCCAGATAAAAGAGTCCTACCTAAAGGGAGGCCTATGAGTAACCGATCTTGGTTTACTAGTCACAGTGCTGGTCCTCGCTGTCGCGCTAGGTTCTATGATACGGGTAGGTCGACCATTCATTATTAGACTGGTGGGTCTCTCAGTAGCTGATCGGTTTGGAACTATTCGCGTTGCACCCCCGGCCAACGATAACCTTGAACGTCTTCTTAAATCATTGGTCTGCTGTATACTTGGATTCAAATCCACGGTCGAAGCTATACTATTTCTTATGGTATGCAAAATTGATTTTCTTCTCAATTTGTTGGATGCGTCTTTCTGGTCATGCTTTTGGCGCTTGAGAGATAGATCCATCGCAGGATTCGAAATGAAGGAAGCTTCGCTATTATTATCATCCTCGTCATTTTCCTCATCGTCCCCGTAGTCATTCTGAATGTTATGGCGCTGCTCTCGATTTTGTTTTTGATCTTCTGTCAAGTTGGGAGGTCTCTGCTGCTGTATCAGTTTCCCCTGAGCCCGCTGACTTGGCTTTCGAAGTTGTGTTGATGGGAAAGTCGGTGTCACAAATTCCGTGCTTCTGGAATTGCTTTGTCGTTGTTTCTCATTTTTTAGCTTCTCCAGTTGTTGTAGCAGGGATTTCTTTTCATTTGATAACGAGTCTAATTTACTGGCAAACTTTAATTCATCGCCTAGGTCATGAGAAATATGTGGAAAATCCACGCACCATGAGTTACACATCAAGCCATAAAGTAAAGCCCCTAGTGATTCGTTTAGGTCGACTAAACTCTCATGTATAAAATTTAGCTGCGTGAAATTGGCATCCAACGTGATCATGGAATCACTAAACTCACGAATCTGCGGCAAAATGTATTCTTTAACAAAATTCTCATCATCATCACCAATAGAATTGACACCTCCTGTGCGATTGCTATTACTTGCAGATAGTCCCTCGTTGGCTCCGCCAAGCGATGACCTTCGTGACCCAGGATTACTAGTGATCGATAGTCGATACTCAGTAGCCGATCTTTTCGCCGATGTCTTCGACTTTTCTTGATTCATATCGGATGTGTCTTCCAGATGAGGCAAACTGCAGATTTTAGGCCTGTCAGTACTTCAAATTGTTATTGTTTATCTGCAAACAGGTTTGGCATATAGCAGCGCGAGAGCTTGTCCGCATAAATAAGGGTAACGTGGAGTAAATTTCACACCCTGAGATATAAGTATTAGGTTTATATACAAGAAGTTGAGATCCAAAAACAAACTGAGCTATTTACATGAATTTTTGTGCATGTCTTAGCTTATCCTTTTTCATCTGCGCTTGAGAAACAGCAGTACCCTTCTTAGATTTCTTCAATGCAATAATAAGAAAAATCGAACTTAAGAAGGAAAGGCCATACCATGTTACCAAATATTGCAAGTGATTGTTCTTTAGATCTATTTTTGGAGCTTTACCAACAGGCACACCTGCATTTCTAAATTGCCATTCGTTGAATTCCAAATCGTCTCCTGTGCTCGAGGTCGTTTGCTTTAAAATTGATGACTCAGTGGTCTTGGTCGCCTGAGATTCGTTCGTATTTTTCTTCCAGAATTTCCATCCTGATGTCGAAGTATCACTATGGTTAGAAAATTTCCCGTCTTTTATGTTAGTTTCTGGCCAATAATGATCCCGCAAATCGTAAACTGCTTGTAAATGAATTGGGGGGCACCCTGAATTTTCGCACATCTCGAATATATCAGGAACCTGCCATAGCCTTGAATTCTTGTCCTCTTTTTCCCATTGGAATGTTCCCCGCTCATGAGGAACACGAACCAGGCACACTACCTCGACGTTATCACCCTTAGGTAACGAAAGATGTTGCAAAGTTCTTGAAGTTGGAACAGCCTTATCCTCACTGACCCAGCCCCTTTCAATGAGCAATTTTTCGCCGGTATCTTTTCTAATGAAGGGTGTGAACAACAAGTAACCCTTGATTCCGCTCTTGACACGAGGCCCAACAAACATCTCTTCGTCATGCAAAAAAGTTCCTTTTAGGATCACTCTACGATATTCCCAATTCTCACACATATCTGGAGTGAAGCGTTTGGGAAGAGGAATAGGATTGTAAGCTAATCGACTTTCGCATTTTGCGATCAGTTTAGTTTTCCATTCAAGCCTACGCAATTGCCAAGTACCTAAATAAAACGAGATTATGGGCATTGCAAACATTAGCCCCAGCGCAATCTTTTTGCCATAACCTTTATTTGAGCTTTCCCCCTCATGGGGAGTCTTTGTGCTTTTGATGGGTTTCCAATCAACAGTTGAAGTGACTGCTGTTCTATTGAAACCTTTACCTCCAATAGAAAAGCTTTTAAGCTTTAAAGAAATATAGCAAATTCTTTTTTGACACAGCATCGTTAATTGCCAATAAACTAGCAGTTAAATCATGAACTATTGCTTCTATTGGGCACCTTATCCTTCTGATGATCATCATGTCTTTTTGCTCGCACTGTCCGACAAATTCGTTAGAAAAGCGGTCACGGGAAAGTGCTGACTGATCTTCGTGAGACTTCATAGAAATCAAGAATACGTTTGGAACAAACCTGCTCAACCAGTAAGTGTTGCTAATTTTTAAAAAGACTAGGGTCTCAGGAACGCCGGTGCATAGAAGCGATGGATTTCAACAGTGAAGGAGGATAGGACTCTGCTGTCCCAAGGCCATTGCTTCAACGGAATGTAAACCGTAGCATTTATTATATACTATTACATGGCAACCAAACATACTCAAAACTTATTTGGACTGAACTTTAACATGTTACTCGTAAAAAGCGCCTCCACTATACGCTTCGGCTTGAATTACCGGGATGTGGTCGTGAGCGAGCTGTAATTGCGACTAGACTCGAGAAACAGTTATGAACAGAACAAAATGCTAGTTAGAAGGCAAATGGATTTCTTCTTTCTGTCGAATGCGTCTCTAACCCTCTCTTCTTCAAGTTCATTCTAATTCCTTGCCAGAAGTGAAGCTGAAACTATTTTGTTTTCGGTTAGAAAAGAGTCGCAGCCTCTCGGCGGCTAAGACATGAGCTGGTTGCGGCCTCTTCTGACAAAAAACATATGCGATAATACATTAATGTCTCGACAACTCTCATGTATCTTCTGGAGCGTCAGAGACCTTGATCGGGCGTAAAGGTCCGTATATCTTTGAGCATCAGTCATAGGAGAACAGGGTGAGTCAGTGGTTCACTCCTCAGCGCTATTTCTAAAACAGATGTTTGTAGTATATTCTGGCCTATCGAACTCGAGGCATAACACCCGCTTTTAAGTCAACTCTTCACAGACTCGTTTAAGGAAACAGTGTTTTATTTTTCTTGGACTGGCCATCACAATGGTCTGGGAGGAGAGCCAGGCTGACCTCATACTCATCGACCCCGGCGTTCCTAACAGGCTTCGATCTTGGACAGAACCTGGTAGAAGTGGAGGAAATATTAAAGTTATAAATATAGTACTACGAAGGTCATCCGGTTTCAGTAGTATTTTAATATATATTCTTCGCAATAAGCAGTCGTTCAAAACCAGCAGAATTTCGTATTATTATCCCAAATTATTTGGTCTGCGGTGAAGCCTTTTGGCGGTCTGTATGCACTCAATGAACCATTTTCAGCATATATACTTGACTCATGTTCCATGTCGATCATCAGTTTTTGTAATTTTGGAAACTTCTGAATTACTATTTCTTGATCCCAGAAGAGCAACGTTTTTAAGCCGGTCTTCTTTGCCTCCTCGACTGCTTTGGTCATTAATTTCTTAAGAACGGCTTCAGAATTGTCCACTTCTTCTCTAATGAAAACTTTGACTATCCACAGACAGTTCTCGGTCCAATGATGATGCCATAGTAAATGGCTTCCATCTTCAAGCGCGAACCCAAATTTCAGATTATCCTGAATTCTATTTGCTTTCTCCATAATGAAAAGGTCACGATACGCAAACCACTTGTATATATCGATATCAGGATAAATAGTGAATACGAGTTTGCCAGGATTCTCTTTGTGCAATTTTTTGAGATTAGCTTCGAACCCTTTTTGCTGTAAGGCAACCAGATCCTGGTAACCATCAAGCCCTAGATATCTTCCCGCCACAGTTTCGTGGCAGTATTGTTTTTCGAGCTCATCTAGCTGAGTTATGATATGCACTGGGACATGACTAGATTTATATCCTGACTTGGCGTAGTACTCTCCGACCTCGCTGTAAAGAGTTCCCACCACCTTAGGAGCATCGGGACCGTTACTGATATCGTCTTGGTAGCCGTTCAGAAACTCTACCATTTTTCTTGCGTACCCTTTACCGCGATGTTCAGACATTGTATACACACCCCCCACGGTCCCTACTAGGCACGGTTCCATCTTATTGTTTGTATCAGGACTGATACAGTAGCCCAACCTATTCATAATTTCACAACTACTCACTATCTGACTAGTTTTGGAGCTGGAGTCTAAGTTCAGGTTTTTTAAAACGAAGTATTTAATGCCGAGCCATTGATGGCCTTGAGGGAACTTTGCTTTCATCTCAGGAGACTTATTTTTCTGCCCAAGTTCAGACATTCCTAGGAGCCACTCTCTCTCGCTATACTCTTCGAGTGTTAAGTCACCTCTCCACGCACTGCCATTCTGCAAATGCGTAAACTTGATGACTTCAGGGTCCGTCGTTTGTTCAAATACCAATTCTCTGTCTTTAGAGCTTACAGTCATAACTTTAATTATCTCACTAGTATCAATTGCGTGACTTGCAAAAATTCAAAGCTGCACTCAAGAATTGGAGGTAGTTAGGTGATCTGAAGAATGGTTTTTTTCTTTATATCCTCTCAAGGGTGATTTAAATTTAATGTGTCATTTTCGCATCGTTTCCTGAAGTTTGTGTTATGGTGACCCTACTTATGGCTGGCCCGATCGCCAAATATCCGTTTACATGCGGCTTTGTTCATTAAGCTGCGCATTTGTTCTCTAGGTAGAGAACTGTCTATATAGAATAAATCAGTGAATCTGCACTGTGACTCATTTGACCTAAACGGTGGTGTTTTGATAAATCTGTCGGCGGATCTCTCCCCTGTCTAAGCATTCTTGCTAAGGCGTTAAAAACACACTATTTCTTTACGCGGGAAGAAAATGCAGCATATTAGCGGCTACAGCCGCCCCTGCCTGTGTTAATTGCAAACCTGAAGAACACACGCAAAACTTGTATCTACTTTAGTAATTTTTTCATTATTCCTACGACTTCATAAGCAGAATATTGAACGCTGCGAAACTCGCAGCTACTTAAGATGTATTATCACATTTTAAAGAGGCATCAATGCAGCTTATCATTTCATCACTATTGACGATATATTTGGTGGTGGCGTGTGCCGCGGATATATGATGGGAGGAACGCTTATATATATAGATTACTTATTTTTCGAGTTAGCCGCGACGGGGGCCTCTTTAGCTCTATGAGTACCCTGATTTAATTGAGCCTTAAACATCTTTACATCATCTATTGATTTCAAATCCATTGCAGGCCTCGCATTCCAAGCTGGAGATGTTCTGCGTCTTGGGCGAATCCCATGTAGCACTACTGTCCCTATTTCTCTTAGTAATGCAGATAAAAGTTTCCGAGCTTCGCTTTTATTTTTGAAGTATTGGTAGAGTTCTTTGACAAGTGGTTTCGTTTTTCCCTTAGAGTTTTCAACGATTCTGCGGATCTCTTCAGGCTCAATCGCCAGTCCCTTGAACCTTAGAAAACAATCTAGCTGAGATATCATTCTGCGGTTTGCTAGCTCCTCGTCACCCATTGGGCTTGCCACCATGATGGATATTTTACGTCTTTTAACAGAGTGGATCGAGATTATTTCTTCATAAAACCGCTTGTATTCGGATAATGTTAGGCATCTGATAATATCTAAGTCTATGGCTATCTCCTCGTTTTGGAATCCATACTCGCTATCCAGGATTTGATTTTTCAACTTTTTATGTCGCTTCATTGCTGGACTGTTCAAAACGGAATAGTCGCCATTTTGAACGTTAGGGGCAATTTCATTCGACAAATTTGCGGGCCCTGATATCTTCCGCAACTTGTCGAAACTCTTACGACTATGAATATCAATATATGGCTTCAAATATTTGTCGTGGAATTGGTTCGCATCCAATTTATTCAAAACGTTTTCCTCCACATACGCAAAATACTCATTAATGTGATTTTCCAAATCAATGCAAGGTCCTTCTGACATGACTGTGATGTGTACCCCTACCGTATCACAGAGTAAGCGTGTTCCACCTATAACAACGTAACCTATTTGTTTCTCGTTTCGCAGTATAGGGATCATAGAAAAGGAAAGTAGAAAAGCGGTAAACACCGTCATGGTAAGGGTTCTGGTGTTCTCACGGTAACCCGTTTGCACAAAATATACTATGCCATTATTAGGATCATCTTTTGGACCCCAATGCTTAGCATACGCGTTTCCTGGCTCCAAAAATTTAGTTGAGCGTGAGGCACTGTGATCTTTCTCCTCCTTGGCGTCCTTGCGAAGATGATTTGTAAATCTACGGCTCAAATACCTGTTTATCTCGTCGGCAGGTGAAATATCACCCTGTATAAGTAAATTGAGATATTTTGAGCTTCTAAAGAATTTCATGCATAGCACCTTGAAAGAGTCCATATCTATATTCTCTAGTGCATCCATTCTATCCTCTAGCGTCCAAATATTTTTCTCCAGTAAAACTAATAGACCTATACTAGCCACGTTCACACAGTTCTCATTTGCAGCATCCTCGCAACTACTCCTCACCGAAACTCGCGCTCTTCTGAAGAGCTCTTTTGAAGGATAATTGGGATCAATGGCGATATTTCGAATGGTCTCGATAATAGCAACCAGGAAGTTTTTTAGACCATCGGAGAATCCACATAGAGTAAGACTTATGCGCATCTCACCTTTAGTCGAGCAAGCGAGTTCGTATGAGTACCCTAACTTTAGTGATGGGTATAAGTCAGAAGAGAGAGCTATCGAAAGCATTTGGATTAATATTTCCAGATTCATGGTGTTAACTGGACTAGGTTTTATACTTAAGCTCAGAATGTCTAAAGACACGATAGACTTGAACTTAAGACCGTTAGGAACGTCATTGGGTAATACCCACATTTCATGGTACGCATTTCTACTTACAAGTTGTGGTATGGATTGAATCAGGTCATTGCTTATAGCGAAGTTTAGTGCAGCAAACCGCGATTTATCAGAAGAAGTAGTCAACACTGTGGTCAAATTTGAATGGCGATTGGCCCATTTGGGAATGTATGTATTTTGCCTCGGAAAATGGAAGTTGGTATCTAGCAAAATGTTTCCTTTTACTGTTGAAAAGTCAAATTTACATTTGAAATACTCAAACCCATATGCATCGTCAATTGTCCACCTCACATCTCTCATATCCTTCTTGATTTCATCTCTAAATGGAAAATACATAGCGGCATCACCCAATAAAATTAATCTCATCTTATTTGAGGTCATAAATTCTTTCAGAAAGGCCTGAAATTTTATTGCTTGACCTACCCATGACCTCTCGCTCTCCTCGCTCTCTTCGAAAAGTAACATGGGATTGGAAGAATCACGGACGATTATCGGTGACCCTTTGAAGATATATTTGGGATCTAGAGCTTCCAAGTCTTCTTGTAGCAGCCCACTCAAATTCGAGCATTCCTCCATGGGAGAATCTTCTTTAGGTAGGTAAATAAATCTTAGAAGATCGATACAGTATTGGTCGCTGAGAGACTTAGCAAGAGCTAGAACGCCTTTTTCTCTGCAAAAGGGTATCATGAGCGAGACTACAGTTTCTAATACAGATTTTATTTCCTTCCTCCCCATATTTGTAAGAGATAGTTCTAATATTAAGCCCAAATTTCCAGTCGCAAAATCATTTGTTGAAGTGCAACAACTTGTTATCCAGCCATTTTCAACCAGGAAATGGCAAAGAGAGCCCTCAGATTCGTCACCAAACAGCTCCAACCAAATGCCTGCAAACGCTATAATATCTCTCCTCGTGAACCTAGTACTTTGGCTTGGAACAGGAAAAATCAACCGTGCTATCGGATGTTTATGAGACTTCACAAATATGGTATTCTCCTCTTCATTTTCAGAAAAGCACAAAACCCCAGAATAAGTATCTTTCCATGCATCCCACAGGATTCTAGAGCCAGGATTCATGTCATTCAAGGGCTCATTCGTTGCTGACTTTAGTGGCTTCATAGGACATTTCATAGGAGACCGCACTGTGCCAAGAAGGCTTCTTTTCAAAGAGCGTTGTCTTGGAAGATTTCCAAATTCTGTCACGGCTAGCTTAGCTAAGGTGTTTATAGATTGAGGACCCCGGATGCACAAGGTCATTTTCGTGCTGATATAATATGCATTAAAATACTCCTGCAACATATTCCTAACATTTAAGGGCTGAGCCTGGGGCAAATTCTTTAAAGTAAGCAGGTTGCCAGTTGCAAACCTATGAAACGGATGTGACCGATTGGCTAATAGCCTTGTCGCATGATAAAGAATTTTTGAAGTGGAAGACACATTAGCATTGTGTTCACTCTCGATGGCGTATATCTCTTTGTTGATAGAGCTGGGGTGAAACAGCGGTTCTGCAAAAAAAGATGAGAATATACCTAACAAATGATCGAAACTTATTTCATCAGAATTGTGGGAGCTAGGCAACTCGAAAAAGAAAGCTGTTTGTTCGCCTGTGGTGAAAGCATTTTGACTGCCATTGTTCCTTGCAATAGCCTCATGATAAATTCCAGGGTCTGAAAATTTCTTAGATCCCCCCGCCAGAATCATATGCTCGCATAAATGCGCCAATCCAGGTAGCTCGCTAGGGTCGTTATGTGAACCCGTTGCTATTGTGAGTGAGCAGCCACTAGTGGTTTCAGTCGGATCGGAAATTAAGAGCGTGAGGAGATCATTGGGAAGCTTGCAGAGTTTGTGCGTTCTATGTTCAAAGGAGGATGGTGTGTAAAAATGTATATCATAGTACTTGATATGCAACCATGACATAGTCAAACTATTAAGCCAGCCCACTATGAATGGAAGTGCACATTTTAGGTCTATTAGTTTTTCAAGTATGCTAGTGAATCTTTTAGATACATTGAGAAATATTAAATTATCTGAGGCGCTTCATGAAGCTTTGCTTTGTTTGTTGAGGCTTCTTGGACCTTCCGATTAGGCAATGCGATCATCGGGTCATACCTCATTCGAGTCCAGAGAAACACAGCTCAAAAAAATTAGTCTTCTATTATTACCAATACGGGTTTTAGAAGCGTTCAGAGCGTTGGTCTAGACAGAAATACTCTCGCCGTATAATCCAAAATAGCTATTAAAAAATAAATCAACTTTGTCTCAGTTTTTATTAGTAGCTAGCTCTCTTAATCGCCAGATATCATAGTCATTATGATTGTGAAAAAAAATCTCCCGGGGGCGAGTCGAACGCCCGATCTCAAGATTACTTTGATTTTGACACATTACAGTCTTGCGCCTTAGACCAACTTGGCTACCGAGAGTACCAATACGTTTATGAACATTAGATGTTGCTCCTGGTACTAGTTACAGCAGATTTCACCATCTATGGTCATTTCGTATTGATTGAGCTCTAATTTAATAAGTAGGATAAGCGTTAATGTTGAAAGAGATATTCCTTTTGGGAATTGTCGAAGCTGCTCATATTAGACATTACGATTATTGAAGTGAAGATGGCGATAAAAGATGATATTATAAAGTGAGCATGATATGAAAGTTCGAAAGAGTATCTTCCCAGATCAAACAGTAGATGATAATGGTCTCGAAGCAAGATTGAGCCCTAACAGAGTATCGATCAATATGAAAGAGTGAGAATATATCGGTTGATAACTAATTACAAGACGATTACAAATCAAGCATCTTGCCACGGAATCTATGGCTGATCACATATCCAGGTAGCATTGTGAATTCTATGGAATCGAAGAAATGGTGTGATCATAGGTTGAGTGATGACCATAAAGGCGAAAAAACTTCATTGACAGCAGCGATTTATGATTCAACATGTGTATTTCACAGGTGTAAATATTGGGGATACTGCCAGCTACGAGCTTCATTCGATTTAGACTTGTTTCATTTCATAGGAAAGAAGGACTTATATATCTTTATAAGTGAACAATTACTTAGCATCCCGGCAATGTCCAATAGCTTCAACTATTCCTTCAGGACAAGTGTCAGTAAGCTTCCCCATCCTTAAGGATTTAAGGGAGGGCAGTCATCGATTGCATATTGTGTGGAGCCGCGATAAAGTACGGTGGATGACGTTCCAGCTGATCTACAAGAGACAAATAGGGAACTCAGACTTAGAATAGTCCTGAAAGAAATAAAGAGTTCATCTTTCTACCATTGATTATCCTTTTCTCCATGCATCCTTTAAAAAGCTATGCCAATGCAGCATAAAGTTCTTCCTCTGAGTCATCGGATCATGCATTATTTGGTCTAAGATTGCCATAAAAAACCTATGCAAACCAAAAGTAAAAATCGAATGCTAAATTGGTCCTCAGCCAATAGCCATTCAAACTTGGCGGTCGGATGTGCAAGCTACGAGGGTCTCATCGATATATGGCCACAGTTCTGGATTTAGATCATTAGGGCTGCTTTTTTTTGACTGGAGTTTCTGCGAAATAATGTCTGAAAAATTGCTCACAGTCAGCCCCATCGAAAAAAAATTGATCGGATCTCCAGACTCTCTACTCAAATAAGTATATGTTCATTTGTTTGGCCACTGTATCCCACGCATCACCAGAAAAAGAGTCTTGTGCTTTGATGATGACTGACAGAAATTGAATCTTGTTTTCAGGTCTCATATACGAAACTCGATTTCGAAACCCTTCGTAAAATACATATGCATTAAAAGTTTGGGATCCAACAACGTTTGCAATACGAGTATATAGCGTTTTTTTTCCTGTTATGAATAGCATAAGTAGGAAGGGCAGTGGCAAAAGTAATATGCTTTTGAGATTTTGGAAGTAAAGCCGCAGGCTCCAAGTGAACTTGTTGTAACAAGTGTCTTTGGGTAGCTTGGTATTCTCTAAATCAAGTGCACCCGAAGACTTCTCTGACGTTAGCGCACTCCAGCACTTATCAATCTCTTTGAAATACACTTCCAGAGCTTTCTTGCCGGTAGGGATTGATTTTTCAAGTGCTCGAAGCTTCTCAGGGTCATCCTCGGCCAAAATGAATGGTTCCAGAATATGAGCTCTGAAAGTTTCGTAGCACTCCACTCCATTATAGATGAAGAATTTGGTGCTCCATAGTTTTTTTTCGTATACATAGGAGTTGAAGTGGCTTGCAACACGCTCCCAATCTTTAGTGTCAGCACCTGGTGCATCTGCAATGATTTTTTTCGAAAGCTGGTCAAGCTCTTTCGATAGTATACGTTTAACAGGAAAATAGTCGCGAAACAGGTCGCGAAAATTAACAATTGCTAGCATCAAAAATGTAGAAATTTCGATTATAGACATCATAAGAACACGTCCGGGGACCACGTCCCAGATAAAATATGAACCAGATAGTAGGACAACTATATTTTGTACTAAGTTCGAGATTGTTGATGGAGCAAATAGTATGGACACAATACGGAGTATTATCAGGCTTGGAGGCTCATAGCAAAGCCAAGTGAAGCGATTTCTGAAAGCATTTTGTCTTTGAGTCCCGTTACGGAATTCGAGACACTGTGAGGACTCTAAGCTGCTCTTCTCGTCCCCAATATCGTTCTCTCTCATTTTGGTCTCTGCGGATGTGTTCACCAGGGAGCTAGAGTTCCAACAGAGATCTCCGCGGCGCCGTTCATGTATTGTCTCAAGACGACATATTGTCCCGTGACAGCAAATGCCGCACGCGCGCCAGCAAATACGAAAAAAACTGTGAAATACAGAACTTCCTAACTGAACAAAACGGCCATGTCACTTCGCATCGAGCGGTCGACCAAGTGTAAGTTTGTATTATGTAGCCCTAGCTGCTGAAACAAATTTCGTTCGAAGTAATTGTCGAAGCTGCTTATATTAGAAATTACCTGGATGCTGAGTAATTGTTCACTTATAAAGATATATAAGTCCTTCTTTCCTATGAAATGAAACAAGTCTAAATCGAATGAAGCTCGTAGCTGGCAGTATCCCCAATATTTACACCTGTGAAATACACATGTTGAATCATAAATCGCTGCTGTCAATGAAGTTTTTTCGCCTTTATGGTCATCACTCAACCTATGATCACACCATTTCTTCGATTCCATAGAATTCACAATGCTACCTGGATATGTGATCAGCCATAGACTCCGTAGCAAGATGCTTGATTTGAAATCGTCTTGTAATGAATGTCAATATGTTGGCTCTCACTCTTCACTATAAAAAATCGATGCTCTCTTATAGCTCGACCTTGCCTTGTGTCCATTATCGTTCACTGTGTCATGTATGGAAATACTATCTTAAATATTTATGTCATTTTCACTCCAATAATCTTGGTCCTGGGCACTATCTCCTCTTCAAAAAAAAATGAATGTGGATAGCATGAATAACCCATAGTTGTGCTCCTCCGAATTTCTTGGTCTCATGGCAGTCTTGCTTTTAAAAGAAACAACAATTGAACAGAAGCTTTAGCCGCCGAGGTACAGCATCCTTTTCTTGCGGTAGCTTATTCAGACCGGAAAACCCAGGAGACAAAATAAAGTGTGAAAGCAGTAAATGCCAGGAGACAAAAATACATTAGAAGAATCATAGCTCCCCTAGTCTTCATTATATGGCACGTAGAGACACAGCAATTAGAGCAGAAGTTGGTTATGTCACTCCATCTTTGGCTAAACGTTTTTGGAACAAGTTTTACATATTGTTGCGGATACTCCATCTTTTTATAGGTTGGTACGAAACTATTCTTCTCTAAATCACTGTTTGTAGGTAGCTCATTCGAGAATTTCTCTGTGAAAATCCACCTGTCTTCGGGTTGAACTGAGGACAGCCTTGTCATTGAGCCTCCTTGAACCTATTTCATTTATGAGGATGATCTGCCCCAAAGTAAGGGAGGAATTAGTGTATTTGAACATAGTTTTGATTCCACTACATCGGATTTATATAGAGTTTCCGTTCGAATTCCCGGTTTTTTTATCTTACTACATTGTGTAGAAACATAGAAACGTAGAAACATACAGATATAGAAACATACAGATATAGAAACATTAAAATATAAAAAGGCAAAGCAACTTTGGAACACTTCTATTATCCAAGATTGATTACTGCCAACTTTTGGGAAACAACCGTGCTTCTTATAGAAACCTGTTCCCACAGTAGAAACACCAAGCTGGATCGTTGCATTTGCGATACATAGTGCTTGCTAAAATAATATCCCATCTTAGCATAAATTTCGATGCTGCAAATAACATTTTGGCCCCATAATTTTGAGCTTTAGTGCATAGGTACTTCGAGTTTGTATTGATTATTTATCGAAGGTGAGAAAGATATTACACAACTGAGGTACCGTGAAATAGTATCTTTTTAAGTACGACGGTGAACAGTCAAACAGAAAAAATTAGATTTAGGCATGACATAGCACGATCCGTAGTAAAGAGTGAGAGCACATAGGCTGGCACTTATTGCGTGATATTTTTATTCTACCATCTTGCCGCGGATGAATCTATGGCTGTACACTATCAGTCAGAGTAGCACTTCAAACTCTGTCGGATTAAAAATCAGAGGATGTGATTATAAATCTAAATACGATCAGAGGATTGAAAAATATAAGTGGCAGTGTATGTTATTCTTAAACGTATGAAATTTAGCAGATTTAAATATTTAAATACTGCCAGATATCAAGTCCATTCGATATAGACTTCTGTGTGCCTTCAAAAGAAGCTGGTGTGTATATGTGTGTCATTGGACGCTCTCTAAAAACAAAGGGATGCCTAATACCAACAGTTTCGACAGTTCCGTTGAGGAGCAACTCTTTTAAGAATACTCATATCTATTTATTCAATCTTAGCCACACTTCGCAGTAAGTCGGCCCAGTTTAATTTTTTGAAACATTTTTTTATATTTTGTGCAGTAAACTTCGAGTTGTACTTAACCTTGAAAAAAAGACAAACATACAAGCATTATGAATTATTACATATTGCCCATTTCATTGATCATTACTTCATTAAAATACTTGTAGTTGTCAAGATACAAATGATGACCAGAATTGGGAACAACGCATACTTTGCTTCTTTCCTTAGCGGAATATTTGTTTAACTGTGCAGAGACGCGGTTTCCTCCCTGCACATCCATCCAGTCATGGTCGCCATACATCCACAACCATTCACAGTTGCTCTTGTATATTCCATTCGAAACATTTTGAAATATGGAATCCTCTAAGGAAACTCGGGGGTCACCCCCGCATCTCAGAGCAAAGCTCAACAAATATTCGCCGCAGCCTGATCTGTTGAATATGGCGTAAGAATAACGATGCAATGCTTCGAACTGTTTTCCACTCAAACTTGTCCCCTCTTGTAGAATTTTTCGAAATCTACGATAGGACCAACCACTAGTTAATTTGGAACCTAGATGTAAAGAATTTCTAACCAAGGAGAATGGGGAGATGTTCCTCTCCCATAGCTTTGAATACCACCAAGGTGGGCTTGCATTCCCCAGTTTAGCCATACTGGTAGATTTGCAAATCCCAGCAGGCGAGCACATTATTAACTTTTTGAAATGGTTGGGGTACTTTGCGACATAATTAGACATCAAATATGCACCAAGAGAATGCGCCATGATCAAATTGTTTTGAGGAGTCTTCAATAATCCCCTTTTATCAAACCAAGTATGCATCTTTTCATGGAACCATTCTTGCGCATCATTCAAAGTATCACGGGGATATTGAAACGGGAATCTGGTGCGAGAAGAAAATCCATAGCCTGGCAAATCTATAGCATGGATGCACCACTCATTGTTCAATAGCGGGATGTTTTCGAGGTTCTTGATGAAAAACCCTAAACCTGCGCCATAACCATGGATGAAAACTAGGTGTTTCATTTTACTTGCAGGTAAATTTCGAGCTGCCGGCTTGATGCAAAATTCATTGATATAATTGCCTTCAGCGTCCACCTTCGTTTTTATGATTTCCGCTTGCTTAGAAGAATCACTTACAGGATAAAATGGCAAGGTCATCAAAAGTTCTTGTTGAAAAACGTCATCATTACGGGAGCGGATATGTTGATAGTCCCTTACGGAATCAGATACAGTTCTTGGAAACAAATTTGGTAATTTCGAAATTATCTCGACCATCGAGAGAGCAGTAGGCGCGGCTGAAACCGAAGGCACCATATTGTCAATACTTTGGACCGGAGACTTAGTGTAGAACGGTTTGAACAGCCTTTTAACCTTGGTACGGATAGGCCGCCTTATAATCGAAGCAATCGCCTCAGACATAGATCTAGTCGACATTACTCTGCTTCTTTGCTAGTTCAGTAGGTTTTTAGGTCTATCTTGAGTGGGGATGTTTTGGGATACCAAACTGTTATCAAACGCGATTACTCGAGCAACCTCAGGAGCAAGAGAAGCCATACAAATGGATATTGGCTGCTTAGAGTACGCGATTTGTGGTTACTAGGGTGTGATAATGCTCCAATAAATTGCTTGGGGTTAGAAAATTCCTGGATTTATCGTCGAATGCGGGTCCGCGAGGGCGCATGCACGATCAATAAAAACGAACAATTAAATTATATTTCCAGCTCCATTAGTTGCAAGTAAATGAGAATCCAAAGAACAGAGCTGCTGATTATCAAAGCGCCAAATGCAAAGGCACAAGTATACACTTTAATTGCCGCGCAGAATAGCAAGAAGATACCTGATTTTGCTAATACCAGAAAGTTCTCACGAAGATACTTGAAATCGCTAGCTCTCTGTATATTATCCTTTTCCTCATGATACGAAATCGCAAACGTTGAATCCTCCCCCGCTACATCTGCCCTATCCACTGTTTTAAAACTATCCAGTATATATTGGTGTACTACTTTTTTCTCGAAATTCTGCAGAATGTGTGCGGCTTTGAATCCTGCCAGCAGTCCGTTTTTGCAGCTTGATAGGCGATCCTTCACGAAGTTCAAGTCTTGAACTGGTGGGTCTGCCAGTATAAGGTGGTGTTTAATATCTTTTAGGGTTTCAAATTCAAATGCGATAAATGAGTCTACAGTTTTTCTTAATGTTTTTCCATAAAGAGGCATCTCCCAATGCAAACTCCGCAGGAAATCCTGGAGGTTCCTATTGAGTTGCGCTAGCTCATCAAACCTGGTCTTGAACTCGTATAGATCCAATGTCGAGACACTCGCCCTCTCATTTGATATCACTATAATCTCTTCCACTGCTTCAATAATATCATCGACTGTGTACAAGGAAGACATTGTCTCCTTGTCTATGATAGCCAAAACCTTGAGAAATCGTATCGCTCGCTCATCACCCTCTGCACTGTTTAATCTTTCTAAAAAGCTAGTTGTGAAATTTGACAAGCTGTACTGGCGTGCCCCAACATACACAAATTGTGAAACAATTATCAGCACACAGTGCCAAATAACACTCAATCTCATGACATTTTCAATACTATTACGGAAAAAATCCTCGTGGAGACTGTCTCCATCACACATATCCATTGATATATTCCCCCACAGCCCAAACACAAAAGGATTTATTGATTGTTATGTGTATATATTGGTCGAGAACTTCATATCCTTCAATACAATTACAGCTCGTATGGCGCAGTGGTAGCGCAGCAGATTGCAAATCTGTTGGTCCTTAGTTCGAACCTGAGTGCGAGCTTAATTTTAACTGTCTTTTTTCAAAACCGATTTTCGAGTCGATTATTAAATTAAAGGGTTAAATTAAAAACTGCAGATACATATAAATACGTATATGTTGGATGTCAAGCTATTGGCACCACAGCTAAATCTTATCGTCGATCTCTGCATGCTTGTCGGGCATGTTGATTCCGTACTTGGCACTCAACACAGGGGAAATTTCTCTTTGACCTGAAGAAACTGCGATCAAGTTACCCTCACTATCAGGCATGTTTGGTAAATCTGAGACCTTTGGAGGGTCTTTGTAGGTCTCGCCTTCGACTGGACTGGCGTCCTGGCCGTGCTTCCACTTGGAAAACTTTTTCTTGAAATCGTCCCAGAATCCCATTATCGCTATTGTAATTAATACCGGATATTAATAGGCGTCTAAATAGGCAAAAATATCATGACTAGAATGGTCTCCGCAAATAAAGCTTCACGCACTTACCTCCATCTTCTTATATAGATATTTACATCGGAGGGAAAGGCGCTTTCATGTGCCCTTCCATTACCATCGGAATCGCCATGATAAGCGAGATAAGTTTCTGAGACACAGTCCGCTCTCGCTTGCAGATAACGATAAAACCCACAAGAAAAGCTGGATAAAAGGCCAAGCCGAACAAAGAATACCTATGACAGCTGCTCCTCCGAGCTGGCTGGTCTAAGGCTGAGCGTCGACATTCGTAACGTCCGCATAGGAACAACCGTAACCATCAACAAGATTGGCTGAACATCCACAGAAGACGCCATCTCATGGATGCGCATACACACAATAACTTGTACCTCTAAAGGATAAGTTATCTCTGCACCGCACAGAAACGCCTGGACAAGGCACATGCCTTCACGATAAAGATGGTCAAATTTTTCACGCGAAGAACTGGATGCGAATATATCGAATTTGGAGCCGTGTCTGCCACAAGAAAAGAGGAGACAAAAGACGTCACGAAAGACGGGCATAATCACATGTGCCGTACGGGCTCGTGGATTACACGTGCCTCTCGTCGCAGCGCCCGCAGCACGAAAACGCGTCAATTCGAGAGTACGCGAAACGCGTAAACGCGCTCAAGGCGTCGCCATGATGAGCGAGCGGAATAGGCTTTTTATCACAATATTGTATTTTGTGTCCGACATGGGGGGTACGAAATGTGATGAGCAATATGCTGCGGTTCACTATGCTGCGGTTCACTATGCCGTGGGCTCGCAGACCAGGAAAGGCCCGTTCTGCAGTACGCGTATGGCGCTGGCGGTTGGTACACGTCGAGTCGAGTTCAAATCGCGTTTCGAAGCTTTGCATGTCTTTAAAATTTATATGTTCGATAGTATATTAGCTGAGGAACTCTGTCGCCTCTTTCTAAAATCATTCTATTAGGTCTGACCGAAGTGTAAAAGACATCATCAAGGTTAACACAATGGCAATTTCCAACAACAGCACGGATAGCAGCACAAACAGTAGTGCAGAGAACCTCAAATTGAGTGATCCTGTGGTGCTCAGCACGAAAGCATCCGTCTTGAAGGGTTTCTCTGCTGAGATTACGCCCAACGCAAAACCAAGACGGGCATTGAGCGAAGTCCCAGTGAACACTCGTCACCACCTACAACAGCCAAATGAATTGACTGACAGAGTACGAAGAGAGAGTAGCGAGCTCAACCTGTCCTTGCTGAGGAAAAGAAGAGTATACAGAGATCATGAAGAATGTAATAATGATGAAGCCGAAGAAGCAACCAAAAGGTTGAAATTCAGTGATTCTGAGGTCGAGGTGGAGGTCGAAAAGCGTCTTTGGGAAGATTTGGATTCCAACGAGAAGAAAGATATATGTATGGTGGTCGAATACACAAATGATATTTTCACTCATTTATACAAAAGAGAGGTGCAGACCTTGCCGACGCACAACTATTTGACAGACTCGAAATCAAAATATTACCTGCGCCCCTCGATGAGAGCAATTCTGATCGATTGGTTAGTAGAAGTGCACGAAAAGTTTCAGTGTTATCCAGAAACCCTGTTTCTGACCATCAATTTAATGGACAGGTTCTTATCCAAGAACAAGGTAACGTTAAGCAAGCTGCAGCTATTAGCCGTGACTTCCTTGTTCATAGCGGCAAAATTCGAAGAGGTAAATTTACCCAAACTATCCGACTATGCATACATCACAGACGGCGCAGCCACCAAGAACGACATAAAGAATGCAGAAATGTTCATGCTCACTTCTTTGGAATTCAATATTGGTTGGCCAAATCCAATGAACTTTTTGCGAAGAATCTCCAAAGCTGACAATTATGATTTTCAAACCAGATCAATCGCAAAATATTTGTTAGAGTGCATTATGTGCTTTCATAAGTTTGTCCATTTGAAGCCCTCCACAATGGCTGCAATGGCAATGTTTATCGCTAAAAAAATCACCTCCACAGATAGTTCAAAGCTAATATGGAACGAAACCTTCAAGCATTATAGCGGAGGTGTGAGCCCATACGATGACATGGAGTTTCAGTCCAACTGTAAAGAGCTAATCAAGGATATTGCATCCCCAACCACAAAGCTGGATTCATTAAATTTAAAATTCAAAAAACCAAGAAACGGAGCCATATACTATAAAGTTTTTCAATGGTGTCAAAACCAATCTGAGAACGATGAGGGCCTCAGGTCCTTATTTTTTCTTTAATGTTTACAGCATCACAACCACTATCTAATTAATTAATTAATCTAATCTAACTTAATGCGAAAATATTGTAAAAGAAAAATTAGTTTGTTTGATAACAATTAACATATTAAAAATAGAGATAAAGTACAGTGGATTAATTGAGTGATGTAGTAGAGGGATTAAGATTATTAAATTTAAGAACTTGAACAAAATTGGGGTGTGAAAAAAGGGAGAGAGGCTTCGAATCGAAACCTATTCATGCAGTGTCATTATATCGTATCCGTTCTTTCTAACTTTTAATGCCCATTGAACGGATATTATTGATGCTTTCATAAACCTTCTTGATTGATATTTTCTATGGAACTCATCATGTACTACAGGACTTACTAAATAGTCCATCATCATGTGACATACGGGTGCTAGTTGTTCCTTTGTATAGCCACCACTGTAATGTATGAGATTCCCATCCCATTTGCCTTTACCCAACATTTTCCTAGAAAGAAACATTGCGGCTGCAGCGCATAAGGATGGCAGTATACCAATAAATCTGAAATCAACCAGGGAAATTTCTAAGAGAAATTTCGCAAGCGTTCGAGACTGTATATCGTAGTCATCAGCTTTTGAAATTCTTCTCAAAAAGTTCATGGGATTTGGATAGTTCAAATTGAAACCTAAAGTTTTCAGAATGAATTTCTCACCTTCTTTGATTTCGTCCTCTGTACATGCGCCATCTGTCTCCGAAGCAAAATGCTTTATACTGGGAGAATAAACTTCTTCATATTTGGATGCAATAAATAAACATGATGTTCCTACCAATTGAAGCTTATCTAGTTGAACCAGTTCTTTACAAAGAAAACGGTCCATCGTGTTTATGGCCAAATAAAGAGTCTCAGGCAGCAAGCCAAATTTGTTATGAATCTTTACTAGCCAATTCACTAAGATGTCTCGATTTTGGCGAATGTTTCTATGCTTATAAAGATTCTCTTCTCTAGGTAGCGTTACGACTTCTAAGTGGCTCAAGTAATCAAAAATTTCATTAACGTATTCACTGACCATGAAGGGATCATTGATATCTTCAGCATCCAAATTTTCCCACTCATACTCTTCTTCACCATTTTCATCACAAATTTTGAATTTCTTGGGGACTTCGTGCTCTACCAATGTGGATATTGGTCTTTTCTTCCCGGCGTCTAGATCCCTAATTACCACATTTTTGTTGTTACTTTTATTGCTGGCATTCGAAGAACCCTGCGAACTTCTGGATTCTAAGTTATCACTTTGAGTACCTAAACTAGATTGAGATTCAAGCAACACATTTTCTTCAGTAGATTTGGTGCGACTTTCTTCTTCTATGGATGGTAATAGTCTCGATGATGAATACGGATCTTGATTTTCTTTACCATCACACATAGTAGAAGCGGCGCTCTTACTTGAAACAGAACCCGAGGATGAGGACGAAGCAGGTATAAAATCTATCGAACTACTACTATTATTATTCCGAGATGTGTTTTGTACAGTAAGTAGAGTAGAGTTTACTAGGCCTGGGTGAACAAAAGTTTCCTTATTGAACTGTGGTATTTTGCTCCCCTCTCGTTTGGCCATGGTCAATGAGCTTTTCAAGCTCCTTATAGATGATTGATGAGCAACATTTTGTTGAGACGTTGTTGTATTGGTAACATTATTTAAAGCCGACCTTTGTTGAACATTTCTTAATATTTTGGCAGATCTATCATTTTGAGTATTTTCAATATTCTCTGAAGATGAAGACATGAATGTGAAAGAATGAAGGTAGAAGCTAAAGGAACTCTTTATTTAGATATCAGAATACGCAAAGGAGTTAAAACGTACTTTAAAAATATTGAGAAATCAAAGGTTGAAAGGGTAAAGGACTAAACAGTTTTTACTTTTCAGAAAACAATCAATTCTTTGCTTCCTTCCTTCTATTGATGAGCAGAGTCCAATCTAGTTCTTGAGCAATCTTTGTTTGATCAAAAATTGTAGTAATGAACTAATTGGAGAACACAAGGGAGAAAAATTATCCTTGGATATATATTTCGAATGGCAAAACCTTTTGGATCAATATAGATATCAAAAGGAAAATTCAGGTATCGAATAGTGCTTAAGCAAGCTTCGATCTGCAAAAATAAATGGTCTTCAATTGCTCAAGCAAGTAAAAACAAAAATAGAGTGAACCAAATTGAAGAGAGCACCGATTTGTGTAGCAGCTTTCTAAAGCGATTTGGGCAAAGATTTGTTTCCGTTTTCCCTGAATAGGTTATTCAATCTCACAACGTCGACTTGCCAGATACCTAATTTTGAGGTAGCTGTTTCTATGATTGAACAATACTAAGTAACAGAGTAGAAGTACCAGAAATCTCTAAGAAAATGAGTAGAGCAATTCCCACATTGAATCGAAGCTCCTGCTGATCAGTGTCCTGGGATCATGCCCTGTTCAATGGTTTTTAACAATTAACACAAACAAAAATTTGTTATTGACACTTTTCCACTTTGGGCGATATATTTACCTTTTACCGCGAAGAGCAATTCCAAAACGGGAAATATGCTAAGAGAAAACTCCTTTTTCGCTCACGGTGCTCGCTGAAAATTGTAAAGCTTAAGCGGTAATAAAAAATAAATTGACACTCTGTGAAATTACACTTACACCTGCTTGGGTGACTTAAATTGGAATTCCATACATCTGGGCATGAAGCGATAGAGTTGCTTTATCTGTTGCTTGCCCATATCCGGTGGTCGCATTGACGAAGACCCCCTTGCCTCCCGATCTTTTCGGCTTGTATCCTCTAATTTAGCTTCCGAAAGCTGAAAGCGGACAATGCTGTGCAGATGTTTCCCACGATCGCGGGACTCCCGTAGTATATAACAAACACCTTTTCAGTCAACTATTCGCTGTAAGCTGCAAATCTCGCTACGTTCTTATGAGAAAAAGAGCCGGCTACATCCATATGTGTGAATGAGCAATTAAAATAGGGATGGTATAATCCATTGGAAAGCAGTGGCTATCGGAGAACTCATCCTTGTTAGCTCAGTTGGTAGAGCGTTCGGCTTTTAAGCACTAGCGAGGACAACCGAAATGTCAGGGGTTCGAGCCCCCTATGAGGAGTTCTTCTATTTTTTGCTTGTCTGAACTACCCAGAAGCATCCATTAGGAGTTCTTTCTCCTTATACAACCAGTTGCTATCAGTCAACTTACTCTGACAGAAACATTACTATAAGATATCTGCTTACAAGGCTTAGATACATAGATATACAAAAGAAAATATGTAAATATTGTTTCGAACCTATTTTTGGAATGAATTAATATTCAACTTGAGATTCTTTATTGATGCAAAGTGGGATCTTCTGCCATTGGTCAAATGTTTCAACTTTCGAAAGAGAATGTATTTACATCAATTCAGATAGTCCGGAAACCAAACTTTTAGAAAATCCGCCTTCTTTAGCGGCTATTTCGTAATAGCCGTAGATTGTGGTAGTGGCCATCAAAATGGAAGTACCAGAACCAAGAGTACCCAAGAAATCTGAACAAACAGACAAGACACCAATGGTGGCACCACCAAAAGCAGCTGCGGTTGGGATGATCTTTTTCAATTCTTTGTAAACATTTGTTTCTCTTTTACCGCTGATAACCATACCTTGATCCTTGAATTGTTTAGCGATATCACGGGGGGAGGTGCCGGATACTTCAATCCAGGTTTTCGAAAACAAAGCACAAACTCCCAAAACAAAAGAAATGTATACGACCGTCTTTATAGGGTCTAATGGAATTTCTTTCAAAGAAGTTGGTGGCTGAATATAATATGATAGGCCCTTCAAAGCCCTTTGTGGGCCAGGTTGACCTGGAACGACACCCCAGACACCTAACAGGCGAACAATTGGGTTTGATGGAAATTTTTGATACAAAATTTGTGAAATCAAAAAAATGTTTGAGGTTAGAGCAGCTTGCAGCATGATTGGCGTGTTAGAAGTGTAGAACAATTTAATTGGGTAAGTACCCATCTGGCCTCTAACTTTCGTTGATCTAATTGGCAGCTCGTAACGGAAACCCTGCAAATAGAGGACAAATAGGAATATGAAAATTGTAGCAATAACTTGGAACATGTTTGGTAGGTTCGATCTGTAGAATGCTTCGACCAATGCTCTCTTTTTGTCTTTTCTTACAGCTAGTAAGTGGAAAAATGCAATGACAGCACCCTCAAACTCTTTTCCACGGCCAGATTCCACAGTGGTTGGAGCAAAGGCTTTCCAGAAAATTTGTTCAGCAATGTTAGTAGCGGTAAATAACGATATACCAGAACCAAGACCATAGCCTTTAGACAATAATTCGTCTAGTAACAAGACTATGATAGAAGCGAACATTAGTTGGAAAATCAATAATAAAGAGATTGCAATACCCAGGTCACTTGGTCTACCATAATTGCCTGTCAAAACAACGACGATGGCTTGCCCAAGAGTTAAAACGATTGCACAGACCTTTTGAGCAATCTGAAAAAGTTCCCTTTCTTGCTTGTTTTGCATGTCAACTTGTAGTAGCTGAGTACCTTGTAGAAATTGGAAAATCATTGACGATGTGATAATTGGCGAAACACCTAGCTCCATTAACGTACCACGGTTTGAAGCTAACATCGCACGTAGCCAGTAGAGCGGGTCGGAGGTTTCACTGGAGACAATACCATATAGTGGGATTTGACCCAAGACCAAAAAAATGAGAAGGGAAACACCAGTCCATATCAATTTTTGGTTGTATGGAACTTTTCTCTCTGGAGCAATCACCTCAGGAAGGTAAGCTTCAAATGGCTTGAATAGATATAATAGTCCACCAGACATTTTTCTCGTGTGGCTTATACAAATGCTCTATGTCGACTGAACAGTAACTTGAAAATGATAGATTGTCGAGTAAGTTCTTAATTCAAGACACGTAGCTGAAAAAAACCGTCAACCTACCAACGCGCCGGCCGAGCAAGGCCTGCCTACCCTGCGCGTCAGTCTGCAAAGATATTTTGTTATGTAATTTTTTTTATTTGAGATACACGTGAACAGAAAGGTTTGTGCCAGCGTAAACCGGATGGCATGTACTGCCAAGCAAAGTGTAAGAAGACGATGTTCTGCGCTGCATTGTTGCTCCCAAGGTGAATTTAGATTTATTCACAGGGAGGCTTTCGGTCCGGCAAGATTTGCAGAATGAGTATGCGTTCTTTTGCTGCATTATGCGGAACTTTAAAGTATTTATTATGTAAGCGAGTATGAGCTGGTCTAGTATTTCTTGAGCACCATCATAGTCAATATTAAGCATGCTATTAGCTGGACAGATGTGAGCTCGAAGACTGGCGAGATACAAGATGTTGCAGGTGAATTTTTGGCGGCACATTTAGTGTCGAATATGTCAGCATAAGCCATGCACGATACTACTGATCCGATGGCCGGGGCCACCATCATGCTACCGTATGCAGTACCAAACAATTTTTCTCCCCATATGGCCAAGACTACGACTGGGTACGCCGTGAATAATCCACCATAAACGATGCCCATTAAGGAGCCCAATATCAGAATCTGAAGGGGCGAGGGCGTGAACAAGGACATGCTCAAACCCGTCATCAGCAGTTGGGCTATAAGCGAGAGGGAAAGTAGTAAAAAAAGTACCCATTTCGATGAAATGGATCTCCCCCCTAAGTAATCAGTGAGGAAGCCCGCAGATAATCTTGTTAACGTAGAACACACCGAGTAAGCGGACAATAACTGACTCGTAACCGAGGGCGAGCCTTCCAGCAATAGATCGGTCAGCGACCCCATATTGGCAACAAACATCTCGGACGGACCGAGAGACAAGATCATCGAAATTCCCAAAAACAATGCGACTGGATCCTTGAAGAACTTTTTTTGTTTCAGATGTTCTTCAGTAGACTGGACAGGCAACAAGGGCTCGTTTTCAGCAAGCTCTGCACGCATTATATTTGAATGCTGATAGATTTTCAACATCGAAACTATGCTTGTTGCAATCCAAGCGAAAAGACCCACGGCAGCATAGATATAGGCAAATGTATTGAAGACAAGCCCCAAATTTAGAATTCTTGAATGCCCACTCTCCATCCAGAAGTAAGGTAAACTCAACAACTGAGAGCCCAATAAGGACGAAAGGCCGTAGGAAGTGGTAGGTAAGCTTATCGATAAAATCCTCTTGTTCGGATATAGTTTTGCACAGGTTATCAGAGCGCTAAAATACAACGCGCTAGTTGAGATGCCGATGACGGTAAAACAGAGCAAGATGCAACGGAACGTGTGCTCGTTGGACAGTTCAGGATGATTGAAGATGTATGCAATGTAGGAGTAACTTGGAATAAATCCAATTATGCCAAGCGCACTTAAAGTGATGGGGCCGTGGGTGTCTGCGACGAATCCCAGTACCGGCGGAGTCAGGTACATTCCCAAGTTACTCAAACTGGCCATCATATTAATCTGCCATGCGGAGTAATGCAAATGTTTTTCCCACGAGCTAGAATAAAGTGAAATCATCACTATGAAACCAGATGATACTGCAGACAATAGAGAAAAAATATATGCCACTTGCTTCGACGACTGCTTTGACAATACATGAGGCAGCAATAAGCGTACATGGTACGATAGGTAGTGCTCCAGCTGAGACAGAGCCATGGCGTATGTATTTCGAGCTCAATATTTGCTTGTCAACCTGGCAGCAGGGCGAATATTTTGGCTACCTTTCAAGAACGCTCTGTGCGCGCGAGCCCCCCAGTGAACACAGATATCATTGTTCTGTGCCCGTTTGGATCCACATGGCAAAAATTCGAAGAGACTTCATAGATAGTCATATATTGCTATGTATATATCTAATTCCAAAGTGTTTGTGCAATTTCATTAAGACAGCCGTATTTCTTATTCTTATACTTATTATTGGTCACGGTGCCCCAATCGAGCGACTGGCCTTTCCGATTACTCTGTACCATATTGTGATAGGTAGAGCGGCTCGAGGTTGCGGAGGAATACTGATTAAACAAAGCTTTCATGAAGGATCTGACCTCCTCTCGATTATAAGGCTGTTTTGGGCTTTTCTTCTTGCTATTTTTATTATTACTGTTATTATTGGTGTTGTCATTGCTGTTTTCATTAATTGATGCTATTGAGGAGTTGGATGCAGAGTGGGACTGCGATAGGGTTTTATCTGCAGTCGAATTTGGAGATGCAGAGCCAGATCTCGGCTTCTGTATCTGCTGTTGTGACTGCTTCGACAAAGATCTAGCAGCAGCCTGTGCCCAACCAGTTAACTTTGTTCTCTGAACGTTAGCATTGGTATTTGTACTTGTGGCAATGGTGGACGCCATCCTCGATCTAGATAAATAAATAATTCACACCGAAAATTCGCACACGGGCAACTCTTGTGGCCTTCGGCTACCCTTTGACAGGCCCGTTCTTGAATCATCAGATCCGCATTTTTTCATATATCCAATGTTCAACTTATAAGGCCGGGTGACACAACGCGTCTGCAAAGATATTTCGTCTATGTAAACCTGTTATTCACGAGGGACTTGCGATGCACGGGAAGATTCTTGTCCCTCGGTTTGCTACTGGACGCTCGTGAAAGTCTTTCAGCATGATTTATTTAGTTTTAGAGAAGGTAGATATATATCTTTGCTTTTCCAGGACTAGACGGATGGGGGTTTTCGCCTAGTTTGGTCCGTGCCCTCAATGGTACTACCTCTTGTTGGTTACGTTTCGTGGAGCATTGAGGGATCACAGCCGACACAATCAGCGTAACAGCATCCCCGATGGAAGTCTACTTCCCTTCACAGCTTAGAACTCTGCATCGAAGATAAAACTTGCACTTGAACTTTTGTCTTGGAGAAGGAGAGACAAAAATCCAACAATTTTCACGAATATAGCCTTGCATGTTACGATTTTTACTACTAGGTGCCAGAAGGATGAATATATGATAGATAATTAGGGACTGGTGCGTAAAATGCCTTATCGTCGAACAGATTTGGAACGAGGGCACACGGCATTCAGTTGCAAAGTATAGCCGCCGAGGTGCTTTGTTTTTCTTTGACCGAACAGTAAGCCATATTCTGTTAGAAAACGCCGCGAAATGAGCTACGTATACAAGAACAATGGACAGACCGGGACTATTAGCTTCTCTTGGTCATCTTTGAGCGCCGAGGGACGCGGAGATGAGTCATGCACCTGCAATCTCAAAGAAGACGCGTCAAACGAACAGGCCAACTCTCTGCTACCCAAATATTTATTCCGTAGAGAACTCTGATTCGCGAGCAAGTTGCAATTAAAGTTACTTTAGTAAATACAAACATATAACCATATGTACATAAACAAAAATTTGAATCATTACAAGTTCATTCATCAGAGAAATGGGTGCTCTATCTCTTCAGACAATATTGAATGAAACAGATTTAAATGAGTGTTTTATGAACAAAGTTGGTCTACCTAAATATGAATATACGGTGTTTTCTTTTGAGTCTATTTCCCCTATGCAGCACGCGCATTCGATCGATACCAGACTGGCTCCAAGTGTTTTCAAGAAAACTAAGTCGGCCACAGGAAGAACGCAGGTGATGCCCACGGCCAGGGTAACGTACCAGTCTGGAAAGCTGGATATCGCGCATCACGTGCCTTAATACATTTCGCGAGATATTCCCCATTTGGACGCGCCCGGAGTTTCTCCGATTTTTTGTTCCCCATAAGCTCAACCCCGGCCAGCCCGGAATTAGCGCTACATAACCCCGGGAAGCGACAGACAGTTAATGAGCTTCTCCTTGGCGGCGCCTCCTCCTCAATGGGACATCAACTCTCCACATCGCAATGTCAAAAATCGGAATTGGCGCGTTATCGCTAACTAAGCGCCTGTGTTGTTATAATTGCCGCTGTGTAGCAAGTCATCGACGTGTTATTTCGGACCGTAGGGAGGCTGAATAACACTGTGGAAACGAGTATATAAGGGATCAGCCTGTAGACATGGTCTAGGAGATTTCAGCAGCTTATTTTCTGAAAGTACGTTTATCGCTAGCATATATAGATAATTATATATCCATAGTCTGAACGCGATGCCAACTTCAACCGGACAGCCACTCAAGGAAGACTTCGATACCGATATTGTCACGTTGCCCAGATTTTTGTTGGAGTCCCAAAAATGCGCAAAGAACGCTACCGGAGAATTTACGCTGCTGCTGAGCGCGCTGCAGTTTGCGTTCAAATTCATTTCGCACACAATTAGAAGAGCAGAACTTGTGCATTTGGTGGGGCTCGCGGGGAATTCCAATTCGACCGGAGACGAGCAGAAAAAGCTTGACGTCCTGGGGGACGAAATCTTCATTAATGCGATGAAATCAAGCGGGAACGTGAAAGTCCTTGTTTCCGAAGAGCAAGAGGACTTGATTTTGTTCCCCACCACATCCGGGACGTACGCAGTGTGCTGCGACCCCATCGATGGATCCTCCAATTTGGACGCGGGTGTTTCTGTAGGTACGATCGTGTCGATTTTCAAGCTGCTGCCGGATTCAACAGGCACCATCAAAGATGTTCTAAGGTCAGGGTTGGAGATGGTTGGGGCGTGCTATGCGATGTACGGCTCTTCGACGCATCTGATGTTGACCACCGGTCAAGGCGTGGACGGGTTCACACTGGATACGAGTATTGGTGAGTTCATACTGGTCTATCCTGATTTGCAAATCCCCAGCCACAAAAACATATACTCAATCAATGAGGGGAACTCCTTCTACTGGAATTCTTTGATCAGGTCTTTTATTGACGAGTTGAAAAAACCTCATGAGACTGACAACAACAAGCCATATTCGGCACGTTACGTTGGATCTATGGTTGCAGACGTCCACAGGACGTTTCTGTATGGCGGTCTTTTCGCGTACCCTGCCGATAATAAATTGCCCAGTGGCAAACTGAGATTGCTTTATGAGGCGTTCCCAATGGCATTCCTGGTCGAACAGGCTGGCGGCATTGCAGTCAACGATGAAGGGAAGAGAATCCTCGAGATAATGCCAAGCCACATTCATGACAGAACATCCATTTGGTTGGGCTCTACGGAGGAGGTCAATAGATATCTAAGACACATCGGTAAACCAGAATTATAATAACTTCTATAATACCTATTTAAACTCTTTGACACTCTCATGTATTCTCTCTGAGGTGTTTTCGCTCGAAATAGCCTCACTGAGATCGCTTTCACTGCTGCAAGTATTGTCTTGATCGTCGGTGTGCTCTGATGCCCTTCTTTCTAACAACTTAACCTCTGGAGGAACATCGGTGTCTTTGAAATATGGAGAATAGCCCATCTTCTTCAGTTCACCAACCATTAAATCTCTAACATCTTCGCTGAATTTACCAACATCTTCTTTCTTCAATTCGTTAGTTGGAATTGGCTCCAAAATTTTAACATTGATGCAACCTCTGTTAAAGATTTTCCATTTTGGGTTCAAAAGAGTGCTGGTGTTCGACACAACAACGGGAACAATTGGCACACCACCTTGTTGAGCCAGATGGAATGCTCCTTTTTTGAATGGAAGCATAGTCAATTCAGTGCTATACGATCTGGTGCCCTCAGCGAAGATCCATAAAGCCCTCTTCTTCTTCTTCATTTTTTCTAAACTACGATTCAAAACTTCAATGCTCTTAGTTCTATTAGATCTTTCCAAGAACAGGGTACCACTCAACGCCATAAACCAACCCAAAAATGGTGTATACTTCAATGATTTTTTGGCAGTGATTGTGCATCCTTTAGGAAAAACTCTTCCCAACATGAAAATATCTAACGCACTTTGGTGGTTAGCAATAATGATAAATGGTTTGTTATCCAAGTAGTGCTCATTTTCAACCTTAACATCAATACCAAACACAATTGCCATGGCATAGTAAAAAAAGCGTCCAGTAGTCCATTGCGCTAAATATTGTTTCCCAATCAGTGTACAGAATACCGATGCTATCACACCGTATAATCCACCAGTACAAAGGACAAGGACGGCCAAAGCAGATCTAGTATAGTATATCAAATTTCTTAACAAACACATCTCTGGTTCCAAAATACCTGTAAAACTTGAACTAATGCAATGGCCCAATCACTCTAATACGCTCGAAGTTTGTATATATTCAACAATTTCTCTTTTATATTGAGATTCCGTTTCGGCCTTTCCCAATTATCAACAAAAAGTTCGAGAAGCCTGACAAAATCTGGACAAAAAATATATAGAGCGCTCAAGGGTCCAAAAAATGGATGTTTTGGCCCATTGTCGTGTGTATCCGTTATCAAATGTATGTAACAACTATCTCACGTCCTTTTGCGCAGGTCATGTGTTTACTAATATGTCATTTTATTGTTCAAATGAACAAGTTTCTTTTTTTAGTTCTATCATCCTGTTAAACAATTCGTGCACTTACCAGACAGCATAGTTAAAGGAACAAGATCATGTGAGGAAATTGGCTTTTTGCATCTGATTGAGCATGATTTCAAGCTTTCAACTTTCAAAAGGCAATTGTTCTTGACTTCAAAGTCTGACAGCAAATGCACGATCCTGCTGATCGATGTAATATCTGTCTGGAGAGAGTTCTTGAACCAAAGCAATAGTAATGAGCTGTTTGTAATGAATTCAATATCAATACTGAGTATGGATGGATTGCTGAATTTTCTACTGCATCTGAGCGAATCGCCACAGGAGGCGTTGAAGAGATGCCATGTGCGCGACTCTTTCGACAAACAACTCGGTGGTATCATAATCGACAATATTTCATATTTCACGCACGATTCAACTTCTTATAGCCTCCTGATCAAAATTTTGAAGTTACTACGAGAAACTTTTGGATGCTGGGTCATCACCACTAGTTACGGGTTAGAATATTACAATGGCGTGGAGAACGCCACATCTCCGTTATACAAGAGCGGCTCATTAACACGATTACCAGTGAGTTATACCAATGAGATGGATGCTGTTTTGATAAGGGATACGGATTCTCAAGCAAGACTCTGTCCCTCCTCAAATCTTTCAGTATAAGCAACTAAATATCTAATTAATGACGTAATCGGCCCGGAAATTCGCAGTATGTAAAAGATCTAATATTAAGAATCATTTAATGTTTAATTTACTCGTCAAGGTACGCTAAATCGTTGTGGAGCATCGTATTCTTGTTACAATTGGATCACCTTTAACGGACCGACCTTGTTCAAAGCTCATCGCATGCCATCGACTTTGATCGACATCTGAAAAAAAAAGAGTGAAAAATTAGTGGGAGAGCGCAGATTGAGTTAAACAAAGTTAAAGAAGGCAGAATTGTAATGTCTGCAACCACTGAACCTGCAGCAGAATCTCAATCGAGACGCGGATCTTATGTCGCTATTGAATTTACTCCTGAAGTCTCACAACAATGTTTGAAGCAAGTTGAGTTTTATTTTTCAGATTTTAATCTACCTTACGACAAATTTCTGCGTATGACTGCCGAAAAGAACGATGGCTGGGTCCCTATTACGACTATCGCTACATTTAATAGAATGAAAAGGTTCAGACCTGTGGACAAAGTCGTCGAATCATTGCGTTCTTCCAAGGAAGTAGAAGTCTCAGAAGACGGTGAAAATGTCAGAAGAATCAAACCTTTAGATTTGGAAGGAGCCAGAAATGCTAAACTGGAGCAAAACAAACGCACCGTAGCTGTGATGAATTTTGCTCATGAGAATGTCTCCGATAAGATCGAATTACAAGATAAGTTAGAAGAATTTTTCAGTAAGTTTGGTCAAATCAATCAATTGCGTTTGAGAAAAGACCACGGAAGAAAATTCAATGGTACCGTTTTGGTTGAATTCATGGATTTGAAAGATAGCGAAGCCTTCCTCAAAACCTACACTGGTGAGGATGCAGAGACACTATCATATGAGACTCGTAAGCTGGAAGTTTTCACAAAAAAACAATTTGATCTGCAGCGGGAGGCCACAAGATCCAAGAACTTCAGTGGGTCAGGACAAAAGGCAAGATCCTTTACTGGTCACAGAAAAAACATGCCAAAGCCTTCTCGCCGTCGCTCCAGTACTAAGAAGGATTCAAAACCTGAAGTCGCACCTGCCAGCACGGAAGAAAAGCCTGTAGAAACTAAAAAGGAAGAGTAGAACTAAACCCTCTATATATATGAATATATAAAAAACATAATTGGCAAAGTTTCATTGATTTTTTTTCCTTGCAGTTAGGGATTGCCTTTTTTTTGGGTTATACCACATACCATTTTCACTTGGCATTGGCGCAGGTGTGGCATAATTCGCATCTGCAGCAAGAGCGTACGACAACCCGGGAGTGATTGTCGTCATTTGATCGAGAGATCTTCTTATAGTTGAGTAATATGTGACCGCACTTGTTGCGTGTCTCATTTTCCACGCAGTTGCGGTCATCTTTGTAGGTGGTTGTTGTTGCATTGGCGCAAATCTGGCTTTACCAGTTTGTAGAGAATAAGTGATTGAAAAACTAGCCGAGTTAATTTCAATGGGAAGGTCCGCTGTGGTGATTCTCGTTTCCGGATTTGGCGGCACCTTATCGTTACCAGATGCCTTCTTCTCTCCGGCCATTCCTGAAAACGAAAATCTATTCGAATAGTGAATGGTGAACCCGGCATCGCTTAAGGCCATTACTTGAATATAATACTTCCCGTCGGTGCCAACAGTATTTGGAACAATGAATGTTAGATCCAAATCTGTAATCTCATGCGCAGCAAAAGTACCCAGTGAATACATTGCTTCTATCCCGGAATTTGGACCAGAAACTAATGTGAATATATAGGTTTCGATATCTTCTTCCGAAAACTCATCTTCAGTCACCAACCACTCTATGTTCAAGGAGGCAGAGCCCTTCGATAAGTCGTAACTTGACCCTGGCTCTGGTACTTGAATTTGAACGTCACAATGTATTTGTACTGCTAGAAGAGCAACCAGAATGTGCCATAGCAAGCGATGCATCTTTGCATGGCTCTTCGGATACAAAGTCAACTTACCATATCGGAGAAAACCGTTTTATTTTCTCCATGATATATGAGGGCAAATATTCCTACTCAAGACGTTTCTCGAAATATTTCTCTAATATTTCTAATTTGTGTCGCTTCTTGTTCACTATTACTGTCGCGGAGCGCAACGTCTATAGCAGCAAGAGATCACCGGACAAAAACAAAGAACATGATCTGCATGGATACTGCGGTCACACAGACCCATTGGACTCTTTCCTCCATAATAGACAAATATTTGAAAAGATGAACACCCATATACCAAACAATTTTCTTGATAGTCCGCCCATCGTTTAACGCTCCTAGGTAAAAATTTATATCGTTCAAGCTGGGCAATGCGCTCGTACAAGAAATATCTAAACGAATTTTTAAACGACTCTTCTCTGCGTAAGTAAAAAATGGTCTTACTTTTGATAGCTGAACCGAGTATCGAGCAGGCAGTCTGAGTGATGATGGCACAAACGTTCTTAGAATGATAAATCGTAACGGTTGAGTTGTACGATTCATCCGTTATAAATCGTTTCGAATTTTATCATGGAGGCTCATATTGTTTAAACGATTCTATCTTTTATATATATATATATATATATATAAAAGGGTACCTTCGAAATATACAACCGTTAGCTTTAGGTTTTTTTAATTTTTGCGGAAATCATCAAGGTATCGTAAGGATTTCATAATGTCTGCAGTATTTGCTAACCAGACGTTGGTTGAACTAATTCGTGACACAACTTACTCACAAACTTTGAAAAATGTCTACAATTACCAACCTCAACTGAACGTCTTCGAGAAATACTGGGCTGCCTGGTACACTTACATGAACAATGATGTTTTAGCCACAGGTCTAATGTTTTTCCTATTGCATGAATTCATGTATTTCTTTAGATCTCTACCATGGTTCATCATTGACCAAATCCCATACTTTAGAAGATGGAAAATACAACCAACAAAAATCCCAAGCATCAAAGAACAAATGCACTGTCTCAAGTCAGTTGTGCTATCCCATTTCCTGGTCGAAGCTATTCCAATCTGGACTTTCCACCCAATGTGTGAAAAGTTGGGAATCTCTGTTGAAGTTCCTTTCCCATCCCTTCAGAGAATGTGTTTGGAAATTGGTTTATTCTTCATTTTGGAGGACATGTGGCATTACTGGGCCCACAGACTGTTTCACTATGGTGTCTTCTACAAGTACATTCACAAGCAACATCACAGATATGCCGCACCATTTGGTTTATCTGCTGAATACGCTCATCCTGCAGAAACAATGTCTTTGGGTTTCGGTACAGTGGGTATGCCAATCCTCTATGTTATCTACACTGGAAAATTACATTTGTTCACACTTTGTGTATGGATTACTTGCAGATTATTCCAAGCTGTCGATTCTCATTCCGGTTACGATTTCCCATGGTCATTGAACAAGTTCTTACCATTCTGGGCAGGTGCCGAACATCACGATCTACATCACCATTACTTCATTGGTAACTATGCTTCTTCATTCAGATGGTGGGATTTCTGTTTGGACACAGAAGCTGGTCCGGAAGCTAAGGCTGAAAGAGAAGAAAGAATGAAGATCAAGGCAGAGAACAATGCCAAAAAATCCAACTGAGGTCTCTATATATTTTGGAAATGCTATTTAACGTTATTATACAGAAAAAATCAAATTAAATTATTCGCATATTTTTATGTTATTTGAAATCGGTAAGAAAATACGTACTTTGAAAGTCTAGCCTACCCATTTTCTAGCGGATCTAAATAGTCTAATCCAAGGCCCGTACCCTTCCCATTCTTCATACTTTTCACTTGGGTACCATGAGTTTGCTTCTAGTCTGGAGACTCTTTCAGGATGAGGCATCATTGCTAGGACTCTACCATTTGGAGATTTAATACCTGCTATGGCACCTTCGGAACCATTTGGATTAAATGGATATGTTTGAGTAACGTTACCATAATTGTCAACGTATCTAATACCACACAGCCCTTGTTCTTCGAATGATTGATGCTGTTTCTTGTTAACAAACTTCGCTCTTCCTTCACCATGGGCTACAGCGACAGGCAATTTTGAACCTACCATTCCATTCAAGAAGACACTCTCATCTTTAGAATCTTGGAAAATTTGGACCATACTGACACGAGCTTCATATTGTTCACTTGCATTTCTTTCGAAACTTGGCCAATTTTCGCAACCTGGAATGATATCTTTTAATCTACTCAAGAACTGACAACCATTGCAAGCACCAAAAGCAAAAGTATCCTTTCTTTCTTGGAAAAATCTGACAAATTGAGAACGAACGCCTTCGTGATATAAGACAGATTTTGCCCAGCCGGCACCTGCACCAAGAACATCACCGTATGAGAACCCCCCACATGCAGCAAACCCAACGAAGTCATCTAAGTTCACTCTACATTCCAATAAATCTGTCATAGTGACATCAATAGAATTGAAACCAGCCTGCTGGAAACACCAGGCCATCTCCATTTGACCATTGACACCCTGCTCTCTTAAAATGGCAACGTTTGGCCTTACTGAAGAAAGTTGTGCACCAATTTGTAAATCATCTGTTGGGTTATAAGTCAATGAGAAATGTAACCCCGGATCTTTATCATCTTTCAAGGCATGGAATTCTTCAGCAGCACTCTTTGGATTATCTCTTAATTTTTGCATTTCAAAAGATGTAGAGCTCCATACCTGTTGCAATTCACCCCTGGTATTTTCGTATACCGTTTTACCCTTCGAATCGATAATGCTGATTACTTGGGAGTCAAATCTTGGTTGTCCGACAACCGAAATGAATCTCTCAGAGACATCATGCTTCGCTAAAATTGACTTGAATTCTTCTATTTTAGATTGAGAGACTTGGAAGACAGCACCCAATTCTTCGTTGAAGAGCGAGGTTAATAATTCATCCTGTGGAGCATTCACAACAGCAGTCAGACCACATCTGGAGGCAAAAGCAATCTCCAATAATGTAATTAGTAAACCACCATCAGATCTGTCATGGTAAGCTAAAACAATGTCTGTTTTATGAAGTTCCAAAATGGCTTCCAAAAACCCCTTCAAAACAATATTATCGCTGACAGTAGGCGATGTGTTTCCGACCTGATTGTAGACTTGTAATAAAGCTGATCCACCTAGGGACAAAGATTTGTTCAAAGCTGCCAAGTCCACAAGGACAAGAACAGTATCATCGAGGCTTTTGTTCAAGAGAGGTGTCCATGTTTTGCTAGTGTTATGAACAGGTGCGAACGCAGTTACATCCAAAGACAACGGAGCTGTGACTTCTTTATCAGCCCATTTCATTTTCATGGACATGGAGTCCTTTCCGACTGGAATAGCTACACCTAAGTCTGGACATAGATCCATACCCAAAGCCTGTACTGCTTCATACAGTTTGGATCCCTCGCCACTATGAGAAGCTGGAGACATCCAGTTTGCTGATAACTTAACATGCTTCAAAGATTTAACATCTGCTGCGAACAAATTCAGCAAGGATTCTGCAACAGCCAATTTGGCAGATGCAGCAGCAGAAATAAGAGCATTTGTTGGCCTTTCACCCATGGCAAGAGCTTCACCAGTTTTGATGATCGAGTCACCATGAGATGTTGCAGTAACACCAACATCAGCTACTGGTACTTGCCAAGGACCGACAAATTGATCCCTGTCAACTAAACCAGTCACAGTTCTGTCACCGATTGTAATCAAAAATGACTTGGAGCCAACAGTAGGTAATCTCAGCACTCTTTCAATAGCATCTGCGACCGATGGAATCACACTTAGGTCAGCATCTGGTAATTGTAAGTCTTCTGTTATAGCTGCTCTAGACATCTTTGGTGGCTTACCGAACAAAATCGACATGTCGAGGTCGATAGGAGTTGAATTTAGAAGAGGATCATCAACTATTAATCTTTCCTCGGCAGTGGCGACACCTACAACTGCATATGGGGCTCTCTCTCTTTCACATATCTCCTCGAAAATGGCAAGATCTTTAGGCGCAACACCTAGCACATAACGTTCCTGAGATTCGTTACACCAGATTTCCATTGGAGACATACCAGGCTCCAAGGACAAAACTTTTCTGATGTTGAACTTGGCACCTAAATTGTTATCATGAACTAATTCTGGCAAGGCATTTGATAAGCCACCAGCACCAACATCATGAATCGATTGAATTGGGCTGTTTTCACCAAGAGCAACACATGCATCAATTACTTGTTGACAACGACGTTCCATCTCGGGATTGCCTCTTTGAACAGATGCAAAATCTAAGTCTGCCGAACCTTCACCAGCTGCAATTGAAGAGGCGGCACCTCCTCCAAGACCAATCAACATAGATTGTCCACCTAGGACAATTATTTGAGAGCCTGGAGTGATGGGCTTATCCTTCAGAACAAATTGTGGCCTCACTGTACCGAACCCACCTGCAAGCATAATTGGCTTGTGAAAACCTCTGATTTCTTCTTCACCTTGTGCATTCTTGACCTTTGTAGTTAATGTTCTGAAATAACCATTGATACATGGTCTGCCGAATTCATTATTGAAAGCAGCGGATCCCAATGGCGCTTCGATCATTATATCTAGGGCTGATGCAATATGTGCTGGCTTGCCTATATCTAGTTCCCATGGTTGTTTGTGACCTGGAATCAATAAATCACTGACAGAAAATCCACTCAGACCACATTTCGATTTAGAACCTCTACCGGTGGCACCTTCGTCTCTTATTTCACCACCAGATCCAGTAGATGCACCTGGGAATGGCGAGACAGCTGTTGGATGATTATGTGTTTCAACTTTAATAAGCATTGGGATATTCTCTTTTAATGATGTCCATTTCTTTGTGGCAGAATCTGGTGTAAAGAAAAAAGCTTCGTTACCAGTATCTACAACAGCCGCATTGTCAGAGTAAGCGCTTAACGTAAAGTCAGGTGCTAACTTGTGGGTATTTCTAATCATTTGAAACAGAGTTAGGTCCTTCTTAAGACCATCAATAGTCCAATCGGCATTGAATATCTTGTGACGGCAATGCTCAGAATTAACTTGAGCAAACATGAATAACTCCACATCTGTTGGGTCCCTCTTCAATGTTTCTACGAAGGCCTTAATAAGGTATTCAATTTCACCTTTATCCAAAGCCAAACCTAGCTCGGTGTTAGCCTTATTCAAAGATTCATTTGCGGTAGAGTTTGATGAGTTAGATACTAAGGGAATGTGAACTAAAGGCCTTGGGGAGTCATGGGTGAAGAGATCATCAGAAGTTGGCGGTTTATCCAAATACAAATGCTGAGTCATTCTATCAAAGATAGGCTTTAAAGAATCATCATTTAAGTTTTCGAGTAATGGGAACCCTGGCACAGTCTTAATCAAAAGAGTCACTCCTCTTTCGATACGCTCGACTTTCTCATCCAACCCGCAAACAGTGCTGATATTAGTAGCCTTCGAAGACCAAGGCGAAATAGTACCTGATCTTGGCACGATCCTAATCAAATAGGTGTCCTTTTCAATCGCAGAGCCGGCAACATCTTTTATGACATATTCATACAGCGACTTGGACAAAGAATCATTTTCAACATCCAAAGCATCGTCATAAGTAAGCAATGCTTCCAATAGCTTAGAGTCTTCACTGGAGAGTTCCTCTGTCTTTGCATCAATATAATGAACAAAGCATGAACGCACCTCGGTTATAATGGAGGTGCTATTAGTGTATTCTTCGATACCTTTCACAAGGGTGTCCACTCTAAATGGGGGCAAAGCATTGGGGCCTACTAATATCTTAACAGCCATTTCTAGAAGTTGAATGTCTGAATTTTTGGTCAACCAAACAGAAGAGCACTATCAAATAGTTTGGAATCAACTTAATATAATAAACTTCACAAACTTTTCAAAGAAAGATGTCAACGGTGCGTTCACCAATATTTCCAAAAAACTCAATGAAATGTAGTGAGATGGGCTGAAGAAAAGACTTCAAGTAAATATCAGGTAACAAGAGTACGACTATAGATAATGAATATACAAGATAATTAAACCAATTTTTAATTTTTTCAATGCCCAAATTGATAAGAAGAAAAGATTTGACAGTATAAACCGAATTTTTATAAGACTTTATATATTTAAGAAGCTGTAGAAGCGTCGAAACAGCTCTTAAACAAAAGAAATAGTTTGAGATTTTCATTATGAAATGAATAGTCTGTATGACAGTTTTAATGATAAGTTTATTACTTCGATAAAGGAATCTGACTCTGGTCCACCCAGGCATTTTTGAAAAATTTTCCGTAAGCTGAAAGATTTCACCTCATCGCATCTCATAAAAAAAAAAAATATTGTAATGATCAAGAACCCTTAAGTAAATCAAACAAGCAACAACGCTAAATCGGATATACAATGGTTCAAAAGGCTCTAAAGGTGACAAAGAAGGTCAAGGACCCACGTCGTGTAACAAAGCTACAGAAAAATCTGCGGAAGGGGGCACCCTTACAGATCAAATCCAAAAAAAAGTCTCTTCACCACCTTAAGAAACTGAATAAGACGGCTTCCTTGACGGCGTCTACAGAAAAACTCATAGCCAGTAAAGTAGGGCACCTCGAGATCTTGAAGGGAACTAGGAGGGAACTAGAAAAAAAGGAGAAAGATAAATCAACAAATAAGAATTAGCTAATTGTCCCGAAATCATGGGCATTACCCACTATATTATAGATTCACATGTACAGTAGATTTTAAGTATTATAATGCATCAGGAAAGTATTTTTGGACCATAGAAAGAGTATCGTCTTATCTTATCTCTGATATGGCCACAACCAGTTCAGTATGATATTTTGCACAAATGAGTACAATTGTGAGCTTATCCAATAAAGGGATAAAAGCAATGAGGCCTGTGATGATATACCCATCATGAATACACAGCTAAACCTTGAAATGTTCAAAATACTCTTTACGCTTTGCGACATCCTCGAATAATTATCGGTAACGACTTCTATACCGGCCTCCGAAGTTGCTGTACTTGACATCATCTTGCCGTTATATTCGACGTTTGTTAAAGAAAGAGTTCCTAGAATCAAAGGTACTAACATCGGAAGGGAGTCCAGGGAAAGACTCAGATCGATTGTGGACGGGATAACATCACTCAACCAAAGGAAGCTATTGGTTTCGATCAATTGTTTACCGGTCAACTCTCTAATCCCCATTGATAGGGTTACCCATAGAGGTACCTGGACGATAGGAAGAACGATGTTTTTCCACATTTGAACATTGTACCTGGTAAATAGTTTTTTTTGCCTATTTCTAGTCTCTTTAACCGCTAATAAGGTGATCTGCTGAGGTGTTAAACTATTCTTATTATCTGCATTTGTACTAGATATACCACTTGTGGTGCTTCCCGATGCTGTTATAGAGTCATTGTTAAGATTCGTGACAGTATTCGTGGCTGCTGCCAATCGTAATTTGGTAACGGGCGTAATGGCCTGTACTAGCTTTCTTAGCTCCTGCTGTTTGACAATTCTTTTCCTTTGCCATATGCTCAGTGGCAATGTAATGAAAGTCCTCAAAGTGATGGTTGCCAGTGGTACTAAAATTAGCCAAGGGAGCCCCGAAGAGTCATGTACGTTCACCAAAAGATCGGCAACATTGTGAAATATGGAAATATGCCTCTTGCCTAAACTCTGCTGCAGAGGCGCTCGTTGTAGCCTAAGATGAAGTTTAGGGGAAAAAATTCTAGGACAACCTATTCTGCTGCCAATAATCATCTTTCTGCGAGGGCTCTTGTGACTGAGACTTCGTCCTAAAGAGAGCATAACAACTGCAGAAAAATCTCGAGCTTAAATTATAGGTAAAAAAAGTTCCGCCTTCATATCCAATAATACACTATACTTTTGGTCACGTATTTATTCTTTAAACGCTATATAAGAGGAAACACTAGATTACAATTGTGCCCGATTGACTTACTCAACTTGGCTCCCATCCCTTGGCTTGTAGTATGGCAGCAGGTCGATAACCTCCGCAGGTAGTCTACCATCAACTTTAACTGCGTACATTCCCGCGATATATCGGTCAACACTTAACCACTTGGCTACCCAAGATTTCCCGGGTTTACACATTCCAACGAGTCCTTCGAAAGATGGCGAAGTACATTCTATTATCGAGACACCTGCCTCTTCAAAAATCGCTTGACAGTTTGGGCACCCCCCGTTGGCAAATTCATTGGCAGAAAGGACTATTCCACATAGCATACACGCTCTCTCACTGGACATCGTAGTCTCACTCTAAAAATACCGAACTGCGTGCGTCCTAGGTACGCTCTCTTCCTTCATCCTTTTTACTACTTAACTCTTGAAGCATATGATAAAATGATTTTGATGCACCATTTGTGCGGGTAACTATGTGAAAACTCTCCTATGTTGTGACGCTAATAAGCAGCAGGGTTGCAACAACTTCTGATGGGAACTTGTCCTGGTGTGAGCCTTACTCACTGGTACTACTAAGCTTTACATTTGAATTTTGATCATCCATCACAATTGAGCGTTCGCAAACACTAAACATAAAGACATATACTTTTTAAAATGGTTGATTACAATAGTGAAGTGAAGAAAATGCTTGCTGCCCACAAGTTCTTACTTTTCTCAGCTTCCTGGTGTCCAGACTGCAGATATGCTAACGCTCTATTCAAGAAGTTAGGCGTGCTTGGTGAAATTCATGATTTCGATATCGGATCTTTGCCTACTAAGGATCAGCAAGAATGGAGAAGCGCTTTCCAAAAAGTTACTGGCAGTAGAAATCTACCAACGTTGTATGTCAACGGTTCGTTTTGGGGTACGGAAGATCATCTTCATAGGCTTGAAAGTACGGATGCATTAGAAAAAGAATTTTCCAAAATTGGTTTATTAAAGTAAGTTATCTATGTGACCTACATAATTATTCAAGTTGCTGTTTCTTTATGTAATAATATCCGTCCCTCTCTTCCATATCAGTTTGTACAAATTGTGGAATTTCTACTCCCTTGTCGGTGTCATATAGAATGATACCGTTACCGAGTGCGTGTTTCTTTTCATTGTTCTTGTAGAAATATAATACAACAAATGTCCACAAACCGTAAACGATACCAAAAATCATACTTACGGTATAACCGGTCCTGAATTTCGGTGATTCGATTGTTTGCCAAGCCAAAGCAGGAATCCATGCATAAGTGGATTGTGAGAAGGAATAAATGGCGATCCACGTCACTGCTTTAATTTGAGGATCGAATCTCAGGAAATCATTGATGAAAGACCATAAGCACGGTGACGCGCTGACACTAAAATACGTGGTTAAAAATGCAAACCATTTTGCTGAACTTGAAACATCCCATTTTATTAGAATGGCACATGAGATGGTGTTCATGATGGCTGCAAACACCATAAATACCCATTTGCAGCGAAATAGGTCCGCACCAAAGGCGCAAAAGAAAACGAAAGCAAAACCTAAGCATGCCGGAAGAACACTTAGATTATTGATGCGAATAATAGAATAATCAGAGTTCGATTTCAACCACAGAGAATAAGAGCCACTAAATGCCGTCATGTTATTCCAAGAGCATGTGTCAAATACCACCAAAACCCAAAAGGCAGGTGTACAGAAAACTTTTTTCCAAATGCTTAAATCCCACAAGGGCTTCAATTTGGATTTATCAACATAGTCCTTGATCTGGTTTCTTCTATTTCTAGCACGGGCGATCCTTATCTCTTCATCTGTCAAAAATAACGAATAACATCTCGATGGGATTCCAGGTATTATGAAAAATCCCATGATAGCAGTTGGTAAAGATATGGCAATAGCATCAATTAAAAACATCCATCTCCATCCTGCTAGACCATGGACACCATTTAAGCTTTTGAAGATACGCGCTTGTAATAGCCCAGATGTTACGCCACCTAAAAGCTGACCGCAGAAAAACAGGCAAACTCTTGAGCTGATCTCATCGGGTGCATACCAACAGCCAAGGATGTATTGTGATACCGGATAGTAAGCTGCACCAAAAGCACTCAAAATGAATCTATATGCCCTCAACTCCCCTAACGACTGAGCCCTGTAACAAGCGAATGTGAACCAAGTCCAACCAAGATCCATAACTGGCAAGATAACGTGAGCGGGGAACCGGGGAAGAAGGTACATGAATGGCAATTGGAATACGATTGCACCCACGTTCGCGATTGTAGAAGTATAGATGTAATCATTGCCCTTCATGCCCAGGTCCTCTTTCATGTTAGATATGTACGCACTGGTATAGTTATTCGAGTCTACCGACTTGGACCAACACAAGATCAAAAAATAGAATGCGATTACAATATCCAACTTGTAAAGCAACCTTCTTTCTGCCTTTGTCTGAGTTGCGTGGTTGGGATAAAGGAATTCATACCATTTACGGGACACTTTGTATTCTTTGTTAAGTCTATACTCATATTCATCAAAATACTTGTACCACTTGCGTCCGGCCTCATTTCTCAATTCATATGGCATGTCTTTCCTCAGCTCATTTAGTGATTCCGTGGATGAAACATGATCATCTACTGTTTCTTCACTATCTTTTTTCATACTCTCATGGAACGCTTTTGTTTCAACAGACGCCGAATCATCGGATCTATTGCTTTCATTGCATGTCAACTCCTCAGGTAGCACTCTCAGATGAGGAATGTACTTTCTGAAGCCAGTACGCCCTGTAGATCCCATGTTCGTTACTTTGGATTGGTTCGTTACCCTTGTAGATGGCAAGCAGCGCGGTATGGATCAAGTTACTCTAATGGACCGTCTCTTATATATCTATAAATCCCAAAGATGCCCCACTAGATAGAAAATTCAACATATTGATTCTTAGGCCTCGAGCACCCTCGGTCATCATTGATACATCAGAGTTTTTTCTTTTTCACCTAGCACCGCATCTAGGTGAAATTTCAGTCAACGCGAGTCATGGTCAAATGATTCAAAAAAGCGGCCTAGCATATATTTCTTTATTGTAAACCCTTACAAGCAGCCCTTTGAGTATGTTGCTCTACGAACCAGGTGCGATATATATGCAGAGCCGCATCATATAGACTCAAGCATTAGTCACATTCAGACGATCGCATTTACATCAATGCTGTCATAGTCCTCTTGTTTCTTTTTGAAGCCAACGACCTCCCTAGTCATTTCCCTTAGAGACTATGCTGCCCATTTATTCTGGCTCACCAAAGTTTTGGCCAGGTGTGACAATGTTGAAAGCAAACGCCTAATTAGTTTTATGTAGGCAAGGTTTTGGCGAGTAGTGCTCCACTCAGAACCAAATGTTTAACAGCTACACAACCGCACAAAAGCTGTTTCCCACATACCACATATCTATGGGACATTGATTTGCTTTCACGTTATCTGCAGAAGAAATGTTGAACGCTAATAGCAGAGAGTGGTCATGCCATAATGAAGTCGCATTAAATATGTAGCCGCCATTAGTGTTCAGGGTAACTATGCTATGGTGGGCTTCTCATAAAAGGCTGATGAAAAATTTTTCGCTCAAAAACAATTTAATACTTCTACACTATACAACCAAGGGAATTTTATTTGTATGTGTTTGGATGTTATCATAGATTTTAGATTGCTGACATCTTGATTGGGTTGGAAAGACGTTCATTTGTAGCCCCTTTTCACTCGGACTTTGTCTAAATCGAGGAGGAGCAGAATCAAGTTGCAAGAATCAAACGTATCTGTGCTCTTTTGCATGACAAGGAAGATAAGTAGGTATTCGATGGTTCGGTTGAACTTGAATATTCTTACACGAGCATAGACTTTGATACCTTTTGGCAATTTTCCCTTCCCCTCAAGGAAGGGAGGGACCTCAAAATCCTGTAGACAGTTTTATGGGATACCTTTTGGTCTGTTAGATTCTCTTCCAAATGAACGGCCACACCTAACTCTTCATTCAGATTGTTGCGTCTTGTACTAACGTGTTTGGGTGTATTAGTTTGGATCATAATGACTCGTACTTCTGTTTTAGCTGATGCTCTACAAACTATCAATAATGCGGAAAAAACCGGTAAGCGTCAAGTCATAATTAGACCATCTTCCAAGGTGATTGTTAAATTCTTACAAGTTATGCAGAGACATGGTATGTTCAAATTTATTGTTTGTCTTCATTTTGATTCAATTTGAAATCCCGGGCTGATAACTAGATGGTTTGTCGGATAGTATCTATTACTTTTAGTCTCATGCTGTTTTTTAAGTGTCCGGGAAATCGAATTTATGCGGAATCGCTTCTTACACGGTTTGAATTGTAATGACTTGTTCATTAATAGGTATTCTAAACCGTTTACTTTTCCCCAACATCTCAAGATATTTTCAAATTGAATCATAATGTTGGAACTTTCTTTTCAAGTCAAATTTCCTTTAGATTTTTTTTACTAACGATTGGAAAGGCTATATTGGTGAATTCGAGTATATCGATGATCATAGATCAGGTAAATTAGTCGTTCAACTAAATGGTAGATTGAATAAATGTGGCGTAATCTCTCCAAGATTCAACGTCAAAATAGGAGATATTGAAAAATGGACTGAGAATTTGTTGCCAGCAAGACAATTTGGTTATGTTATTTTAACCACGTCTGCAGGAATCATGGATCATGAGGAAGCAAGAAGAAAACATGTTTCTGGTAAAATTCTAGGTTTCGTTTACTAAATAGTTTCAATTGTATTTTAAAAGAATTTTCTTATATACTACGAACGGCCTCTATCTTCAAGACGAGTAGAGAATAACGTAGAATCGTTAAAGGGTTCCTACATTTTTTCTAAAGGTTTTTTTCATTCTCAGACAAAAGTTGAGGGGCAGATAAATCGATTTATCGTTTCGTAGCCATATGATGGATTTCCGTGATAATCAAACTGGCAGTGTTTATATAAAAATTTTGTACAAAAACGCCATTCAATTACCACCCTTCTTTTATTTTGATGAGATACCGAATAACTTAGAGGGCGGTGGTAGACGATTACTGTTTACACTCTGCGGGCTTCCTTGATCCGAGAATGCTTGTTCGCTACCGTTACTATTTGAACTTGTTGTATTTGTGAGATTTGAGGCCGATGAATTTGGATCTGCAGGCACAGCAAATGGCGGTGGACTATTGATTATAGTAGATATATTTCCATAAGGCCCGCCATATGAGGTTGAGGGTGTGCGATTTACCTTAGAATTCTGAGGAATTGTTTTGGGTGATACGGGTTCCGGCCCATATGAATATGCATGGCTATTGCTCCCGGTTCCACTCAAATTTGCGCTACCCAGACTATTTTGGTTTATGTTACTATTATCCACCAATCCTATGTTCTGATGAGGAGGCTGCTGTTGGTATGGAAACTGATATTGATATTGGGGCTGACTTTGAGTTTGAATTGTGGTTGGCGAGTGCAAAGGATAGTCAAATTGATTCCTACTCATCAAGGACTGATCTAAACTTGCCCTTCGCATGGAGTTGATATTCAATGGCGGCAAAATGATATTTGAGTTTCTAAAACTTGAAGAATCACAACTGTTTGAATTCGCCATACTGGTACTATGCAACGTGAGTTCTTCTATTGCTGCTGTAGGTGAACTGATAGATGTTTGCCTTGCTGAAGTTGATGGTATTGTCCAACCATGGTTTACTTGCCAAGTATCATTTGAATGCCCTATTGATGGAGGCACTGTCTCTTCAGAAAAATCCATAGATCGCTTACGAGATTCGAATGACATCTCCATCAACCTCACTTTGACATTGTGTTTCAAGGTTGGCAATTTCAGTAGGAATCCAATTATAACGTGCTCCTTCAGATGTGTTATGATCAATTGGACCAATTGACGGTAACCAGTAAATATCATTGATTTTTCATCCTGGAAATTAGATTGAATTTGTATTGAAGTTTCTTGTCTATTCTCATTTAATATAAAATCATTTATGAAATGATCAATGGCATATATTTCGGTATCAAAATGCTTTAGGATGGTGTATCGCTCATAAGCGAATAGCAGCTGGACTGATTTGTTTGTAAGAAGCTTGAAAATGCGATTTGGATGCTGCTTCAGATTACTGATTGAAAGTTCAAACTCAAAAATTCTCAATAAGAAGATAACAACATCAGTAATCAATGAAATGTATCTCGAATTTATCTGCATCTGTTGATGCTGCTGTTGTACTAGAGACAGTATGGGGATAGCGCATATGCCTAAATTCTCGTTTATCAGCGACAAGTCAATTGGGGCAATGGTATCCATGAACCAGATTTGATTGTTATTTATCTGGTCCATAAATTCAAACCAAAACGTTTCTAATAGTAACCAATGGCTTTCAGACTGAAGCGGTGTAGCTAATTTGGTAATCGGATGTCTCAGCACGTCTGGTAGTTGCAGCTGTGGAAACTGCGACAGTCGCTGCAGGCTAATCTGATAATAATGATCGTTTATCAGCAGCAGCACGGAATGGAACTCCGCCTTGCTTCTTAAAATGTGTGATTTTTTGAATCTGCCGTAAAACAACCAGAGGCAGTACGTAACATTGGCCAGATAATCTGTGATTCGTAGCGGCAACGCCTTGTAGTGGCTCAAATTTGTGAGCAGGTTCTTTAGGCTATCAAGATCATCAACCTTGAAGTTCAAAATCTTTTCAAGTAATAAAATCGAAATCTCGTCGGATTGTCTTGATATGCGCAAGAGCTGCACCCATGTATCAAAAACTAACCAGTGATGATCCGGGGGAACCCTGGCATCGAGGTAAACTCGTTGGAACCTGTTGAAAAATTGTTCCATATTGAGAGGAGTCCTATCATGAATAAGCAGCGCACGCGCCATTATACTCAGTGCAATGATATCGCTGATGTTGGAACAGCCGATCTGCCAGATTTCAGTCCCGAGTGCATCATCCTCGAACGCGCCCAGACAGATAATCGCGAGAACTACCCCATTGTCTGCTACTTGCATAGCACGGGCCCAGCCACTATCAGGCAAAAGTTGCCTCATCCCAACGCCATAATAATAGTGTATACGTTCCATTGCTATCCCCGCAGTGCTAGTGTACTTTCTGAACAGGTCATATATAGTGAAACACTGATCGTCGTCGAGATGAGTAGGATCACTGCTGAGTCTTCTCTTGCCATGCCGTGACGCCGGCGGCACTCCTAGAGTGTCATTGTTGACTCTAATCATGGAGTTGACCAGCAACTCCATATAAATATCATTCTTGCCACCGTCATCATTGCCGCTACCACCACCGCTACTACTATCACCGGACCGCAACTCTTCTTCCTGCTGAGTCTTCCTCTTCAATACCAGCAGGTCTCTATGCACTGTGCGTATATGCCGTTGTAAAAGGTCACGCCGAACAAATGCATGGCGGCATACCTTGCACTCAAACGGCTTGACCCCTGTGTGAGACCGTTCGTGTCTTGCCTTGTGTTCCGACCGCGAGAAAGCCTTTGAGCAGAACGAGCAAAGGTACTTCTTCTGACCGCTAGCCATTGGCAACTGTAATACGTACTTTTCCTGCTGCCAATTCGTGAGGATATAGGAACGCACGCCCCCCTAAATTTCAATGCAGAGAAGAGAATACTCAATCTTTTATATACTTGTCTGACCCCCACCCCCTCAACTTCAAAGTACGAACTAGCCAATGAAATGATCGGCTAGGAAAATCATACCTTGCTCAGAAATATGGGCGGGGTAAAGGCGCTGCTTTTGTCCTTGCGGCTTGATGCCAGACGTTCCCAAAAAAGTCAGCTAATTTTTCCGAGCACATTGGGATCCAGCAATCGGTCCCCGCATCAACCTCGCCGGCCCACCATGTCCCCGCCACCTCGGACGTGTGGCTGGCTTCTTACTATCACCAGGTGGTCGCGTGGGTTGCTCCTGAGACATTCTCTGGACATTTTCCGATGCCGGGGGCGCCGCCGCACCCTCTGATAGGGCACACAGACATTTACCGGTGCCGACTTTTAAAGCGAAAAAATCAAAATATAGCGGGGTCCATACGTCCGAGTGAAATGCATGACACAATAGAATCGAATCAACGAGGGGAATATGCAGGGTATTCCTGCATGGTTTGTTCATAGGAGGGGACTTGGCACCAGTCGTTTGGCGCTCCGTTGCTAGAAAGACGTTCGCTGGTATCTGGAGATGTTGTGTCTGGCGCGTTTTCTCCGGGCGGGGAGACTCCTTCGTCAGGGGGGTGTGGGCAAAAGTAGTCTACGACATCTCTGCGCGTGTGGCCGGCAAGGTGGGGCGACACGGGTGCGGACCTCGTTACTGCGTTGTTGACTAGGCAGTCTTTCAACCTATCTTGGTAGTTTGGTGGTGGCAAAGACAGGGTTAGTGGGGAGGGGGACGATGCCTGTGTAGCGTCCAGAGGGCTACAGGAGGTTTCGAAAAGATCGACAAACTCATTCGGTCTAAAGTGTATGTTGCCATTGGTGTTGTCAAATAACACAAGTCTGCCTTGCATCTTGACTTCTGGCGACACGTAAAGCAAGACCGGAAGGTTGGCCTTGATCTCCAGCGTTTTGTTTTCGCTAACATGTCTCAACATAATCTGTATTAGGAGTTTGTGCTTAATGTGGATCAGACCTTTGGCCGAGTCCATGTCTTGCGTTATTTTTTTCAAATTGTGGGGCAATTGGAACAAAGAGCTTATTGAAGTATTTCCAAGGAGAATGTTATCCTCCACATTTGGGAGTTCTCCAAATTCGCTCATGGACTGCTTGTTCGTGATAATTTGGTCGTCGTATAGATTGCCGTCGGAATCTCGGATGACGAAGAACTGCACCAGGGAACCAGTAATTTTGTCCAAGCGATAGCCCTTCTTGAACGGAAACAGCTCGATGTTTATTGGAGTTACGCCGCCAATCGGAATTGCCTTGCTGGGCAAACTTATCTTGTACTGTAGTTTATCGACGTAGGTATTACCCACGGTCACGTCTTGTTGCAATGCAAGATGATCGATGGTCAGAGTGCGGAAAATCCTCAGATATTTGTAGGTGGTAAAGCCATGGTGATGGAAATTGAAGGTTTTTGGCCGCTCTATCACCGCCTCAAAATGGTACAGGATACTACCGCTCTGTAATCCCTCGACGGTGTCTGGTGTATCTTGAGGAAGTACAATGTCGAAGGGCAACTCGTAGTTCCCTTTGTGTAGATGGAAAAGGTGGGAAGCCTCGGGATCCAGCTTGTCAAACGGTGTTCCATTGAAGCCATCTATTGGTGATTCCAACACCTGGTTTGTGTAAGACTTTTTTTTCATTAACCTGTTGACAACGGGACTTGATAGTGACCTCATTGTGCTGTTCAACTGCTGCTGTTTATCGACGCTATTCAGCAGTTCGCCATGGGCTGTCACTAGTAGATTGCTCCAATTAGTTTCAAAGATAACTTTTCGGTCTTTCACGATGTTCGTAACGCCACTGCCATGGTCCAACTGCAGAAAGTCGAGCTTGAATTTGCCGATCAGCTTGAGTGTAATTCTCTTGACCATCTGATCTTCACTTATTGAGAGGACTAAGTTACCCTTTAAATAGAATTGCGGTGACTCCAGTTGAGATTCCTTAATCAGGATTAAATCCTTATAAGGCGAGTCTACTCGAATATCAAAATATACTATAGGGGTCTTCGAATGCATAGCATTGATACCTCCCCCGTGTAGATAAGATTTGGGACCAAACATAGTGACGATCTTGCCTTCGCTTTTGTTATGTTCACCCTAGGTCAATCGATTGATTTATAGATGCATGTGTTGAAAAACAGCGGAACGAGACAAGTCCTTATAAAACCTACGCATGAACAAAAGAAAATTATACCCATAAAAATGGGCAGGACCTTTAGGAATATTAACGCACTGCCAGATGAAATATGGATCGAAATTTCACAGTATTTGACGACACAAGACTTATTTCGACTAAGAAGTTGTTGTAGGAAACTAAATGAAAGGATCTGTTCTAGGGCGATTTGGAGACCTATCTGTTACGAGAGCTGGCTAGAGCATCAAAATAATGACCCATTTCTCAACGACCTAAGCGATGAAGATGAGTATTGGCATTCTTCAAAGAGAGACTGGTTTGCATATTTTAGGTTGAGAAACAGAGTAGATAACCAAATAATTGGCAGACTACGTAGTCTCATTCAAGAAACAGATAGTGACCTGTTTTGGAATAAATTTCAATCGATGATTAGGTTCAAGAAGTTCCAAATTATACCATTACTTCACAGAATTGTCAACAAAGATTATCGCACTGAGGAAATTAGATTCGATCTCATTACGCATTCCCAAAAAATACTAATATCTTATAGGCATGAATACGTTTTGGATCTATTCTCTAACAGCTGTCAAGACTTGGAATTTGTACACAACGCGGAAGAATCTGTTTTTTTGAGACTGGCCGCAATGGATCAATCGTTTGATAAGTTACTGCATTACCGAAGAGAAGTTTTCGATAAGATTCACTTGTTGATAAAGAGAGACTTCAGCCAATGTTTAAATGACTTTCTGGATTTACCTACAACATTGCGTGTCGACAAACTTATCTGCTATCTCATTGAAGTTTTGAATCCTTTTGGCAATGAGAGACATTTATTTTTAGAGGATTTCATCATATTAAGAGTTTATGCAGGCGAAGTCAACGGGCACCCATTACTAATATTATCAATAATACAAGCTCTGGCTGCAAGGTATGAGGTGGAAACAATTTTGTGTGCCTCATACTTGATCATTCGCGATGATCGCCTGAAAGATCGCGAAGCTTATCTGACAATTTCATCCGCTGGTAAACCAAAAATATTCACTAGAGGAAGATTGATTCACTCTCTGAAACATATAGTAGGCTCCAGTGACTATATCATACGAAATGAAATCCTCCCGAGCATTTTACAGCCTTTAAAATATAAGGAACTGATTTCGACGATTTTTAAAGAGTTATTACCCCTCTATAGCAAATCGAAATGGTACACAGTGAGCCCGAAAACTATAGAATCAGCGCGTGTCATATTTCCACATAGCATACAACCAATGTCAGTGGATGTGGTGAATTACTTCCTCTGTGTTCACAAAGCGATCGAAATAAGTCTGAAACATGAGCTGCAGATATCCACTCTGTATACAATAACCCACAGAGAAGTGTTTCGATTGGTCTCAAGACTATATCCTGGTGATTTGAGAGGAATTAAGTCACATTTAGAACGTGACTGCGAGTCATTCGTTGAACCGTTTCTCTCATATGAAGATTGGCTTCATCAGCTACATAATATTACCTTAGAAACAATGGATGGGATCGGAATGTTTGTAGTTTCTTCAAGAGATTTACAGCTCATGTGCATCGTTGGAACGAGGGAGTTTGGTAATCAACATACTTATTATACCTTGATGAATGCTCTGGGGGAGTTTTATGTCGAAGTGGACGAAAACGTCGAACCTTGTGATTGGGATTGCAACGAAGATCTGATAAATGACTTCCTCAAAATGGCAACTTATTCAGATCTCGGATTGGTCTTCTCTAGCGTTGAGAAAGAGTCACAACGGCTCAAGGTGAATGCTATGAGCCGGCGCATACTTTCTAACAAGGGACAAGAGGCAAGTGCCCTTAATTAAAACACCCGAAAGGGTAGAGCATACATAGCTATAATTATTTTACCAAATTTGCTTCTTTTCCCCCCTTTGACGCCAAGCGGTGTACTATTTAATAGTCCCAGTGTTTCTAGAGTATCCGAAAGATTCTCAAGATATGACTTGAAGCTTACCGGAGAGAATATTTCGACTCTGGGCCTTCAAAAATGAGACAAGAGTTCGCCGGTGCAGTTATGACTATCGAGCTTCTCTTAATTGAGCTCTACACTTTTTCAATGTTGCCGTACCCCCATAGTCGGCGGCCCTTTCGCGTTATTCTGTTGCACTCATGTGCCGCTCGTCGAGCTATGATCCGTAAGTTGATATTTTAGCAGCTGTCTCGAACATTCTCCGTATTGTTTAAGCCTAGTTTTTTCATATGTAAAACAATGAGCAGCACCTAGGCGGCTAGCTTCTCAAATGCGCAGAAGCATTAGCAAACAAAAAATAAGTCACTTGACAAAATTGATTGATGCCGTGTCCTGAGAAATCTAGGTATTACTACGCACTGGAAAGCATATTCTTGATCGTACCGGAACACATGACTTCTTGGGATGCATTTCAGCTTGCAAAGAACGCTATGAGAAATTCACTCGCATTTAGCTTTCTTAATATTCGATAACAACTAGTGAGGCCGCGAAACAAACCCGATGAGCAGAGCTCTCTTTTTAATCTCATGTGCTACTTTTACTTAGCCGACTCAAAGCTTGTATAGAATAACCTAAGAAGGCGGATTCCCAGAGGCGGCTTGGCGCGCTTTTACGTTGGTATACCGAAGCCTTCAACTTACATGAAGAAAGAGCCTGGAAACCGAAAAATCCAAGAGCAATGTTTAATACATCAAGACTAACAAAGATTTACTATACGTCCATTTCGAAGCTATCATCCAGAAGCATAAGTTCTAAGGTGATAGGCATAGATCTTGGGACCACAAATAGTGCTCTAGCATACATTCGAGACTCGAGTGATAAAAGCTCCGCAACTATCATTGAAAATGACGAAGGCCAGAGAACTACACCATCAGTCGTAGCATTTAGTAAAGATGGGATACCCATTGTGGGTGGTGCTGCTAGAAGACAAGCAGCTATTAACCCTGAAAATACTTTCTTCTCCACAAAACGGTTGATAGGGCGTCTTTTCGAGGATGATGAGGTTCAAAGAGATTTAAAATCTATGCCTTTCAAAATTGTCAAATCTCCACTTAATGGACAGGCTTATGTTAGGACAATGTCTGGGGATGTAAAGTCTCCAAGTGAAATTGGCTCTTTGATCTTAAAGTATTTAAAAGGAACCGCTGAAAGTTACCTGAATGAGGAGGTAGACAAAGCAGTTATTACAGTACCGGCCTATTTCAACGACTCTCAAAGGCAGGCCACCAAAGATGCAGGAAGGTTAGCAGGGTTGAATGTTTTAAGGGTCGTAAATGAGCCCACTGCAGCAGCTTTAAGCTTTGGCCTTGATGATACTAAAAACTCTGGTATAATTGCTGTATATGATTTCGGTGGCGGTACATTTGATATTTCAATCTTGGATATTGAAGATGGCGTCTTTGAAGTTAGAGCCACGAATGGAGATACTCACTTGGGTGGTGCAGATTTTGACAACGTCGTGATTGATCATATTATAGAGAAGTTCTTAAGTGATAATACGGATGTGAAACCAGAGAGCATTCTGCAAAGCAGGGAGATAATGCAAAGGATAAGGGAGGCCGCAGAGAAGGCTAAAATAGCTCTGTCGCGTGCGGAAACAACCTATATCGAAATTCCTTTCATCTACGAAAATAAGCACATTAACTTTACCATGACAGAGAGCCAACTAGATGATATGACTATGCATTTAATCAAGAGAACAATAGAGCCAGTTAAAAAAGCGCTGAAAGATGCGGATATTGAAGCCGCGGATGTGGATGACTTGATTCTCGTAGGTGGTATGACTCGCATGCCCAAAATCAGGTCTTTAGTCCGCGAAGTTTTTGGCAAAGAGCCAAATACACAAGTAAACCCTGATGAGACTGTTGCTTTGGGTGCAGCAATCCAAGGAGGGGTCTTGTCTGGTGAAATTCGAAATGTGTTACTCTTAGATGTAACACCTCTAACACTAGGTATCGAAACATATGGGGGAGCTTTTTGCCCACTAATTCCTCGTAACACAACAGTACCCGTAAAGAAAACAGAAGTCTTCAGTACCGGTGTCGATGGTCAAACGGGCGTTGACATTAAAGTTTACCAGGGTGAGAGAGGGCTTGTTCATGATAACAAACTAATCGGCGATTTTACACTAACCGGTATTACCCCGATGCCTAAAGGTGTTCCACAAGTTTGCGTGACCTTTGATATAGATGCAGATGGAATTATTAATGTCTCTGCTTCAGAGCAAAGTAGTGGCAAGGAAAAATCGATTCAAGTGATAGCCAATTCAGGGCTATCTGAGGACGAGATTTCTAAGATTGTCGAAGATGCAAACAAGAACAAAGAAATGGACAATGTAATCAGACAAAAAGTCGAACTGCTCACCAAGGCTGATATAATGATAACAGACTCTGAAAATGCATTTGAGCAATACAAAGACACTATCAGCATTGATGATTCGTACCCGCAAGTCCTTGAAGAATTGCATAGAACAAGAAAAATGATCAACGAATTTAAAGAGAACAAGTCCGATTTGAGCTATAATATTAATGAGGTCAAGAAAGCAACGGATGAATTTCAAAAAAAGGCATTAAAACTTTTTCAGAGCTCAGCGAAAAAGCAAGCTGAAAGGAATAAGAAGGATAGTAACGAATAACTTTAGCATCAGTGTACGTCGAAATAAACACACACAGCTGGGCGTAATCGTCTTTCTATTGTTAGCTTTATATATAAATGCACATAGTTCTATACACAGATTCTGCGTTCCTTCGGCCCTTACACGCATGGTCCGGTGCTTCGGCATAATCACAACGACTTATTCATAAACCTTCTTCTTGTGAACGCCAGCCAATATTTTGAAGGGCTTTCTTTTGAATCCATATAGAGTCTCTCTAAGAGTCTCATTGCCAACTCCTGGCGGAACTGTTGGAGATAAGTCCTCAACAATTCCATGGCATTATGATCTGCAACTGGCACAGAGTAAACGGAGTTCAAAGGGAATCCTGGTGTACCTGGGATGGTAAAATTATCAAGCGCTACGTTTGTCAAAGCTTTCAAAGCTTCGTTGTAGCTTGTGGAAGTTTTCAAATGTGCCAGACAGTCATTGATAAACAGAATACCGTAAATTAGTACTCTATCAGCTGGTGACTTTATTTCAAAATTCTTAAAGAATGAGTTGGCGCGGAATAAATCCAGACACTCATCAATAATGTCGTAATCGGCATTATTTGGATATGCAGGGCCTCTAAACTTGGTATTCAATGGCAGGATAACGATGTTACCTACCATACGATCATTTTGTGGATCAACTGGGAATGTGGAATGATATGCCTATTCGCTTTAGTTAGTAAAAAGGTCATGCTGGAACACATTATTACAAAGCACACATACTGGCATCGCAGGAGTTCAGAAGGAAACCACTTTGGATTGGGTCTAGAAAAGATAATATAATTAAAGATAATATAATTTAGTTATTGGTTTATTCTGGGCGCCGCAGTCTCAATGTAGGGACCCCCTTTACATTTCCATATGGAAAAGAATAAAATTCACATGACGTATATAACGATATGCTTTAATGAAGCTAGGCGTACATTAAGTTGAAGAGAACAAACCTTAAGGAAATGAACATAGATCGAAATTCAGATTTAATAGCCATAATACGCCAAAGAAATAGTTGTATAAAAAAAGCTGGGGAAGCGTAACCACTGTATATTATTTGAGGCTATCAAGGAGGTTTTTGAAATTCCTTTTAAGTTGAGGAATTGTTGTTATTTTCTTTCTGTCTTCTTAGGTTTTGTTCTACAATTCAACATCATTCCAAGGAAGGAAGTCTGCCCTGTAAAATGGTCAATGCCGCTAGTCTTCAAGATAGGCGGTCTATATACTCAGAAATTTTCGGCATAGAAAGAAGGGTGAACTCTTTGACATTGGATCCAAATTATCGTCATGGAGACAATACAAATGGTAATGAAGCCAGATCTTCTTTAACCACCCTCCCCGACAGAATAGAAGATATAGAAAGTTTGAGTGAAGTGGTGTCTGAAGAAATTTCTGACGATGTTGTTCCAGAGACAGATGATGTGCTAGAAAAAGACAGTTACATTCTCTCACACAAAACGCATATTAGGAGAGTCTCAGATACCCAAAGTATAGACCGCACTCCTAAAAATAGTCCTAAGAAAGTGGCTTCAGTAAACGCTGTCTTTTCGCCAACCATTCATGAAAGATCAGAACATTTCCCCCACAAACCGATAGCACCTACAACGAGTCCCCCAACGACGGGAAATAAGTATGCCGGTCCCCCAAATTCTTCATCAACATCAAAGCCAGAAATGGTCCCTCGAAGAACACCTTCTTTGCCTCAGTTATCGATTCCAGGTCTTAGGAAACAACCTAGTATTTCACAATCAAATGGGGGCACACCGACTTTGAAAAAGTCTCCTTTGCAGGGATTTGGATTCTTTTCAAGACCTAGCTCACGAGATTTGCAGGAGCAAAATCAAAGCCAATCGCATATAAATTCGGGGGATCCACATCAATATCAGCAACAGTCTCATCAACAGGGACAAGGATACGGAGGGTCATCGAGGACTATGTCAATCAACTCATCTACACTCAAGAATTTTGCATCGTCCCTTCAATCGAAAACTGCAAGCGGCAGAAAGATTCCGCAGAAAAACGAAGCGTCCTCAAATCCATTCTCAGAGCACTATAATAATTATCCATCTAATCAATACCACGGTTTAGGCGCTAGTACACCCAATCATAGTAGTCATTCAATAAGCAACAAACACAGCTCTTCCACGTTAGGATTGGGAATTAAATCTAGAACTTCATCAGCTTCACTTACTTCCAAGAGATACACGTCCGCATCTGGCCACTCGATACTCTATGAACATCGTAACGGTGGGCCACTTTCTGCTTCAAAACCTATACTCAGTGCCACTACGAAAAAACCTCAGGTATATCCTGCATTATTATCAAGGGTTGCTACAAAATTCAAAAATTGCATTCAGGTTGGGGAGTATAAGAAGGATGGTCTAATATATCGTGATGCTTTCACAGGGCAACAAGCAGTTGATGTCATTTGCTCAATAATAAGAACCTCTGATCGAAATCTTGCATTATTGTTGGGTAGATCTTTAGACGCCCAAAAGTTGTTTCATGATGTTGTCTACGAGCACAGGCTACGTGATTCTCCACATGAGGTTTATGAATTCACCGACAGCTCAAGAGTCATCGGTACAGGTACTACAGGGGTTGCTCCTCTCAATTCGCGCGACCCACTAATGCTCTTGCCGAGCTCCTCACAACTCAGTAGCTTGCCATATTCCGGGTCAACTATTGTTAATTCGGGATCTGCTTCCTCTTTGAAAAGTGACCCAACAAGCTCTCTAGAGAATAAATCTTCCCGTGATCCTGCTTCATTGCACAATGTGAATGGTGTCTTTACCTTATTGGTAGAATGCTATTCCCCAACATGCACCAGAGATCGACTATGCTACTCCATATCTTGCCCGCGGAGACTTGAGCAACAAGCCAGGTTAAACTTGAAACCTAACGGAGGTCTCAAACGAAACATATCGATGGCTTTAGAAGAAGAAGAAGAAGAAAAGCCATCATGGACAAGTTCTGTATCGAAAGAGATTTGGGAGAATTTATCAAAAAATGAGATCAAAAGACAGGAAACAATCTATGAGGTTTTTATCACTGAAAAAAACTTTGTCAAATCTTTGGAAATTACGAGAGATACTTTCATGAAGACATTGGCCGAGACTAATATTATTCCAGCCGACATAAGGAAAAATTTCATCAAACATGTGTTTGCTCATATCAATGACATTTTCTCTGTCAACAGAAGATTTTTAGAAGCTCTTGCAGATAGGCAGAAGAGCTCTCCTGTTGTGAAAGGAATTGGTGATATAATTTTACGGTTCATACCCTTCTTTGAACCTTTTGTCTCTTATGTCGCTTCCAGACCATATGCGAAATACTTAATTGAAACCCAGAGGTCTGTTAACCCATATTTTGCTCGATTTGATGATGACATGATGAGCTCTTCACTAAGACACGGTATAGACTCATTTTTGTCTCAGGGTGTCTCGAGACCAGGTCGTTATATGCTTTTGGTGAAAGAGATAATGAAATCTTCTGATCCTGAGAATGATAAAAGAGACTACGAAAACTTAAGTAAGGCTATGGACGCTTTACATGACTTTATGAAAAGAATAGATAGGGCTAGTGGTGCCGCGCAGGATAGACACGATGTGAAATTATTGAAGCAAAAAATATTGTTCAAAAATGAATACGTCAACTTAGGGCTTAATGATGAACGAAGAAAAATCAAACATGAAGGCGTTTTATCAAGGAAGGAACTGGGCAAGTCAGATAATACGGGAATGGGTGATATTCAATTTTATTTATTGGACAACATGCTTCTATTTTTAAAGTCCAAAGCTGTTAACAAATGGCACCAACACAAGGTTTTTCAAAGACCAATCCCATTACCACTTTTATTCGCATGTCCTGCAGAAGATATGCCTTCAGCAAGGAAGTTCATTGGGACCAAACCTGATTGTTACGGAACCATTTTGCAACCAGAGTATACTCAAAGCAACCCAAAAAATGCGATTACATTCTTGTACTATGGTGCAAAACAAAAATATCAAGTGACATTGTATGCAGCACAGGTTGCTGGCTTACAAACCTTGCTAGAGAAAATAAAGCAGGAACAGGCCAGGATAATTGGCGAAACGGAGATGTTTAATGTGGTCAAAATCAGTGACAAATTTTTCGATTATACTAACAAGATCAACAGCGTTGCTTCTTGTGATGGCGGCCGTAAATTGTTGATTGCCACCAACTCCGGACTATACATGAGTAACATCAAGAGAGAAAAGAACAAGGATACAGGAAAGAGGACAACCTACTTTTCCACTCCTGTCCAGCTGGTACAAAGAAATAATATATCGCAGGTCGCCGTTTTGGAAGAGTTTCAATCAATTCTTTTACTGGTAGACAAAAAACTATACAGATCTCCTCTATCACTATTACAAGTTGAAAGCAACGGTACCAGTTTTTTCAAAAAGCATAGTAAAGAGCTAGTGAACCATGTTAGTTTCTTCGCGGAGGGCGATTGCAACGGTAAAAGGTTGGTTGTCACAGCTCATAGCTCATCTCATTCCATCAAATATTTCGAGCATGACCACCCTCTGCTTTCTGAAAGAAATGGTAATAGCAAAGCCTCAAAGAAAAAAATAACCGAGGTTGTCTTTGATTCCGAACCGGTTTCAATATCATTCTTGAAGGCTAATTTGTGCATTGGTTGCAAAAGGGGATTTCAAATTGTGGGTGTATCACAGAATGCACACGAATCTTTATTGGATCCGGCAGACACATCGCTAGAATTCGCATTGAGGGACACACTGAAGCCCATGGCTATATATCGTGTCGGCGATACTTTTTTACTTTGCTATACTGAATTTGCATTTTTCGTCAATACTCAAGGTTGGAGGAAAAGAGACTCACACATCATTCATTGGGAGGGGGAGCCCCAAAAATTTGCAATCTGGTATCCCTATATTTTAGCCTTCGACAGTAATTTCATTGAGATAAGAAAAATTGATACCGGTGATTTAGTTCATTGCGTTCTCGGAGAAAAGATAAGATTACTTCAGACAAGCTCTCAAGAGATACTCTATGTTTACGAGGACTCTCGTGGGTACGACACTGTCGCATCTCTAGATTTCTGGGGCTGACTCGCTCCTAAGCACTAGGATATATAGGAATCTTATAAGCATTTTAATGAAATTGATAACTTTTTGTTTCAAAACTGATCAAATTTCTAAAAAACACATAGGAAACCCGAAAAAAAATAGATATTGTTCGAGAAGTGATCTACAATATGGGATTTCAACAACCTACACTCAAGAAACACCATGTGTTGTAGTTTCCCCCGCCACCTCTCATTCCTCTCTTCCTTTTTAAGATTTGCTCTAAAGCACCGATTTAAACGGAAGTAGCCTCTACCTTTTTTGCACAAAAACAATTATCGACCATCAAGGTTGTAGCTGAGCAATGGTGGATATTTCGAAGAGTTTTTTGGGGAAAATCTTTCCTTTCTGTGGCTAATACCTATTAAGTATCTTTCCTCGCAGATGGCCTAACCTGTTATCAAATGCTTTCGAGCGCTCGGCGGCTACCGCCTCTGGCAACCATAATAGTTGCTTCAAAAATAGGGACTCAAAATCTATAATGAAGCTCCTGGCCTTTTCTGAATAATTTCCATCCAGATCAGATAAGCACACAGTACTTTTGTAGTTAACGGCACCCTAGCTGCCGTTCAAAAGGTGCAAACGAGGCGTATTTTCAAGAGGAGCAATACAACCCAAGACCTTTCCTAAACCTCAACCAATGATAAAATCAATGAAAATTGGCCGCCAGTGGAGCATATTTGATTGACATGAGGGAGACGAGGCCTCAACAAGAAAAACAAGGGTTCCAAATAGAAAATAATGTGACTGCTTCTGTCTCATAGCCTCGCAGCAGTTGTTGGGGAATTAAAACCGCCAGAAACGTTTCTTACGATACAGCATCCTTCCAAATTTGCCATTAAGTTCGGCGTGCTCTACACGGATCTTAAGTGCTCATGCGAGCTTGTATGAACCAGATTTTGGATCCACCGATCAGAAATCGGGACTCACGCATAACATGCGAAGCTGTTGCAACTTTTCACTGTGTCTGCGGATCAATTTTTGTACCCTGTCAGCTAAGAGAAGGGGTAATAAAGGTGCTCATCTATCTCTGTGATAACATGCCCAAGCCCATTTGAGGTGTAAGCTAACTCCATGGAAAGTTCCATGGGAGGGGGGACAATTTTATTCTGAGATGTAAGGGATGATGCACATACACAGAGAATATATCTCTATTTTGGCCATCCAAAGGCCGAGACAATGATGAAGATTAATCATAGATATCTCATGAAGATGCACAAAGACTGTACCTCTTTCCGTGAGGCTCTAGAATTCTTTCAACACCTTACCCATGATTACATGAGCATCGAGCGCAAATCGAACCCAAGCGACTATCCGGGCCGATTCATATGAGTAAATAATGAGACGGTCTTGGCCTTGCAAATCTGTGCCATGAATGAAAGGGTGTCCGAATTCAATATGACCTCGAAACCACCTTGCTGGAATCACTTGCTCAGCACCAAAGGGCATATGGTGCGTCGTTAGCCGCAGAATTGGATCCAAAGAGTATATTCCGCTCACGTGCACCCAACCTCGCGAGTAGATTACATGACTACCAAGTTTCTTCTTGGCGCGTTTTCTGTGTTCATATCGGGGCGACGCGTGATGGAAATAGTTTTTCGAAGAAATTTTTCAACGACTTCGAGGAAACTGTGTTTATAATCTGATTTAATAGTTCGATAAATTTCACTATAACTTTGCTTGAAATTAGAATCGATAATACGAAGCTTCGTGATTAAGAATTGGTACTTGAGTTGAAAGGAGCTAATAAAAAGTCATCTTTCTCACCTGGTGTTGTACCCATTGCCCTAGTTCTTACTTACTATTCATTCCCTTTCGTTTTGAAGCTCTTCGTTATATAATTGTACAAAATGGACCAAGTCGTTGAACAAGTTGCTGACGAGATTCTCGTAGAAAGCACCGTGCCACCTTTTTTAAAGTTCATTGAAAGCATTCCATGGATCAAGTACCATACACCATCAATCGAACATCCATTTGGGTTGGAATTGTGGCCAATTTTCTCCCAAGGATTTGAACGCGTCACTGGATATCCTGCAGAGAACTTCGATTTCATCCGCGGTGAAACATTCATGGCCAACGGCTACCATGCTGTTGGTGTCATTATTTTCTACTACTTTGTTATTTCTTCGGGCCAAGCTATTTTGCGTGCAACAAATGCTACTCCTTTGAAGTTGAACTTCCTTTTCCAATTGCACAATTTGGTCCTAACATCTGTCTCGTTGGTCTTGTTGTTGCTAATGCTTGAACAATTAATTCCTATGGTCTACCACAATGGGTTGTTCTGGGCAATTTGCTCTAAGGAAGCATTTGCACCAAAACTGGTTACCTTATACTACTTGAACTACTTGACCAAGTTTTTGGAGTTGCTAGATACAGTCTTTTTGATTTTGAAGAGGAAGAAGCTGCTATTTTTGCACACCTACCATCATGGTGCTACCGCTTTGTTGTGTTTCACCCAATTGACCGGGAGAACATCCGTTGAGTGGGTTCCCATTTCATTGAACTTGGGTGTCCATGTCGTTATGTACTGGTACTACTTTTTGAGCTCTCGTGGTATTAGAGTCTGGTGGAAGGAATGGGTCACAAGATTCCAAATCATTCAGTTTCTCATCGATTTGGTGTTTGTGTACTTCGCTACCTATACCTTCTACGCCCACAAGTACTTCAACAAAATCTTGCCAAACAAGGGTACCTGTTACGGTACGCAAGATGCAGCCGCTTACGGTTATTTGATTTTGACATCCTACTTGTTCCTTTTCATTTCTTTCTACATCCAGTCGTACAGAAGAACCTCGAAGAAGACTGCTGCTAACGTCGAAAAGAAGGAAAACGCTACCTCCGAAGCCAAGGCAACCGGTGTCAAGACTTCCACCACAAAGGCTACCTCCAGAAAGGCCTGAGTGCAAGGAATATCTGTATAGAAACGCACCGCCCACGGCTAAAAATCACTATATGCACTCATTGTCACAAGCACGTGACACATACTTTTAGAAGAGTCTCCAATATATATCAACTGTGTACTTACCGCTTCGAACTGTTGTTCTTCGCGTCTTTATAATCCGGTTATTATTCTACGAGAACAGCATCCGTTTTAAATCCCGGTTTGTGTTGACCCTCCAAGATATACACGGCTTGCGCTATTTTAAATCGACAGCTACAGGCCGCGTTACAATACCAAGTGAAGCGCTCCGCCAGGACGTAGTGCCAACACGAGCAGCAGAGCTGGCTGGCGGCCCACCGGATCTGCACGCTACAAAACTACGCCGGTCATGAGTGCTGAAGATGCGCTAAGCAAACCCCAAACATCGCAAGACTGCAACGACCATGCTCCGCCACCATCTTTGCTGTGTGGAGTTAAACTCTTAAACACGCTCCGCTCGACCCTGAAAGGCTATCTAGACTTTTTCTCGGTTGCCCATGAAAAAAGCGGGAATGGCCAATTTCGGGGCTCCTATTTCCGTCCTACCAACGCGTTTCCTTTCCGCGGGCCTCACCCGTACCACACCACCTCGTCCCCTGTCAACCAGCCGGTCAAAGCCTGTTAATGGGGCTGCAAATAGAATACACTTGGCGCTAGTGATGTTTCTCGTTCCGATTGCGCCGTTTTTGTTCCGGATCTGTTTGAGTTGTTTTCATCAATGAAATCCCCAAGACCGGCTGTCGCAGTACGACCATGCCTGCGCTGAGAGTCTGCGCAGTGCCAACATCGGCATTCGCCGCCTCGCCTCCGCTGGTCAGCCCCCCCACGCGCTCACTGCCTCGCCAGGTGTGCATGCCGGGACAGACAGCGCAGAGCGCTCCTGCAGTCATCCTGGTGCCGGAATGGAATCCTTTTGATCGACTCTCGTTGCTACCACTGCTCATTTCGCAAATTTCTGTTAACTTTACAGTGGAATACTTAGGCAACTCTTTGTGCTGTCACTAATTTCAAACAGGTAATTCCTATTTCCGTAGCCGTTTGTCATCTGATAAAATACTTTAGGCATGTATCGAGTGGCAGACCACTCGATGTAAATCAGTCTAAAAACTTAGATATTTGTATATATATGCATGAAGGGAGGCGAGGCTACAAGCCTATGCTCATGGCGTTTCGACTTCGGTACCCAGGACAGTAGTGATGCATTTGATGATGTCAAATAATCGCCCAGATACAGACAGGCTGACTCCTGCATTCAGCTCGGCACACCAGTTTGGTATGAATAACGGCAGCAATAGTGCCGGTGTGAGTGGAAACCAGGGCAGCAGTGTTGCTACTCACGTGACTCTGCCACCCATCTCATCCTTCGATAATCTCATAAGGGCGGCAGAGAAGCAGTACGTGAACACCCGTGTTGTTCACAAGGAATTGCCACTGACCACGAGTCCGGTCATGTTGAGCTACCAGCTGAGCTCTCCCCAGGCCAACTCAATAATACAGAGAAGGCTTTCTTCTACTTCGTCGGCCTCGTCATGTGCGTCGTCGTCGTCCTTTTCCCATAAAACAAACAACAACCATAACAATAACAATATTAATAACCATAGCAATATCAGTATCAATAACAATATTCAACTGCACTCTATTGACTCTTCAGTGTCTCCTCCGCTAAAGAATGCGTCTACATCGTCGTCTTTGGTAAATAAAGTAGCCAAGGGTCATAAACCAAGGAAGAAGAAGGAATGCCCGATATGCCATAATTTCTATGCAAACTTGTCCACTCATAAATCAACCCATCTGACTCCAGAAGATAGACCGCACAAATGCCCGATTTGTAATCGCGGGTTTGCAAGAAACAACGATCTGATAAGGCATAAGAAGAGGCATTGGAAGGATGACATAATAGCACAGGCTTCTAAGGATAGTTTGGACCTCAAGCATTGCGAACAAAGTCATGAGCATGAGCACGATCAACCTTTGGATTCGTCGATGAGCGAATATGACCAACTAAAGTCGCTGCATCAGATCAAAGGGACTTTCAAGTGCCCTTACAATTCGTCGCTGATCCAGCTGGACATGGAGGTCTACCCATATAAGTCCAAGCCGCTGGATTTCGAGACATCGAACTGCCATCAGACTGGTGTGTTTTCACGCTGTGATACGTTCAAGAATCATCTGAAGGCGTTACATTTTGAATACCCACCTGGAACGAAGAAAAAAGACCGTAGTATTGTACCCGGCAGGTGCAAACACTGTGGGCTAAAATTTCCAAACGTAGACGTTTGGCTCAACGAACACGTCGGTAAGACTTGTGGATATTCATATCATTAGGGAGGTTACATAGACTCATTATACATACTTTGCATACACCAAGAGTTTAACGATCTGCTTTGATGTTCGCGCCTGGGCGTGGATGGAGATTCAAAGTAATTATGTCTTCAATTATGTAGTTTATCTATCATACATGTAAATAAATATTATCGCTCTATCGTTAAGCCTACTTTTGCTTCTTCGATTCGTCGCTGGTTGCACCAACTCCCACGTTGTTAACGTTTCTAAACATCAACACACCATTGTCGCCCTCCACATACTGACAGCCTTTGGCCGCCTTCCATAGGGATTTCCACATGTTTTCATTCGAAGATCTGTAGTGCTCACCCATGACCTTCTTTATGGCCACAGAAGCCTCACGTGCGTTGTAAAAAGGAATTCTCGAACAGTAATGATGTGCAACATGTGTCTCGATGATGTCATGGAAAATGTGAGGTCCCACAAATCCAAACTGTCTATCAATGGTGGCAGCGGCACCCTTAGCGAATGTCCACTCGTCTGCGTCGTAATGTGGCACGGTGGCGTCGGTGTGCTGCAAGTAAGTGATAAAAACCAGCCAATGGTTGGTCCATAGGTATGGGATGAACCAGTTGATGAAAACTGACCAGCCGCCGAATTTGTCGTACCAGATCTTCAAGACAAGCAGCTGGGTCATGATACCGACATCACTCAGAAAGATGTAAAGAACGTCTTTCTTTTCGTACAGAGGCGAGGTTGGATAGAAGTGATTGACCTTCCATTTAGCCACACCAGGATACTCTTGGCCGGTAACGTTGGTTGTGATGTACGCGACCCAACCACCTAATTGTTGTAGTAAAAGCTCTGCCAACGTTCTAAGAGGGGAGTCACCGCTGTGGTTGTACAGCATGTCGCCGACAATCCCGCGTCTCTCTTTGAACTGCTCCGTGGTTGGGGGCACAAACACCGTGTCTCTTGTCAAATGGTTGGTCGACTTGTGGTGCTTAGAGTGAGAGTACTTCCATGAGAAATAAGGCACAAGAAGGTAGGAATGCAATATCCAACCGACAAAATCGTTCACCACGCCATAGTCAGAAAATGCTTGATGGCCACACTCATGTGCAAGAATCCAAATACCGGTCGAGAACAAACCCTGTAGATACGTATAGCCGAACCAGAAACCGAATTTGGCCAGCTTGACGAACCAGCTGTCTGCCAACCCATCGAAAATGAACGGATACGCGATCTTGTGGGTGAAAAACCCAATCGATGCTATGCACGTGATGTCTCTGGCAACATAGAACAAACTTTCGTAAAGTCTCCTCTCGTAACAACGCTCTGGGATTGCGTCCAAAATATCCTTGATTGTGTAATCTGGAACCTTGCAGACATTCCCATTCGTGTCAATGGCAAACTTGCCGCTACTCGTGGTAGCGGTGGTGGTTGAACTACCACCAATGGCGTCGACTTCAGGCATGATCTAAGTTCCCTAACTTGCTGCTGCTAAAACTGCCTCCTCAGACTATTCTTGAGTTTGATGTCTTTGCGTTGTGCTTCGAGAGTCGATGGCTAAGACGGCCTCAGTCAATCCAATCCTTTTGTATAAACTTGACTCGAGATGCCCGTTGCGAAAACCCTCCCGATAAAAAATTTTCCTCGGGCCATGAGATCTGGCGCTGTACTGCAAGATGAAATGCTTATCGGGAGGAACTCCCATCTACGTCTAGAGTGACCTAGCCTAGCCGGGGCACACATTGTGAGGTGGCGTCCGGAGATATCTCTACCAGGGCTTTCTAGGTGCGAGCGCGAAAAGCGGGATCAAGAACGGCCTGTAGCATGAGCCCTCCCCACACCACGCTGTACCCGTTCGACACGTGGAGTAGCGCGCTACCTCCCCTTCACATTCGTGGTCGCAGCCGCATCCACTATCACAGGGCGCGTAATCTTTGCTGTGGTGTAGGTGACACAATAAGAATAGATGGCTCTTCTGCACTTACTGCTGGCGACGGTGCTGTCAAAAAGAGGCGCCGACTCCCAGGAAAGAGAACATCAAACTGGGGCATTGGGGCAGTGGGGGATGCGGAGCCCGGCGATACACATCATAAACTAGGAGACTCCCTCCTGAAACGTACTGCATGGTCGTCGTGCTCGCAGTTGTGGTGTCGCGGGAAATATTGCTGAGGTAGATTGTGGCCCTGGACCATCCTGCCCTAGGTAGCACGCGCTGTGGGCGCCCGTGCGGCGCGATGTCAGAAATAGTCGAACATCATGTCGAACGAAAGACGGAAAAATGGTCAGCACAAGCGGATCACTACGATGAACCAGATGGACGATAGGACAAAAAACTAGTGACGAGGCCATCGGTGAATACATTTGGTTGCAGCAAGTCCATATATCCCATGAACGAGTATAATTTCATACTCGATGCGTCTTCATTCGAAAAAGGGCTAGGGAACATCAAGAGATGGTGTGAAGAGTGTCCCGACAAAGTCAAACTGAGACTGTACATTCCCACTTACACTCTGAATGAATTGGACTTCCTGAGATTTAGGCGCAAATCATATATTGCGAAAGAGTCTTTGAAATTCATCGATGCAGTCAGCAACGGCGACAGCACGGCGAATCCCGAGTTTATCATCGAGTTCCCAGAAATTTTGGAACTTGTGACTTGGTCCGAGGTACTAGAGCACGTGAGCGAGAACTCGCAACGAGATGTCCTGAACAAGCTACCGAAGAGGTTCAAATTACTGATCAAGAGCTGTCTCTTCAAGTGCCAATTTGACGATGGCTCGGACGGCCTGAAGTGGATATTCATCACTGAGGATTTACAAATTCGCGATTTGGCCACAATCTGCAACATTCCCTGCTGTTCAATCGTTGATGCAGACTCCATTCTGAACAAAGATATGAATACTTCAGCTTACAAAGAAAATGAAAAATTCAACGATCTGGTTGCGAAGAGTGGCATCAGGCAGAAAACCACAGTGAAGGGCAAGAAGGTTGTCACAACCCAGTTCGGAAACACTGTCTATGCTCCAAGAGGTTCTGGCGAGTTGTGGAGACCTTAGCGAGCTTTGCCTCAAGTGATACGGACTTGCTAGAGCAGAGGTTACGCGCCAATGGGCACGAATTCGAGTCTACAGTGCGACAGATGTCAAAGTCTCGCTCCCGTTTTACATTTCGTTTTTCTTTCAAAAATCAGAATATAGTCAAATTATTGTATTCATCGAGTGGATAGTACTTAAACTTCACACCCTAACATTAGAGATGCCAGAAAAAAAAAGGTAACAAATACATAAAGTATTTATTCATCATAATAGTAAAGAAAAAACATTCGAAAGCGGGAAGACAATTCTAGTCGGAAGGATTAACACGACATTAATACTTTAATGTAGTGATCTTTCCGAGCAAGACTTGGTGCTCGATTGGTCTTAGAAATGTATCTTAATGTTTAGCATATACTAGATAATTCACTTCCACTAACCTTTTATACTCCTGTGAAAAATGAAAAAATGAAAGAAAAAAATTTTTCTTATTATTCCGGGTAACACACAAGGCCTAAAATTATGTGGAATGACAGCTTAGGGTTACGTGCAAAAGGTCATACTCGGAGCTATTACCATAGTGAAGATCGGGGCTCTTTTGTCGGACATTTCTGCTCCTTTTTGATCAATACTTCAGCCGCTAGGCGCTCGGTCACCAATTGTAGGGCTTGAACCTTGTATTTCAATCCTTCAATCTCTTGATTGAGCTTTACTTCGAGGATAAAAACAGCCTCATACCTTTCTTTGAATTGTCTCTCTTTACGCTTGAGCTTCGCTGTCATTTTTCTTCTAAGCTCCAACGCTTTTAATATGTACTGGGGGTTAATTTGTGCGAGTAAAGAATCCATGTATTTTTGATTAAATATTTCGTAACAGGAATAATTCAATAGACCGTTTTCATCTAGCTTGTTGAAGCTCAGCTCTCTAATTATTTCTAGCGCACTTGTTGTTATAGGCGGTAAGGAACTACTTTCGTGTTCTAAATAGCCTTTGGCTTTCAGAATTCTTTTTCTCAACAGAGAGGTGCGACATCTTTCATAGTATAGTTCCACACTTGCGATAAAATCAGTACAATAAACATCGAAAATAAGCTCTTTCAAGCGTTTAAAGTTGGAACTTTTAGGGTCTTCAACATTTATGGTTCCCCACTTGTATTTTCTGGAGCGGATATATCTACCCGAGTCATCCATAGTCTTTACATTCGAAGAAATCACGTCGTAAGGAGCTTCGTCGGCTATCTCTTTCAGGGATGCTTCACTGCGGCTCAGAAGGCGGCAAACCTTAATTCTGTGAGTTTTCAATAATTTCTTGACATCAAGTTTGAAATTTCTGAGTTCTGTATCATTGAATGCATCAGCTTTTGCTATAATGGGAATCAAATTTACTCTTTTGGAAAGTTCCCTCATGGTCACAATATCGAGTGCGCTAATACCTTTGCTGGTTGGCGGTAAAAAATAGAGACAGCAATGTACTCTGTTATCTCTAAGTTTTTCTCTATAGGGTTGCTCTTCTTGAAAGACATAAGATCTTATTTGTTCATCGATGTAATCGGTCAACGGAGTCCAAGCGAAAGAGTTGTTCATCTTGTCCCCGTATCCAGGGGTATCAATTACATTCAAATCCAAATGGGTAGGTCCATGATCTAGTGAAGTCCTGAAACGTGAGATATTCACAGTTCTTTGGGGCAGAAATGGGGCTTCCATGTGGCCGCCCGTGCTTGGTATAATCTTTGTGTCAAATATCGTGTTGATAAAGGTCGTCTTACCTAGACCAGTCTGACCAGCAACCATGATGTTGAACTGTATACCCTTACGCTTAGCCATCCGTTCTCGCTGTCTTGTAAGCTGATCTAAATTCATATCGTAATCGTCAAAAATTCGGGATAGTTCCAGGACGGGAATTGTCGAGCCCTGCCCCAAAGGTGGCTCCGAGAGCTCAGAAAAATCAAAATCAACCAAGACAGGTAAGCTAAGATTAAAAATATGTTTACCTTCATTGAAAATATCCACGATCCAGTCTAGTTGAATGTTTTCTGTTTCCGCTGTGGATGACATATTAGGAAACAAATTGATGGGCTTCTTTGAAATGCAAATAGTTAATTGAATTTCACTCATACAACGAGCCCAGAAATGGTATTGTTTAAACCTCTTATGACATGTAGCTATAAGAATAAATAATGTGAAATATTTTGTGTCACTTTTTTTATCGTAACTTGACGCTTTTTAGGACCCGGGAGAGAGCGATGAGGAGGAAAGACGAGCTCGGCAAGGACGAGCTGCTGGCGCTATAAGTGGATCAATTCGAGGGTAAGAGAATAAAAAGAGACCTGCACGAGACCTCGACTTTCAAAGCTATGCACTATTCTAATGTTGCTGAAATTATTGTTTGACACCGGTGTGCATTTTCTGGCCTAACTCGAAAACGCAGGCGGCTGGGAGCTCGGCGTTTCCTTTCTATGGCGACTGCATCGTATTGATATCGTAGCGTAAATATCACGTGATATAGCTATGGCAGCTGTAGCTACTAGCGAGCTACAAAGGTGGCTAGTCACCAGAAACCATCATTGCTAGTATTCATTGCCTTTTAAAATTTAGAGGTAGTAAGCAAATACTTCTTTTACAAGAATTAATCTAGTAGCCCTTAGCTACTGTTTTAGTATGACCAAGGAGTAGCAGCAGAGGATCACTACTTTTGGATAAGGACTGAATACGTCTACAGTTTGTTGACACTTATCCTATTTATTAAAGGTAGAGCCCAAACAATACATTATCGTTTAATCACCTGATATAAAAGAGTTCTGAAATGGCAACAAGGGTTTATATTCAACTCCCATTTTCATAATAAACACCATCCGATGTAGTGTAACGGCTATCACATCACGCTCTCACCGTGGAAACCGGGGTTCGACTCCCCGCTTCGGAGATATTTTTTGCTGACGCCAATCCCACATCGAGTGTACAAATACACTTGTGCCAAGGTATCTCAGACTTGCTATCGGTATCTCTAGGTTTTTCAGTGAGAGAAGGCAGCTCTTCGGCGGCCAAACTCTTTTCAACTTCAACCCCGTCGACACTAGGCGAATATGCCGTTAATTCATCATAAGCACATCAGGATAACTATCAGGTACAGGCCATTACCACATATATAACTTTAACTTTAAACCCTTGGGGAAATCAAGCTTGTCAAGGAGGTGCTCTCTTCAGCACAGAGCAGGGCGTTATAAAATGTATTTTCCTTGAACCCTGGATGATAACGTGATAAATGCCACCTGACGGGAATGGTGGGGCCGCCATACAGTTCTAGAAGACATACTGCTGAGATCTCAATTCGAATCTCCCGGGGCTTTAATTCATTGTTTGCGGCAACTCTGCCCAATTATATACTCAGGGCCCTCGAACGAAATACATAGCCAACCATCTCGAGTTCAAACTTCCCATGACATGTAAACTTCAATAGAAACGGGAAACAATCTGGTGTGGGCCCAAAAACCCCGAAAAATATTCTACGACCATTCAAAATGAAAATTAGCCCCTGTAGTTTGCCGTTCGATGCTAGATCTTCTACAAGTATGTGGTTCTTGTGCGTGATGGAATGGCACTACTCTCCGAACTCATTTCTTGAAATATTTCTAAATCGTGAAACAAATACTTTAAGGGCCGAGGAGCCTTAACCACATCAAGTACCATTATCACTTGGAGAATAATGCTACAAGGACTTCTCCAAGAGCTGCAAAAGAAACGTGGCCAGGTACAAAAAACCCAGAAGCACTTCACGATCAATTTCACGTTCAAGAAGGCGCCTCGCTGTGCTTAACCGTTCAGTAGTAGGATTGAAACAGAGGCAAAAGGAATCTTTACCATATTATATTCTCGTCGATTAATATGAGAGCTTCGCATCAGCTCCCTATCAAACTCCGTATGGAATTGATACTTCAAAGGGCTAGCTCGGCGAACCATTGTCCTTACTCAAAGACTATCTTTTTCGCTAAAGAGGAGCGTCAGATCGATTTTATATTCATTCACCTTGACCAAAAAACCTTCCTGAAGGCTATAACTCCGAAAAATGTGTGGTCAAAAAAGGCAGTTGCCAGGTATCAAAACTGCTTCGCTCAACGAGATCATCCAGTGTACCCTCTTGCTAAACTTAAAGCGCACAATGGGAGGAAAATGACAAACGGCACTAAGGACCTATTTACTCCTGAAAATGCAAAGGAGGCCGCTTTTTACCTCTGAGAAATACACTTAAAATACGTCCCGGCACAACTTCCCCTTCAGAATCAAGCAGGATTTCGAGCGTTTCAAAGCTTATTGTTGCTAAAAATGTCTCTTGATAAGACGACAACGTAGCAAAAACCTTCATGATGAAGAAATTTACTGATCATTTGGTAACAAATGGCGGAAATCCCAGTCTATCCAAGCTGGAACCCAGCCGCCCACGTTCATTGCAAGTCTCTAGTGGGTTAAAAGTCTACGTAGAATAAATATCTATGTACACAGGCGGAGGCTCAACCCAGAACCTAGGTCTTTGGCAAATCAAAAGGTAGAATGCAATTTGAGAGTTCTCCTAGCGAGGTAGGAAGCGACCTAAATACAAAGTTTCGTCAATGAAGTCTTTGTAATGAATAGTTGCTATACCCTCTTGATTATAATCAAATTTGCGAAAAACTTTAGTTAACCTCATCAACCACACCAACGCTTCTACGAATTTGTCAAACTTCAATTCCTTGCCATTTACTGCGGAATTCATGAATTCCGAATATTGATCAAATAGACGTTCGCTTACTTCAAACGGCACCTGATACCCTAGCTCTTGTAGAGAGTTGTGAAATTCACTAACTGATATTGTAAATGACCCATTTATGTCGTTATCCACATAAACTTTCCTCCAATTCTTGACTCTTTTATACAAGGAGACAAACTCCGATTGATTAATAGTTCCGAATCTTGATGCTCCAAATAGATTAATCAATGCATCTACAGCTGATATGCAAAAATGAGTGCTATCGTCATTCTGCAAGAGATTTTGTAATTCCTCTGCTGTCAATCTACCTTTGCCCTTGACATCATGATTGAGAAAAAGTTGCATGGCAACCTGGACATCCTTTGATTCTTCCAGAGCTTCCTGTGAACTCCTCGCTGAAGAGATTGTGGATGGAGAGCTCATGACAGGAGGAGAACTTACAACGCGCTGAGATGGGGGTGTCATGGCAGCTTGGGAAGAAATAGGAGGTGGTCTGGATCTCGGCATCGTGCGACTGGTTGGACTAGGCCCTTTTGTTTGTCCAGCTGCAATTTGAGGAGGTATAGCTTGCCTAGAATCATAATATGGAACTGTGTTCTGGGGATATTGCATGGCGTTGTTCCTGACTATGGGAGAATGCGTGGGCATCATCGGCAGAGGAAGAGGAGGAGTATGTACTGTTGGATCAACTCGCTGGTTCGGGCCCACCCTCATTTCGTATTTTTGTTGCCTTCTTAGCTTCTCCTCGTCCATTCGCCTCCTACTTTCCCTCATTGCCTCTTTTGGCGTGGCATAAAGCTATATTAATATGTTTTCGTTAGTGAGTCTTGCTTACGACATTATAACAATTATCAAGATTTTTTGAAAAAAATTAATCTTTTCACTTACCATTAAATCATCTCCTGCTGCATAATTTAACTTCTTAGGGCACATGAGCCAGAATGTCTTTATCTCTTTAGTCAATCTGATCTCGAGTTGTGAGATTGGGTAGGAGAGAACCTTTTATCTACTTCCAAGCGCAAGCGTTTACGGTGGTGCACGTGACAGAAAGAGAGTTACAAACCTCACATAAATTTGACGTAAAAAGTAGTTTAATCTAATTGAGCGAATGATGTATCTAACCATTTGTGCTGCAGTAGCTCTGCTGCACTGGGTCTCTTCTTATAGTCTAGTTGAAATGCCTTTTCCAAAAAATTCTTACTCTGGTCTGTTGCCCAGGATGGGACCTCTGGCGTCGTGCTTGTACCTATTTTGAAAATAGCTTGCATTTGTGAAAAATCTGGAAATGGATGTTTACCTGTGAACATTTCAATTACAACACACCCGGTAGACCAAATATCTGCCTTCTCGGTTGTTGCAGTTTGCTTGACAACTTCCGGCGCCATCCAATATACTGAACCTTGCAGGGATGCCCTTTTATTTTGCTGTTTATTTAATGGAGATAATTTCTTGGAAATACCAAAATCTGTGATTTTGACACATCCTTTTATGTCAATGAGAATATTGGCCCCCTTGATATCTCTATGAATAATGCTTTTACGATGCAAATAAACCACACCAATCAAGATTTGCCTGGTAAAATTGGTAATCAATGACTCTTCAAATGGCCCGTAACTATTAAGCATCGAAGAAACGGATCCACCTGGAACGTACTCAAGGAAAATATTCAGGTTGCCGCCTTCTTGAGATGAGCCATAGTATGTAACGATATTTTCGTGGTGCAACTCTTTCAATAAGCCCATTTCATGTTGTAAAGCGTCGATCATCTTTCTATGTACTCGGGAAGCGTTTTTAACTTTTTGTTCTTGTTTCATGTCCCAAACTTCTTGCTTTTTAGAACCAGTTGGTAAGGTATTTGCCTGAAGCTCGACCTGCTTGACCGCCATCAGCTCCCCAGTGCGCGCATTCATCCCCAAATAGACTGTACCAAAACTCCCGGAACCAATTCGGGCGCCCTTTAGCCAAGTCTTGGGGGTTGCAATCTTGGTTGGTAAGGAGATTATGTCGTTTTCAGTTTCTTCGTCTAATTGATCTTCTGTGGGAGAGTTCCATAGTTCAATGTGATCCTCACCTTCTGTGAAGGTGGTTTCCTTTTGTTTTTCCACAAATTTTTTATCTGCTATTTCTGTGTCTTCAACCTTGAAATTCTCATCATCACCATTGTTCAGGCTTTGCAGTAAAGCTGTATCAACAGCGGTAGAGTGTTTTAGCAAAATATCTCCCACTTTATTGGAATTCCCGCTGGGAATTCTACCCTGGACTACTGAAAGCCTTGCAGATTGGCGAAAAGATTCTTTGAGAGTTTTTTCCAGTCGTTTCATATCTGCATGGGGAAAGTATCCTGCCAGATTTGTTGAGATGAACTCACTGGCGGGTCTCTGATTGAAAATTTTACGAATCCTTTCCCTACTATCATCTATTCTCAGTTGAACGCCCGGGACAGATGAGGTTGTGGCAAGATCTGCAGTGGATGGATTTAACATTGGCGTAACTTGATTCGGACCTGCTTGGTTGCTAACATTTATTGTCTTCAGATACAATTTTTTGGATGATAGGATCGCTTTGTCGCTTGGCGTTTGATCTTTTGGCACAAACATCAAACGATTCTTTTCAGCTCTGTCGCTTGAATGACAGATTGTCACCAATTCCACATCATAGAGTAAATGCAAAACGTTTTTCACATAGTCTACAACAAATACATCGTAATCTTGAACAGAGTATACTTCATCACTATCTGCTCTTGGTGCCAATCTTTTCAAAAGCCTCTTTTTTATAGAATCCGCATTGAAACAACCATTAACATTCACTTTTTTTGCTGTTCCATCGTTCAAAATAAATATAACCGAGTGCTTTTCAGTAACCAGCTCTTCAAGTACGGTTACACCTCCGGTGGATAGAGAACTGATTTTTTCAATGATTTCGTTAAGACTCGCAGAACGGTCCTCTTGCCGGGGGATTGAATTCATACCATTCACGCGGTGCAATATTCTAATTCTATCTCCTAGTTTGTTCACGCCGAGAGCAATCAGAACTTCCCTGTCTAGATGCTTTATCTCCTCTGGGGATGTCAGTTTGCATGCGAGGAAGTTATCAAGATACTGTTCACAATTGAGACCTCGAAGGAACTCCTCAAGAAAGGTCGTATCTTGCATCATTTTATGCTTCTTTGAGGTAGACTAAATACAGGGCAGCAACTTCCAGCCTCCTTACTTTCTTCAACAATCCTGTTTCTATCTGCTTCAATGGAGCAACTGGTTAATAATAAGTTTTAAGGTCACATGCCCCACATTCGCCTTTTCGTTAAGCCTCTTATATCGCTGAAAGCAAATCATATATAATGGGACATACAGGATGTAACGGTAGAATGCAAGAGAGTGGGTCTGTAGCGGATCGTTGCACATACCAATAATAGAGGAGAAATGGTTGGAGAAGGAGTGGGGCCAAATAATAACGTTTCAAGATCCGATAACGACAAGAAGCCTGACCCTAAAGATGCAGAATACTGTATTCGCCGCCGAGGCGTAGATAACGTGGTTGATTTGAATCAAATATCTAAACCACACTCGGTAGTTGCGTCGAGAGGCTTCCCGGGAAAGGTGATAGGACAGCCAGTGGAGGAAAATAACGCTGGTGGCCTACTTAGAAACGATGGGCATCGTCCTTCGCGTGAGAAACCCAATTCCGCAGGGGAAATAACCAAAACACGATAATTGTGTCGTAGCACCGCTCTGTGTATATCTATTTAGTTTTATGCATGTTTTTGGGCTAAAATTTGGTCCCTGTAGCGTTCGAATGCCGGAAATGCATCAATCGTAACATGATACAAAGAGTATGGGATCATTAACAAATAGATATGATTGATACATACAACACCGCAAGTGAGACCGCCGATGCTTTCCAAGCGGTACTTGAGAGTGATATGTTATCTAGGAGTAGTTGGGGTAATAATCTTTACATACATCCAGGTTTTCGTGGCACCAAGGAGTACTCTAAGGAATCAAAAAGCATCACAACTGAAAGAAGAGACATGGCTACATACTAATAACCTCAATGAGGCGCAAGGTTCCAAAAATATTATTCTCAATCTTGGTAGAAAAAAGTGTTTCCACCTAGGCAAACTATGGAAGATTTGCGGTACTCAGAATGACATTTTTACACCTATAAATGTGCGTGTTGAAAGAACTACAATAGGTAAAGATTTACGAGGGTCGCATGGTTTTGACTGGTTCGGTATATCTGAATATTTGTATTATGACACAATAAAGGTTGCCTCTCTCTCAACTTTGAGTTTGGAAGAGGAAATGCAAGTCAGCGCGGTAGCATCAATATCAGACCAAGAAACTCCCGGAGCTTACGAATGGCTTGACAATGTATATGTAGAAACAACGAACCTATTAGCAAGCCTTAAAAAGAAGAATTCGTTGTTAAGCGAAGTAACGGCCCTATTTGGCGATGATTGTGTGGATCCCAGGCCTGATTGGAATTTAGAAAAATCATGGACGCTATTCGAGGGCCGTTTCCCCAGTTTTATCAGTTATAAACATCTAGATTTGGAGGAGAAACAGGTTGCTAATCCAGGGCTAAGAACGAGAGGAGACGGCAGCTTCAAAATTGTACAGCTAGCAGATTTACATTTCAGCGTCGGGAAGGGGGAATGTAGAGATGAATTCCCCCAGCATGAGAATTGCGACGCTGATCCTAAAACTCTACATTTTATAAGAAAAGTTTTGGAGATTGAAGATCCAGATTTAGTAGTCTTCACGGGGGATCAAATTATGGGTGACAAAAGCATCCAGGATTCTGAAACAGCGCTTTTAAAAGTTCTAGCTCCGGTGATAGAACGCAACATACCATGGGCCTTAATATGGGGTAACCATGACCACGAAGGTAGCTTGAGTCGGTGGGATATTTCAGAATTCACGACTAAATTGCCTTATACCATGTTTTCCATGAGTCCAAAGGACACAATGGATAACTCTTTCGGTGTAGGGAACTACGTAATACAAGCAAAAGATGCTTCGAACGAAAACATAGCGCTGACCCTATACTTTCTTGATTCTCACAGCTACTCACGTTCAGGTAAAATATACCCTGGGTATGATTGGATAAAGGAGGCCCAATGGGAATATATGAAGGAGGAATATGATAGAATTCATTCGGAAAAGATTTTTCTCGAGCCGCACCTTTCTATGGCCTTTTTTCATATTCCAATACCAGAATATTTGAATCTTGAATCTAAGAAAAGGCCTGGTGAGCAAAATGCTGTCATCGGAAACTTCAAAGAAGGTGTGACTGCTCCAAAATTCAATTCTGGAGGTATAAGAGCATTGGATTATATGGGTGTGCAAGTGACCAGTTGTGGGCATGATCACTGTAATGATTATTGCGTATTGGACGACTCCTCCTCCAAAGACATATGGCTTTGTTTTGGAGGCGGTGGCGGAGAAGGAGGTTATGCAGGGTATGGTGGCACAGAAAGGCGCATTCGCACCTACGATATTGATACTACAAAGATGTCTATTTATACATGGAAGCGGTTGAGGGGCTCACCAAACGAAATTTTCGATTATCAACTTATGGTGTCGGATGGGATTCCAAATGCTGTATAACTTGAATGATATTTCTGTTGAAGTAACTTACAGCTTTTGAAAAATCTTCTTCTATCTTAGTTCCAGATGACTCTTCTAAATACAAAGGGAAATCATTTTCGACTATTGATGTGCTCCCATAATACTGCAATGAGAAGGGCAATGGTATTTTAAAGATTTCCTTGGCCGTTAGAAAAATAAGGAGCGAATAATAGCCCAGTGACGAATTTATCAAGCGCCTGTCAGAATCTGATCGAGAAGCAAAATCAAGAAGAATTTCCTTTCTCAGCAAATTCAGTTTTATTCGGCTCTGTATAGCAAGTGATGTTTCGTCATTCAGGCCCACAAACCCTATTTTTTCGTCGAACAAAGAGGTCTGCTGAAAAATTGACACTATTTGAAGTAGCTTCTTAGACCTCAAAATCTCTAAGCGATTCTTGATTTGAATAAGATCAGGATATGTGTTGCCGTAGTAGTCATTAATTGAGGGATTTTGTGAAACCAAAGATGTTTGTCTTGCCTGCTTCGGGAGTCTTAATAAGTCGTTCAATCTCGTTATTTCAGCCTTTTTTTTTTCTATATCACTCTCTAGCTGGTCATTGGACCTTTTGATACTTTCTATAACGCGACCATTTTCTTCATGGGCACATTGCATTAAATTGTCTAGCCTATGCGAGGTATATGAAGCTTCGTCCCTGACTTGCCATAAATATTCGTGGATCTTGGTTAATTTCAGCACAGAGTTGAAGGAGAACGAAGGTTTTACCTTGCAAGCTGACAGTGTTCTCCCATGGTTTTCTGGCTCACAAGAGATTGAGACGATCGGTACGTCTGGCAAAACATAAAAACCATCCAACATTTCAAATATAGGCACATTGTAGCAATCAATAACATCATCGGGATTTATTCTCTTCAATTTATTGAGTTCGACAGAGTATTTTCTGAAAACAAACCATAGCTCTTTATCATCAGATACTGGAGATACTGATGATGATGATAGTGGTATTAGCTTTTGGGGAGCCCTGACGATAATCTTGAAGACAACATGAGTTAAAGGGCTGTCCTGTGGCGGCAGCTCATTAAACTGTATTGTACGAAGGGATGCTTGTTGAATTTCGCTAACGTACAGTGGCTTACCTTTATAAGTTTCTAACGTAACGAAACATGAAAGAAACTGCAGTCTTAATTTGGAGATATTGCCTTCACCCAAAGTTACGTTACTCAATGTGATAGATCTGATATGCCGTAGCCTATGCTTTAATAAGTAAGGTGGCATGAGACCATTGGGGTTTCTGTTTTCACCACTTCTTTTGTATGCGCACAATTTTATTGTACGTCATGTTAGATTCTAAAGGTGAATTTCGTTCCATGCACACAATTCTTGGTGAATCATTATACCAATATATAAAAAAAAAATTGAAACATAAGAAGACTTGAGGACATAAACGACGAGCAGTAACTTCACAAGAATACAGCAATGGTACCAATGCTGATAGCTTTGGCACACTTTTGTGATAAACATGGGCCAAGAGTTTTGCTGGTTACGCAGAGTGGCACTCCGGGTTCAACTGGGGATGAGTTGTTAGTTCCAACGTATCCAACAGATTCATACTGCAAGTCGTGCTCCTTGAATTTTCCTGATGGTACTGATAATGGGGTCAGATCATTGAAGAGCAATATTGGTAATAAATGCTTTGTTTCAACCCAATATTCGTCAATAAGGTACCAACTTTTAACTTTAATTGTACGGAGATGCTTTTCTGAAGAGACAATGATTTATGATGGGAGACCATTGGTATTTTACGATGATTTAAGAGGTCTTAATATTGTTATTGGGTTTAAATTGGGGGATGAAAACGCTCGAGGGAATGAAAGACGTTACTGCTTCATTTTTACAATTGATTCTAAAGAGCATAACTCATCAATGAAACTGTTATCTGAACATTGGAATTTTATAACTGATGGGTTTACAAAAATGATCCAATATGTCAAAGATTCTCACAGCAGAGAGTTTGAAAGACAAAACAAATTGAATAGTGAAACTAATAACTTTAAATTAATGGAAGGGCCATATCTTCGAGGAAATAAAGCGAAAATGCCAAAGAACTTATCAGAATTGACTAATGACAGTTTGCTTTTTGTTCGAATACACCGATGGAATTCTTTTATGTTGAACTCGATAATGAAAACTTACGACTAATGAACAAGATTTAAAAAAGCCTTGAAATATTTATAGTAGTACATACCACGTACAACTAGACATTCAATTTGACATCAGCATCGCTCAAGTAATGATTGAAAGGTTGCAGAGCGTTCTTAACATCAGTGTTTACAAATTTTTCAGTTTGTTGAGGAGCTCTACCAACAAAAGTAGATGGATCTAATAAAGAATCTAGCTCCTGGTGAATAGGCTTGAAGAATGCATCTTTCTTAATACGTTCAATCAAATCATTATCGCCACCTTGCTCTTTGACTACTGCAGCAGCTTGATGCGACAAAACTCTGATGCTTTCGTGAACTTCCTGTCTTGAAGCACCCTTTTCTACCATAGCCATGATAATGTTCTCAGTAGCCATAAATGGTAGTTCACCCCTAATTCTTCTTTCAATAACCTTTGGATAGACAACTAAACCTGAAGAGATGTTTAACAAAGTTGACAATAAAATGTCAGCGGTCAAGAAAGCACTTGGCAAGGAAATTCTTCTAATGGCAGAATCATCTAACGTTCTCTCAAACCACTGAACAGACGCAGTTTGAACAGCATCACTATATAAAGACCCCAAGTGTCTGGCTAAAGAGCAAACACGCTCGCAACGCATTGGATTACGCTTGTATGCCATTGCAGATGAGCCAATTTGTGACTTTTCAAATGGTTCTTCCATTTCCTTCAAGTTGGCCAACAGTCTGATGTCGGTGGCCATTTTATGGGCAGTGGCAGCAAAGGATGACAATGGCGCTAAGACATCAATGTCAATTTTTCTTGAGTAGGTTTGGCCGGTTACTGGATAAACTGTATCGAAGCCTAGTAGCTCAGTAACCCTTTTATCTAGCGCTTCAACTTTGTCATGGTTACCGTGGAAAAGCGCCAAAAAGGAAGCTTGAGTGCCAGTAGTTCCTTTGACACCACGTAAACCGATGTCATTTCTTGCTCTGACAAAGTTTCTTAAATCCCACAAAAGCTCTTGGATCCATAATGTGACTCTCTTACCCAATGTGGTCAATTGCGCAGGTTGAAAATGAGTCCAGCCTAAAACTGGTAGATCCTTATACTCCATGGCAAAATTTGCTAACCTATTGATGACGTTAACTAGTTTTGGAATTACTAAATCGTAAGCGTCTCTCAAAAATATCAAATCAGCATTATCGGTAACAAAGCATGATGTGGCACCTAGATGAATGATGCCTGCAGCGTCGGGACATGTTTCACCGAATGTATGAACATGAGCCATAACATCATGTCTAACAATGGCCTCTTGAGCAGATGCCTGGGCGATCTCCTCGTCAGTGATTTCCAAATTTTCACGCATCTCTTCAATGGCCTTATCAGTAACAACAGTAAGACCCAATTCCTTTTCGGCGATAGCTAAGTTCAGCCATAACTTTCTCCAGGTAGAGAATCTGTTTCTCAATGAGAAAACAGCAGACATCTCTTTTGAAGCATAACGAGAAGAGAGGGGCGTGCTGTATTTGTCAAATTCAGACATGATTATATTTTGTTTGGACTCTTGATGCTTCTTAAAAATTTAAGATTGCCTTGACAACTATTGCACTAATTGATTGGTGCACAATTCAAGCAATTATTAAACTCTATATATGAAGATTTATTGATACAGATTTTTTTCAACTTAATTAAATACCTATGTATGGCATCGCGCAGTAAAGCGAAAGATTAATTTTCGAGAAAGAATCAAACTGACTCCGTTTGCATGTCGTCACGTGCGGAGAGCTTGAAGGCCATAAATTTGGCGGAAGGTCTCAACGCCAATGGGAACGTATCTGGGAGGGAGTCTTGCTCATCCTCAGACTCACTACTGTATTCAGAGTCTTGTTCTTCATTATTCAAGGTTTTCTGCTTCTTATTTTTTGAGAACCATCTATTTAGCGGAGGCTGTAGGTACTCATGACCCGAGTTTAGGAGTCTCTCTTCTATAGCAACACTTGGCCCTCTAAACCAAATTACTTCGCCTTTGTTCCTTTTCCTTCTAGGGACTTGTTCTTTTCCCATTTTTCTGACCTGACTATTATAGTCAGCTCGTAGCAGGCCGTCAACATTTTTGGTGATGCTTATTGGTAATACGTATGCGCTTGGCGCATCAACTGAAATATGGCCCAGACTGGTCTTGGATGCTTGGGCCGCAAGATTGTTTACTATAGTTGTCAAACTGTACCCAGAAGCTTGCGATTTTTTTTGTTGCTGCTGTTGTTGTAGATGTAGTTGCTGCTTATTTAACTGATGTTGCTTTAAACCTTGTACAGTCAGTTGCTGGCCTGGAACCAACCCGTTCGGAGTTGCGATTCTAGAGGACGGATTAGATAACCCTACAGTACCATTGGCCAAAGATGCAGGTCCTCCCATTCCGGGCGAATAGGCCCCATTTCGTAGCCCATTTAGACCCGTTCCAGATCTGCCTTGTTTCAAGGAAGCCAACCTCGAATTGGAAAGACTAGTCTTCGGCAAAGCAGTAGCAGTGGGTGCGCTGGTTATTATAGTGCTTGTTTCAAAGTCCATTTTTCCATCTTCTGCTGGGTCACCGGGTCTGATAATATAACGTGGGCAATCATCAGAAGTTGAATACTCTCCCAAGTCATCCCGCTCTAATTTGGGTCTCAAATAAACGGCACCAATTAATGGTGGCGCGTTCACTGCACCTTCGGTCGGCTGTGGAACGGGATCCGTATTAGAAGCATTAGTTGGTAAAAGGTGTCTTAGTGGAGATGGGTACTTCAGAAATTTTCTACCATTTACAGGTATCGTTAGCTCCTCTTGATCACGAATCTCTTCCGGTAGACATGCTTTCCAAGTCCTAATCTTATTAAAAATTTTCTCGTTTTCATTGTAGCGAAATTCACAGACGAACAGAGGGCCTTCTAATTTCACGTCCGGATCACCACGTTGGAATCTAGTAAAGTGTACGACGTAGCATTTACCCACAATTTCTTCCACGAGATGGTCCCTATATTGACCAGATTTTACCACCTCATTTTTGTAGAACAACCTGTCGACTCTGTGAACCGTTTGCTCTGGTCTTAGATACCAACAAGCATTTAGCCATCTTTTACCATCGGATGTGCTCCAAAGTCTGAAAATTTGAGCAACTGTAGGTTTTGTCGCATCATTTGGATTCTCCAATAATACCCAGTCACCGATTCTATAACTTTTACCATTCAGCGTCAATTCATCGATTGGATACCTCAGTTCGCCTTCTGGCATATAATCCCTATCAGGTTTTGACAGTTCATGACGTGACATTGCATTATATTTCTTTTCGAGTGTGGCAGCACGCTTTATATATTGCGGAGAGGTGCGGTGATACAGTTTATAGTTCGTGAGCATAAGGTTAAAGTCGTTTTGAAAGCTTTGAAAGTCTTTGTATTTCCGAGTTTTTATCTTCTTCCTTATATCTTCCAGGCAAATAGGATTGGAGACCAAAGCAAAGTATTTCGGATCTCTTAATTCGTCTGGCAATTTTTCAAAAGTAGCAGTTAAGGGTTCGTTTTCATCATCTATTTCTTTTTTCAACATCTTGAGTATATTCTTAATTCGCTGAACATAGGGAAGATCGATCACAGGGGGTCTACCACGTCTCATATGAGTCCGCTGTTGTTGATGTCTACCATATGAAGGTTTGGGTGTCGACGAGTGGGATCTTTGGCTAGAGGCATTATTAGTTAGCCCTCTATGAAGGTTTATTCTTAGGTGAGGAATTTTTCTACCCTCAGTATATTCATCGTCTTCGTCTTCTTCGACTTCAGCCTCGGCCTCCCCTTCGGCTTCCTCGTCCTCTTCGCCCTCTACGTACTCATCGTCAGCGTCTAGAGATCCCGGCTTGTTCTCTTGATTGTCTTTACGAGCTCTCAAAATGTGGGATCCCTTAGAGAGATCTGAGCCGGATTTCAAGTGGGCTGCTCTTCTTTGGCTCTCTACTTCATCAGGCAGGGGACCAAGATACGGGTATTCAACATCTGGGTAAGTCTTTTGCAGCTTTGGAATAACTGACTCCTTGACGTATTTTTCTAATATAGTTGCGTACTTGTAGATAGCAGATTCTTTTGTATTGTAGGTTTTGGCATTCCAAGGTATTTGAACCAAATCGTTGATAAAGCTTTGAGCATCCGTATAATGTAAAACACGCTTTTTTAGAGTATTGAATGAGACAGGGTTTTTAATTAAAGCATAATAGTCAGGGTATTCTTTCTTGGCAGGCAAAACATTGAAAATCGGATAAATCTCCAAACCGTTGTCCTCTTTCAACGTAAACAATGCATCGTATTCTGCGCGCAATACGCTTTGCAAGAGTTTGCTTGCATCATCCGCCATTACAGGGGTACTCTCTGTCGACATATTATTCCTACCAAGCAGACACAATTACGTATTTTTTTCAGTATCGCGATACTTCCATTATTTTGTTCATCGAGAAGATATTCGCCTCCGGTTCTCTTTGTTATGAACCTATCCAATCATCTTCTAGCCGGGTAACAATTTCACAGCGCTCTTTCAGGCTGTTCACTCAATTGCATTTACAGGTCAACGTGGAGCGACTTTCCGTTTCCAAGGTCATCGTCATAGTTTTCAAACTAGGCTGGAAAACTAATGACAGACTATTCAGGCTTTCGAAATGCATTGGATAGTCTTTTATTTTGGGATCAAAGATTAGCTGGGCTGTCAATCTACTGTCGCGCTTCTAAAAAGATCACAGAAAATAGATCATGAAATAAAGGGCAGGCAGGCAATTCTCCTAAGATAACGCTTAAGACAAGGATAGGCGGACGGTTACTGGTTCGGCTCCATTATCCGTTCTCCTGAACCCTCGAAACCAGCCTTTTTTGATCCAGCGCTTCGTCTCGAGGAATGGCTGGGCTGTCAGCCGCATGAAAAAGTGAATCTGGTCTACATCACAAATAATGATTGTAGCGCCTTCGCAACAAATTGATCTAGCACCTGCGCTTTATTCTGATTAATTATTGGCAGGCCCTATGAGTAGGCTTGATTTCGAATAATCGCAAGCAATAATATTCTGGAAATAAACCTAATTTAGAAGTGTATAATTAAGTTATATGATTGATATACCAGCATATTTGGGGAAGCGAGAGAGGTTAACATCATGAATAGTATATAATTGAGAGAGAGTATTGGAATACCCAAAGGTGAAACGGTTTGCGTATTGAGCTTTAAGAGAACAGTAGTAATAGCATAGGCTAGCAAACAGTCGATCAAATGAAATTAAATTCACAAATGCTAATACAATTTTTCTCTCTATGTTTTATGTCAACACTTGCGACTATTGTCAAGGCTACCAAGATAACCAATGGTGCTTTTGTCTCTAACATAGAAGTTTTTGATACGCTATCTGGCACAAATAATTGCACCGACCCCAGTCAATGGTTTATTATTAGTACAGAGCTTTTCGTTCCCGCAGGGAACAACGATCCAATAACTTTAAGTGTCCCCGAGAGTTTCGGAAATTTACCCAATGGAAGCTTCCCATTAAAATCAAAAAACAATATTGTTGGCTCGATCGCCAACAGTGATTCGAATAATTTCACAGTTACTTTTCAAAAAAGTATACCAGGAAATATCACTACAACTTTCAATTTCTTGACAAAATTGACTTCGAGTGCTCAAAAGAAGATATCTTCTCCACAAACTTTAAACTACGTCTTTACTGTGTCCACTGGTGACTCTTTCGAATCTTCCATAAACTTCATTCCTAAAGATGTTAACAAATTGAGCTCGAATGGAGGAATTTATTCAGAAAATAACACGGCCTGGTTTATTGCTGATATACCTATAAGCTCTTTGAATCAGGCATCAAGATTTTCTTCGAAACCTGCTGTGGCCTCCTCCTTCGAGTTCAACACCTCGCTAACAACCTACGAAATTGTTGTGAAAGTCGATGATCTTAATAGACCGATATCTACCGTACCCTTCACAGCACTAAAAGATCAATCTGATTCTTCTCAAATAAGTCTGTATATCAACACGAAGATTGATGGAGGAGAGTATCTGAGAATAAAATATTATAGTCAATTGTTATCAACGGCTTCAGTTGGTACAACTGTCTCTTTGAAAGCCACCAACTCAGAGAACACAAGATTTTCAAAAAGAGATGACGATTCACAAACCTTGACCACAAACTACTATTCCGGAAATGAAACAAATGTCGAAGACACCAACGGCACAAATTCACAGAGCGCTGCAACAAGCCAAATTACTACTCTTTATTCCAATAGTAGTAGCACCAATAATGAAACCTACGAAACGTATTCTTTGATAGCTAGAACTGATTCTGCCATCGTAACTCAAATAGGGACGTGGATACCTATTACTACTCTGACTAGCTCTTCAACTACAACGAGCGATCCAGCTACCTCGTCATCAACTAGTGATTATGCATCAATCTCAGAAAGCTCTTCAGCAGTACATGTGCAATCGACTATTAATTCAACAGCTACCGCTGAGAAGGTATCATCAATATCAGAAAGTTCTTCAGTGACAGATGTGCAATCGACCACAAACTCGACAACTACCGCTCAGGAGGCATCAACTTCTCTGATTTCAACTTCGTCGTCATCGGCCACTTCAAATACTACATTATCTATCCCATCTAGCTCATCCGCCAGCATATTATCTACTTCCAGGATTGGATCAAACTTGAAAGGCTATAATTCCTCTGAGATTTATGAAAGCTACTCTGTTATCACTTTAACGAACAACGGGCAATTAACTTCATTTACCAGCTGGTTTGCGATCTCAACAGAAGCATCTTCAACTTCTTCTCCAACAATTCCGTATACAGCTTCCTCTGCTACTCCAAGCTCTACAGCTCAGGAGACAGCATCTCACAGTGTCTCCACAACTGTGAAGAATTCATATGAAACGTACTCCCTAATAACGATTACCAGAGATGGCAAGGAGACAGTTTCTACCAGCTGGTTTCCTATTAGTACCTTCAGTCGCGACGGTAATCAGACTGCAACTTCCACATCTTCAATTGCAATTACTCAATCGGCTTCCGAAGATTCATACGAAACTTATTCATTGGTAACTTTAACTAAAGATGGAAAGGAGACAGTTTCTACCAGTTGGTTTGCTATCAGCACCATCAGCCATGTCAGTAACAAACCTTCATCTTCTGCATCTTCGAACGTTAACACCAAATCGAATTCTGAAGATCCATGCGAAACCTATTCATTAGTTACACTGACCAAAGATGGTAAAGAGACGGTTTCTACCAGTTGGTTTCCTATGAGCACCATCAGCGGCACCAATAAAGACGCTTCTACGTCTTCTACATCCATGAAAGAATCTATTGAAGCAACAACGATAAAGGCGCGTTCAACAGTCGGCGAAAGTTCTGCCTACGAAACATACTTATTAACCACCAAGTTAAATGGCGGCGAGGCGACTGTTTCTACCAATTGGTATGCTATCTCCACTGCGCATTCTTCAACGCGTTCCAGTCTAGCAAGCACAATAATGAGCAGTAGTGGAGTAATTTTCGAGAGTCAGGAAGTTCCAGCTCCTAGTAAAATTCAAACTTCATTCACATCTACCCCATCCATTGAGCTTCAATTGAGTACATCTGTTGCTTCAAACAGTTCGTCTATTCCAAGCATAACCATCTATGAGGGATATGCAAGACGTTCCTCAATAAGTATAGGAGGGATTTTTTCTGGTATTTTACTAATAACACTTCAACTACTACGATAGAGCGTCATTTCACAATTTAAAAGGATAAATTATAGGGATAATATAGTTTTTTTCTTTCTTTATTGAAGCATTTAGAAAATATATATGTATATATACATATATTTATATCTAACACGGTGTATAATAATAAACAGGTCAAACTAAATTTTAATTGAACACATGAAAATTAAATGAAATGGTATTGATGCAAACAGTTTGTCAATGATATACTGCTATACGTCCATAGAGGAGCGGGGGGTCAGTCTACGTAGGAGTCTATCTTGCAAGCTTAGAGTTTCAAGAATTCTTTCATTCATATCTGCTCGAAACTCAAAAAAAAGCCCTTTTTCAAAGAACGAGTTCTTGTTCTTGGTAGATTTAAAAGTTTCAATTGGTAAACACCATTCTAGAAATGTTGAACCCATTACGTCACACCAGTTCGCTAATGGAGAACCGAGATCAAATATATTGTCGCTTTGCGCATTTTGGAGTGTGACTGTATTCCCAAGTACTGCCAAATCTTCCCTATATCTTCTCAAACCGTACATCTCTATCGTTGTTTGATTTTTGGTAGCTTGCAGTATACTGAACGTTGTAAAACAAAACAAAGCAGTTGTTACTCCTACCGCCAGTAACCAGACCGAAAGTAGCAGCAGATCTATCAATTCTCGCTCAAACACACCATCATGAAACCACATATATAATTGTAAGCTGGTAATTGTCAGTATTATTGATGCATAGAAAGTTGAATATAGGAGAAATTGAATAAAATATTTCTGATTTTTGAATCCAATGCATCCCGGCAGCCATGGGCAATGATGGTCCATTTTTAGAACACAACGGTTACAAGTTGAGCAATGGTGGCATCTATCAGGTTTCCAGACATGACAAGTCCTGCACACTCTAAATCTTCCATCCCTTTTGGAAGTGATTGATCTCTTTGAGAGGAAGTCGGGAGGCAGTTCAGTACCATTCTCGGCAGCAAGGAGATCGTGGATCTCAAGTTCTGAGAAATCTAGCGGGCTTCCGGGTCCAGTATATACCAGTTTGAAATATGTGTACAGCCCCAGAAACAAAACACTTATAATCGCAATTCTAATGAATGCCAAGGGAAACTGGTTCACCCTGGTTATCGTTACGTAGGCAGTCCAGCAGTAAAGAAAACTTACCAAGGCTCTTGGGAAGAGAATTGTGATCGAATAACATGAGTTGAGCATGGAAAATGATTGCTTCCCTGCCTGTAATGGAATTCAATCAGGTAGAGATGTCACCTTCATATTTGGATCAGGTTAATAAGTACTACCTTCAGATCATATGGTACGATACAGCTTATGAATAACATAGTGAAAAATGTTCAAGATTAGAAAAGTTAAGCCATGTTTGAGAGCTAGTAGCCATCGCACTTCTTTGATAAGTAGTGTTTCATTATTCAAGCATGCCTATTATAGTTCTTCCTGGTGATGAAATAAACGCTGATAAGAGCAAGCCTCTCTCGTTGGGCCCGGGTGTGTATTGCGATCCTATAACTGAAGAAATAGGGCCTGTCAATGCCGGGATCGAAGTCATTACAGACACTAAGAAAGGTCAAGCGTTGTACGTGGACTACAATTCAAAGAGATATATACCCTCAATTGGGGACTTGGTGATAGGAATAATTGTGGGGCAATATTCAGATAGTTATAAGGTGTCCCTGTCAAATTTTTCTTCTGCGGTATCATTGTCATATATGGCCTTCCCAAACGCATCGAAGAAAAACAGACCGACACTCAAAGTCGGTGATTTAGTGTATTCCAGGGTATCTGCCGCGGAAAAGGAGCTTGAATCAGAGATAGAGTGTATGGATCCGACCACTGGGCAGGATTCAGGTTTCGGGCTACTCGATGGAGGCGTGGTGTTAGATATTAACTTGGCATACGCGCGTAATTTAACGTTCAATCAAAAGTTTCCCCTGCTGGAACTTTTATCTAAATTCACGCAATTTGAAGTGGCTATTGGACTAAACGGTAAACTATGGTTGAAATGCGAAGAATTCAAGCATACCCTGGCATGTTATCGATCAATAACGGACTGTGAAAAGAGGCCTATTTCTGAATATAAATCTATCATTAAAACACATTTCAAGAATATCGTGGATACCACCGAAGAAGATGACGAGTAGGGTAGCTGAAAAAGAATCTTACTCAGGCATAATGACCGAATAGAACTTAGACAAAGACGAAATCTTTTTGGGTCACAGAAGTAAACTTCTGATAAATCTCCAGGTCTTCTGGAATTGAAGCTGCCTCATAGCTGTTCACATCCGCCTCATAATTCTCAAGAGGCTCATAATCATCTAGTTTAAATAGAATATCATAATAATCACGGTCAACTTCTATATTATCGTAATAATCTCGGGAAGACTGTACAACATATTTTTGAGCTGTGACTTTCTCATTGTCGTCACTGCTCTTTTTTTCGTCATCTATAATAGTAGTTTCAGTATCACTACTCACCCAATCATCCAAGAATACTGGGAGTTTATCATGGAAAGATGAGCTCAAACTTTCTCTAAATCTCGTTTTAACATGTAGGGCAGCGGTCAAATTATTACTAGTCAATTGCAATTCGTCGTTCGAATTTAACACCTCTATTTTATCATCAACATTACGGTCACTAATTTTTTCTTGTTCTTTATCAAGAGTTATTGTTCTCAACTTGTTATTGATCCAACTTTGCTTTCGTGAGGCAAAGGGTGATAATTCTTTTCTGTTCGATCTCATAATGTGATAGCGTCTGGTAGAGTTCATATTATAAGCAAATAGATCATGCATCCATGTGACGCTTCTAGGGATATAGTACTCATTCCAGTAATTATCAAAAGCTCCTGGATATCCACGTACATTAAGCATGACTTTTTGTAATGTCAAATCGTTACGTTTATCTAGAATCTCTTTTTTTATGAGAGCAGGTACCCCGATGATATGATAGTTGTTCCACCAATGGGTATAACTTCGCTTTAGATCTTGGCTAGAATACTCATTGTGTAAATAAACGTCTGTATTCATTTCCCATAGAGCTGGATATTCTTTTTTCCATACATAGTGACCGAGGAACAGGTTGATAGCGTCTTGCCTTTGGGCATCCACAAAAGAATTGCTATAAAATCTTTTGATGCTCTCAATCATGTCCCTTGAATGCGATCTCCACTGATTGATTTTTCTGTATGTTTCCATAGTATTCACCAAATGAGAACCACCATATTGTAATGCAATCGTGTCACCTAAATCATGAAAAAGTTCAGTTAGTATGTTTACGATGTCAGAATCATACTCCAAGTAACTGTCATCAACGATACCCAGGCTTTTGAGCTGTAGACCTAGAGCTCTCTTTCCCACGACAAACTGTGCAGCATTTGTACGATCCAGGCAATCAATACAATTACTTCTGCAAATTCCTTCTTGAATCTTTGTCGTCTTAAAGTCGTGACCGTTGTGGAAAATCCCGGATTTATGGATCGCGTCAGCTGCATAAGCCTCTAAAAACTCAATAACTCCTTGGCCATCTTGCTTAGAAGCTCTACTCATGTCCCAGGAAGTATAGTCTATTTTTTTGTTCTCTGGCAGAAATTGGTTCAGGTATGAAATACATTCCTCAAACTCTCTCAGTAATTTGGTTTCTCTGGGATTCTTTTCTTTTGTCTTGATTAAGTTTAGGACTTGTACTTTACCATATCTCTGAAAAAGCATGTCGAAATGCAATGCTGCGGAGCAAAAGTACGGATCCACGGCATTTATTTGAATTGGTGGTTTTGCTGTCAGATTGGATGCCTCCTGCGTCCAATATAAGGGAATGGATCCCCTGTGTTGAACAAAAGATGTATATCTATCGCTATCATAATAGCCATTTCCAGGTTTATGGAAAGAAGTCAATATCATATCTGCCACAATCTGCTCTGTTTCAACTTCGTTCGCAACGTATCCTTGTTTGTTAACACCTCTTTTCAGAAATCTGGCACCGGCAAATTGGTGAGATCTTCTTGCAATCAACGTTATATAGATGCTTTTCCCTAATACGGACACGTTCACCTGGTCAATGAACCCGTGAATTATAGGCTGGAACCAATCATAAACTGTGTCCGTACACGTTAAAATTGGTTTCAACAGATAATTATTCCATACAAACATTTCGTTGATATCCGGAATACCACTTGGTATCGATATATCAGGCCTGTCGACAGCTTTCAGCTTCTCCCTTAGTAAATGGGTTTGCAAGGTGTTTGTAATGTCATAGGTATTGCTGAAATAAAACGTCTTTGTCAAGTCTAAGTTCTGAAAAGTAGACATAAGACTCGCTTCTGCAGAGTATTTGTCTGGCTTTCGAAAGTTGTTCGAAATTGGCACTAGCTCGGTTCCGTCTATATGAAAGATGAAATGACCAGCTATAACAGCCACCTGACTACATCTTGTCACTGCTACAAGATAATAGCATCCTGTGAATCTTATAAATCCCATAAGACCGTAACATGTCAATTTTTTTTGCAACCCTTCTTCGCTTGCCTCTTCTAAACCAGACAGTATGTTCATTATTTCATTTCGTGTAAAAAATACATTATCCTCCATGACACTCAGTTCGTCCTCTGGAACATTCAGATCTATCTCTAGAATTCTGAACATGGTCTCACGCTTGTTGCTTCCGACAATATACATTCGTTCCTTGGTCTCATATATTGTGAATTTCCCCAGAACAAACTTGGTAGTTTTCCTTTGTTTGTGCGTTTCAGTAACTGGTAACTGCTTTATGAAAAGATCAGAAGAGCCCGCTCCCTGATCGCATCGATTGTTTTCCATGAAGTCCTGTGATTTAGCTTTGTCTCCTTATTTAGGTCCTCTTCTGGATCAGCGGTATTTTCATTCGCTATCAAACTTTTCTCGACGATAGAAATAAGGAGGTTATGTGGCCTCTGAAGTAAACTTCCCTAGAGGTACTTGTCTAGAAGAAAACTAACAGTAATTGACCACTTAACTTCTCTTCAGCTGATAGGATATTGTCATGTTAAAACTAAACATCACGTGTTTTCACATCGAGCATGGAGGATCTAATTTTCATCGATGACTTGAAAAAATATATTGAGACAATACAGGCATACATCTCTCAAACTGAGCGTATAGAGATTTCATCATCTTTCGAAGCTATGCCAGCCCCAGACTCTGACCTTCAATTGACCGCCAAGCAGCAAAGGCAGCAAGAAAAACAACAAAGACGCAAGAAGTATGCTGATTTGGCAATACAAGGCACAAATAATTCTTCTATAGCATCCAAGAGATCCGTCGAGATTCTATATAGTAAGCATTTTGAAACAAACAGAGACATTGATGTCAGTAAACCTAACAGAGAATACTTCAAATATTTTGTTCCAAAACCACCAAAGCGCTCGCCGTGTATAAATAGAGGCTATTGGTTGAGGTTACATGCAATCAGGTCTCGGTTAGACAGCATTGCAAATACTACAAGTAAAAATATCCTTGTAGTCAATTTAGGTTGTGGATTCGACCCGCTTCCTTTTCAATTACTGGATGTCGAAAACTATGGAAGCAGAAGCTACAATAAGCGCTTTTCCTTCTTGGATATTGACTATGCTGATTTAATAAAGCGGAAAACAGATATGATAAGAAAAGATTCCGCACTCATGAAAATCGTGGGTCCGGAAACTGGAGGTGATGCTACGACATTCATATCGCAGCAGTACAAGGTGGCTTCGTGCAACCTAAATCATCCCCATTCGTTTCGTGAGCTGCTTCAAGAAAAGGGTTTAAATGATCCAAACACGATCAAAGTATTCATTGCAGAGGTGTCATTAGCATATATGAAACCGGATCATGCGGATAAAATTATATCACTTTGCTCTGAAATGCCGCTCTCTCACTTCCTTATCTTAGAGCAACTGATACCTGTGGGTGAACATGAACCGTTTTCCAAGCGGATGTTGAAACACTTCACCAAAAACGATTCCCCCCTGCTATCAGTTCTCCAGTACCGTACCAAAGAATCGCAAAGGCAAAGATTTTCTGGCTTGGGGTTTCCTTCTATTAACGTCGGTGACATGTATCAACTTTGGTTATCAGTTGAACCAAATACAAGATCTCTTATAGAAGAAATTGAGCCATTCGATGAGTTGGAAGAGTTCCAGTTGTTCTCCCATCATTACATTATACTAGACGCAGCAAATTACGAATATAAATTCAAAGATATGTTGATCAATCCCTGCGAGCTGCAACCACTCCTGAGTATGCATGCCCACTTTGAAAAAATAACCCAGTCCATTGATAGAAAATTCGGATCTTCTCTCTTTGATGTGCATAATAATGACATTTTGTATTTCGGAGGATGTAATCCATCCAGAATTAACGAAACAATTACCATTGATCCGCAAAATGGCGAGAAAACGCTTTTGAATGCGGTAAATTCACCCATGGCTAGAATGTGTCATACCCTCACGGCGTCAGCTTACGGAAAAATATTTACTCTCGTGGGAGGTAGAAGGGGACCCAACCAAGGCTTTTCTGACACCTGGTTTTTCAATCGTGAATTAAATGATTGGAAACAGGGCCCAAGTTTACCTAGTGCGAGGTTCAGGCATTGCGCGAACTTCATAAATGATTATCAACTACTAATATTTGGTGGAAAAACTGCTGATTCGCAGTTTTTGATCTTTGATGTTAATTTACAACAAATGAAAGAATGTAAAGTTAAAAACAACGAGTTGGCTACTGGAACTCCTCTCATATCCTCGGCCATGGACTATTCCATTCCCAACAGCAAGGGTGTAATCTTAGGCGGCTCAACTGATGGCACAAATGTTTCTGACAAGCTTTATGTCTTCACAAGTAATGGCAGGGAAATTTTTATTCAAAAAAAAATCACGCACCCGCTATTGAAAAGATATGGCTCTAAAGTATTATTTTTAAACGAAGATGAAATATTGATAGCAGGTGGCACCAGCCCAAATTTGCTGTTTGGCAAATCTACAACCATAATAACTTTAAACCTCAAAACAGAAATTATCAGAGAGGTGCCAATACCCGACAATATATGGGAAGACTATCCACTCTTCATGGTTGGTTTTGAAATGCTACAGCTACCAAACAACGAAATTTTAATAATCGGCGGAGGGGCAACCTGTTACGGATTTGGGTCGGTTTCGAACAAAGGCTTCAAAATAAGACTCTAAACTGTTCCTGTCTATTGAGACGACAAACCTTTTTATTCATCTTTAGGTGCTTTCAATATTTCATTATACTATATATATATATTCTACAATTTTCTAATGTGACTTCATTTACTGTCGTTCGTGGGGGCTGTGGCAAGCATTTCCGCTTGTCGCTCGCTTCCTTGCAATAAAGGGAAAATAGCCCGCAGGGACGAGCTTGAAAAAATCAATCAATAAATAAGCCAACCAATTGAAAACCCATAGAGGTTACTTGACTTTTCAATCCATTCAACCAAGGCAAAAGATTCATCGTCGGGACGGCTAGTAAGTCTATGATGATCAACTTCAATTTAAATCAAGTTGGCACATTTTGGAAAAAAGATCACGAACACAAGGATGGTCCACGTGAAGAAGAAGTAGAGGATGAATTGGATGCCTCTGAATTTGAAGACGATGAAGAGCTGCCTAAACATGTCAAGACTCGAAGGCCTAAAGATACAAACTTTACGCAGCAGCGGATAGCGGCTTGGAATCCTATTCTGACTCCAAAATCCGTCGTCCCATTATACTTGATCATAGCTATTGTCTGTGTTATCGTTGGTGGGTGTCTATTATCAATCTCTTCGAAAGTGAGTGAAATCACTATATTTTACCAAAACTGTACGCAGGCAGCACCATCGGGAGACTCCTGGTCAGATATGCCAGCAGATCGCTATGCCATGACTTTCACTCAGAATAAGACATTCAATGTTGCTCCTCAATGGAGATATGTATCAGATCCCACAGATAACTCAGAAGAGAGCGGTACATGTCAAATAAGATTCACAACTCCCCAAGATTTCCCAAAAAATGTCTATTTGAGTTATTTGCTTGAGAACTTTGTAGCTAATCATAGACGTTATGTTTTATCGTTCAGTGAAGATCAAATCAGAGGTAGAAAAGCTTCTTACAGCGACATTCATGACAATGCGGGTATCAACTGTAAAGTTTTGGGCCGTGACAGCAATGACAAGATTATCTACCCCTGTGGATTGATTGCAAACTCCATGTTCAACGATTCCTATCCTCTACAACTAACAAATGTTCAGGACTCTAGTAAAAATTACTCATTGACCAATAAAAACATTAACTGGAATACAGACAAAGAAAGATTTGGTACTACTAAATACAATTACACAGAGGTTGTTCCGCCGCCATACTGGAAGAGCGTTTATCCAGATGGGTACAACGAGACAAACATGCCTGATATTCATGATTGGGAGGAATTTCAGAATTGGATGAGACCGGCTGCTTTCGACAAGTTCACAAAATTGATTCGCAGGAATGATAATGACAGTTTACCATCCGGTGAATACCAACTTGATATAGGACTACATTGGCCCGTTGCGGACTTCGATGGGAAGAAAGCAATTTTCTTAACACACGGTTCAAGCATAGGTAGTAAAAATTACTTCTTAGGCGTAGTTTATCTAATTGGTGGTTGCATTTGCACTGCGTTTGCCCTCGTGCTCTTGGGATTTTGGTTAATATCAGGCAGAAAAGTCGCAGATCCGAACCATCTTTCATGGAATCAATAACATCGTCGAATAAAAAAACCGATTCTTATGTACAAATACTAAATAATAATGCAGTTAGACTTTCCCTTTTGCAGAGAGCCATCTCGCGCCATTCTCAGAGACCGTTTATTGAGGACTGCTTCTCGTTGAGTGCCAAAATGAAGGCTTAGGAGAAATCAAAGTATCACCCATGGGCAGCAACTTTCTGAAGACCGTTATATTCAGTCTTGAGTTTGGTGATGGGGGCTATACAGATAAAATATGGCCGTTTAATAAAGTAAGGCCCATTTTTGACGGCATATATGATGTGATAAAAATGCCTAAAAATGAAGAGGAACGAGGATCATGAAGAGCCTAAGCTTCTCTCATTATATCCCCAGGTTGCAGAAATACTTTGCAAACAATCAAAAAAAGTGTCCTGGCCGAGTTTCAAGCATTCAGGACGTCAAATGCCTAGCTGGCGCGGCTAATTTTACTTACTTTGATTTCAACAAGTCATTTGGAAACTCGGCTCTTGGACTTGAAGCGCGTGTTATCTCGTCTTGCTTACCAATAGTGCTTAAATTGGCAGCGTTTGCACCGTCAAGTCTCTAACGGCTTCTTTGCGCTACAGGTATGAGGCACATTGCAATGTGAAGAGCTACGAGCCTGTTCAAAAGGGGCGCAAAACAACATCCACAAACGGCAAGAGGCAGGCGGTGTACTTTCAACTGAATGTCAAAACATTGGCCTATGCGATTGGAATTGCTCCTGCAAACACAACATGCACCTCCACGTGCACTCTATCAAGAACATCGAATGAACTTCTCGGGTTCAATTGCAAACACAGCTCGCACATCCACGTCCAATCTCTCAAAAGTATAGAGGACACTTCCCAGGTCCAAATTACATGAAAGGTTGAAGCACCATCCATGCGGGTGGCTTCAATGCACCTTCAAAGAGTTGATCAAGGCCAACAATCACAATTTGAAACAGAAGTGCCACAGGTAATTGAGTCCAAGCGCAAACATGCAGTCCCTAGTTGTGTTGCTACGGTTACATCAGGGGCAATTCCCAGTCGTTCCCAATATGACGGCCGAAACTGCTGGCAATGCGGATCGTGGTTCCACAACTGCTTCATATCAAAAAGGGGTGTTGTACATGGAACCCACTCCTAAAGCACAACTGCGACACTTGACTCAGTAAAGGCAAAGACGCTGATCTTTTAGCTTGGCGCTCACTTGGAGCTCATCCATTCAAGAAGGTTATCGAGACCATATCCATTTGGACGGAAAGAGTCATGGCGCGTTTTCACGGCATTTAAAAGGCACTGAAAAATCATGGGTTGAAAAACTAGTGAAAAGTTTGACATTTAAGTGCAATCGTCTGCGATCAACCGTTTTGAGTTTGAAAAGTAGAATTTGTATCAGTCAGAATAATTTGCGTATTAGCATGTTCACAAGAAAGCTATCATCTACATCTGTTAAAAGGGTATCCAAGATCATCGAGGAAAAAGCCTATCAGGTGACCACATATTCTAGGCCAGATGACTTATGTATAACCAGAGGTTCTAACGCCAAGCTGTACGATGATATCAACGGTAAAGAGTTTATCGATTTTACAGCTGGTATAGCTGTTACTGCCTTGGGCCATGCTAACCCAAAGGTGGCTGAAGTTCTTTTCAAGCAAGCTTCCAAATTGATGCACTCTTCCAATTTATACTACAACGCTGAATGTTTGGATTTAAGTAAGAAAATCATCGAGAAGACGAAGCAATTTGGGGGACAATATGACGCTTCAAAAGTATTCTTGTGTAACTCGGGTACCGAGGCCAACGAGGCTGCATTGAAGTTTGCGAAGAAACATGGTATCTCAATCAATGAAAAGAAGCAGGGCTTGATCTCATTCGAAAACTCTTTCCATGGACGTACTATGGGTGCTCTGTCGGTTACGTCCAACCCAAAGTACAGAACGCCGTTCGGTTCATTGATCCCAAATGTCACTTTCCTTAACATCAACGACGATCTAACTAAATTGCAAGATTTTCTAAGATCAAAGAAAGACGAGACGGCTGGTCTAATCATCGAACCTATCCAGGGTGAAGGTGGTATCTTCCCAATCCCAACAGAAACTTTGATCGGGTTGAAAAAGATATGTAACGAGAGCCAGATTGCTGTGATCTATGATGAAATCCAATGTGGGTTAGGTCGTTCCGGAAAACTCTGGGCGCACGCATATTTGCCAAAAGAGGCTCATCCAGATATCTTCACCACCGCGAAGGCATTAGGCAACGGTTTCCCAATTGCTGCCACGATTGTAAACGAAAAGATTAACAACATTCTGAAAGTTGGAGACCATGGGACTACTTATGGTGGTAATCCTTTGGGATGTGCAGTTAGCAACTATGTCGTTGACGTTATCGCGGATGACAAATTTTTGCAGCAAGTTGCAGAAAAAGGTCAATTATTTCAAAACCGCTTGCTAAAACTACAGGAAAGATTCCCAAAACAAATATTGGATGTTAGGGGCAAAGGTTTGATTATTGGTGCCGAATTCGCGGAAGCTCCAACAAAAGTGATTGCAAAGGCAAGGGAGTTGGGATTATTAGTCATTACCGCGGGTAAGAGTACTGCCAGATTTGTGCCGGCTTTAACAATCGAAAACGAAACCATCGAGAAAGGTCTAGACATATTTGAGAAAGCCGTCGAATCAGTCTACGCTTAAATAGTTGAGAAAATTTCAAAGTTGGTTTTATATAAATGTTTATATATAGTTAAAATTTTAGTCTGCCCAAACAGACCAACAAGAGAAAAGTTTCACATCCCTGAATATATTTCTTTTGTACACTGTCTCCCCATTCCCAATAAATCCAAGGCGCTTAAAAAAAATATAATACGAATGCTAACACAGAAAGCAAAGGACTGAATCTCTGGTATTCAAGTCTCTGAGCATTTCCGAGCTCTATGGTGAGTTGCATGTCCGATCTAACACCTCCAACAGTCCCGCTTAATGATCCTAAACCAATAGACCCAGAAAGAGGAGTAGCCTCCGCTATATACTGCGAGGTGAACCTTTGGGCAAAGGTGGTTTGTATTACAACAGTATGACCTTGACGAACAACCGTCACCCACATATTACTTGTTTGGGGTCTTGAAGATGTATAAGTTTTAGTAGTTCCTTCGGTAATCGTGACATAAGTATCAATAGACAAATTTGTAACTGGAGTAGATGGTGGCTCAGTAAAGTCCGTTGAAGGGTCTGGCCTCGTTCCAGCCTCTACAGCAGCGACAGACCCGGTACTTGAGGTAGTAACAGAGCCAGAGCCCGAGCTCGAAGCAGATACGGAGGATGATGACATTGAAGACGAAGACGAAGATGACGAAGTAGTAGTAGCTAAAACACCGGGAGTAGTTGTGGATGAGCTGCTTATCGAAGAGCTGCCTGTTGTGGTACCGGTTCCTGTTTTCGTCGAAGTTCCCGTTCCTGTGCGTGTTCCAGTTCCTGTGGCCGAACTTGAAGAAGCCACTGGAGTCGAGGTTATCGTGACGCCAGCAGCATTTGTCGTAGTCACCACTGACACAGCTGTGTTTGTCATAGTGGCTTCATCAATAAGCGTGTATTGGGTGACGAGTGCACCGTTGGCATTCGTGAGTGTGACCAGCGATGTAAGCGTCGCACCAAAAGCAAATCTGCAAAGAAGAAGTACAGTTAAAGGTATTCTAGCAAACATTGTAGCATTCAAAATTGTTCTCGATCCTCGAGTGAGAAGCTTCGTGCAATTATCTTCGTAAGTGAGATGGTCTGATCTTTGAGTAAAAATAGCCTTCCTGACGCTGTTGATGGTTTCTAGTAGGCGTTTGCGAAACAATTTTCTGATCAAGTACCGGGTAACATTGTATTATTTTACCCGGCACTCGGAACTCTTATCTGTAGATTCGTTCAAGCCATGTGCATGGAAAATAGTTTCCAAGGTTTTGAAGAACTCTCTCAGAGACAAGGGGCTCTATATTGATATAGCAAAACCCGATAATGCCAAAGGATAATCCTCTTTGTGCACTGCACTCAAATGGAACAGTTACAAGTGCGGTTGGTGGTGTATCTGGCGCCAATGGCAAGGCTAACGCAAATACCTCAGATCACGTGTACAGGGTATTTAGTGTCGATGACGATCCTGATGAGATAGAACATGATATACGGTATCTTGAAGGGCTGCATGATGGACTGAAGTATGCTCTCCATGGTAGTAAGTCCAAGAACCACCTACCCGCTGGGATTTCTACTTCCACTCCAAACTTATCTCCTTCTCCTCCCGTGGGCCCTAATGCAAGTAATGCAGGCGGTGCTGGTGGAGCTAGTGGTTCCAAGCTGAAAAAACAGCAATCTCACGATCCTTCTACCTTGGGTGAATCTTCTCGGGCGCATGGGACACCTGAGCCGGATCCAAGCACGTTTGTTATTCGTGAAGGTGAACTTGGCCATGATAATGATCACGAAGATTACGAAGATGGGGCCGATATATTCAGTGAAGGTGCCTTTCGGCCTGGACATAATATAGATGAAGAAGATGGCCAGATGCATGATAGGCATTCAAACGCATCCTCCTTAGAGTCATTCACATTGAGAGAAAGACAAGACGCGATTAATGAAACACATCCGTTTGGTATAAGGATATGGAAACCTGCATTGTACAAGAAGCATAGATCTGTTCAAAAAGTCGCCGCGGAAGATATTCATGAAACCAAATTAAAGAAAATTACCTGGCAAGTGCAACTTACGAACCTTATTTGGGCTGTCTCGTTTGGAGTTCTTTTGTTCATCATTTTCAGTTTAGCAAGTGTGGCGGTCTACGTCATGGGAGTTTTCACGGAATCGGCAAAGCAGTATGCCGAGTTTCTCTTTCGTTTATCCAAATACTTCTTATGGCCATTTGGTAAAGTTGTATACTTAACCCAGGATGAGCAGTATCTACAGGAGGATAAAGACGAGGGTATAAGTGCACAGCAGTTCTATAATTGGGCCACCTCATATAGCAACAGATTGTTTTTCCATAGATCGCAAGCCGAAGATTCCAACTCGTTGATTAATAATAATAGTAGTAATGTTTTGCAACATCCTTCTTACGGTTCAATAAGAGAGCATTTGTCAGCTACCCACCAGCAACCTTCATTAGAGGGTGTACTCCAACCACAGCGGGTTAGGGATGATGAAAATAGCGCAGAATATGTTGATACAAATGACGAGAATACATCGGCAGCTACGGGTGGGGGCACCCAAAGAAGGTATTTCGGGAGAGGCAAATGGACATGGGGAAGGTTTGTTTTTTATCTCTGTTTCTATTTGGTTTTGCAACCATTTGTGCTAACTCTAACTTTAATCACATGGTTATTCGTTTTCACTATACCAATGAGTAACACGCTTTGGAATTTGATGTATCATTGCAGAAGACATCCTCTGGCCTTGGGATTCAAATCAATCAAAAACACCACGAATCAAGAGACTTCTATCATGAAGCCTAAGAAAAGCACGAAGACAAATGTTCTTCTATGTACTTTCCGTTGTGCGGGCTGGCATTACTATAAGTTCACTGTGGACGGAACAAATGTCATAGTTGTCAATCTTTTGTTTCTTGTTTTCTTTACCATTGCAGACTTCTACTTTTTAAAGCATTATCTGGGATTTCAAAGCTGGCTGTGTCATGATACCACTGTATTTGCATTGTGCCTAGCTTCTATCGTTCCATTGGCCTTTTACATTGGCCAAGCTGTTGCGTCCATCTCTGCTCAAACTTCTATGGGGTTGGGTGCGGTAATCAACGCTTTTTTTTCCACGGTTGTAGAGATTTTTCTATATTGTGTTGCTCTACAACAAGGAAAAGGTCTTTTAGTAGAGGGCTCTATGATCGGGTCAATTCTGGGTGCTGTCCTGCTATTGCCTGGCTTATCCATGTGTGGAGGTGCTCTTAATAGGAAGACACAGAGGTACAACCCAGCAAGCGCTGGCGTATCATCGGCCCTTTTGATATTTTCTATGATTGTGATGTTTGTTCCCACCATACTTTGTCAAATATATGGTGGATATGAAGTCCATTGCGACGACGGTGATCATCTTCCTATAAGTCTATCGAGTGTCACAATGGCGATTACCAAAAACAGGTGCTATTTTACGCGGCCACCACTTAAGTTTACTAAGATGTACACTCATGTCATTGAGCCTATTTCAATATCATGTGCCATCGTTCTTTTCTTGGCATACGCTGTTGGCTTGTGGTTTACTCTTAGAACACACGCCGTAGTGATATGGCAGCTACCTATCAGTGAACAAGCAAAAGAAGCCTCAAGTAGCCGGGTGTTGGAACAAAGTGCCGACGTTCCTCAAGAATCTAGCGAGGAAAATGGCGGTCATGAATCACCAAACTGGTCTAGAAGCAAGTCTACCTTTGTTTTACTATTTGCCACATTATCTTATGCAGTGATCGCAGAAATTTTGGTTTCTTGTGTCGACACTGTTTTGGAAGACATACCTTCGCTGAATCCAAAATTCTTAGGTTTAACCATTTTTGCCTTGGTACCTAATACTACTGAATTCTTGAATGCCATTTCTTTTGCCATCCATGGAAACGTTGCTTTATCAATGGAAATTGGCAGTGCCTACGCATTGCAGGTTTGTCTCCTGCAAATCCCAGCATTAGTTCTATATTCCATCTTGTATACTTGGAATAGTGATCACTCCACTATAAGTATAAGAGACAGTATGTTTGCATTAGTTTTCCCCAGCTGGGATCTTGTGGCGTGCATGGCAAGTGTCTTCATGTTCACCTATCTATATGCAGAAGGGAAATCAAACTACTTCAAGGGTTCGATGTTGATCCTTTTGTACATAATCACTGTCTTTGGCTTCTATTTTCAAGGCGTCATTGATAATTGGGACATATCGCGTGGGTTTGATTAATACTACACGTTGACGCATATCTGAATATTTCGCATGCATATGTACACACATACATACGTAAGTTTATACTAAGTACAAGCACTTTGTTTGTCTTGCATAATCAAAGAAAAAAATAATTATTCGGATTACACAACCTATATGTGGATGCAACTATTGGCGCTTGATTGCAAACTTATCGTTATCTTACAATGTTATTGATGGTTGGTGGTATTTCTCATTTGCAGCAGAATGTGGGAAAAACTCAATGTGATCACCCTCAGTTAATTTCAACACCTGTTTGAATCTGGCACCAATATTGCATAATGGCTCTTTGTCTTCCGACTTTGTCCATAATGCAAATTTGTAGCCACTTTTTCTAACGTTCAAGACAACACCGTTGATTTGAGAATCTTCCTCATCGATAGTTTCACCAATAACTGCTAATAATGTTCTTAGCCATAATTCGTCAATATCGCTCTTCTTGAATCTTACTTGATAAGACCACTTACCACCCTTGGCGTTGGCTTCATCTTCCCATTCAGGTCTGATATCGTTACGGAATGCATGGTAATCTGATTTCATTGGTAATTCGTGAGGTTCTGGTATATTCTGAATGATAGCCCAAAATTCTTCTACAGTTTCAAACGAAGTGACTGGACGTAATAGGTCAGACCATGATTCGGATTGATCAACAGCTGGCTTTGTGTACCAAAGAGTCCACTTTGTGTTCAAAGGATGTTTGACATCAAATTCAGCATCAGAAAGTACTGTCTTTGGAGCATTGTCGTCAACAGTAACAGTTTCTTCGAACTTTTGAGCAACTTCTTCAACAGACATCTTCTTCTCTTTATTTGTATAGAGCTTAGCAATTCAGATGAAAACGCAAGATAACGTGTCTTCTCAGTAGATGCTTCTTGATACTCAATTGATGAAATGTCAGCTTGTCCTTGCGACCTTGTCAATTGGATTAGAGTTTATCACCAAAAAATTTTTTTCCAGCTGTCAATGCGTTACCCGCATATAGTCTCTGGAACGATATGTCTGTATGGAGGCATGACGGAGTAGATTCCAGTACTTCTAAAGCTACTGGTGTCAAATAAAGTGCTTCGCTAGGTGCCAGCTCACTTTAAATTTATTGGCGCTCTACTTGGGTAGCTAAGTAATAGTTTAGGCTGTATTCAAGGAGTGGTTAACCATTACTTGGTCTCAATGCTCTGGAAGTGTACTAAAATGTTGTTCGAAGGTTTCGCCGCCATTTCCTCTATCTCATTCGCGGCTTTATATCTGCTGCAGAACAAGTTAGTTTATCCCTCTTGGGCCCAGGGTGCTAGGGATTTTGTTGATACCCCAGAGAGTTATAATTTGCCCTATAAACTGGTCAGGTTGACTACGAAAGACAATGTCAATATTGAAGCTTACGATATACAAAATAAGGAAAGTAGCTCCACAGTGTTAATACTCTGCCCCAATGCAGGAAATATTGGTTATTTTATACCAATTGCTGATATTTTTTATCGACAATTGGGGATGAGTGTTTTCATTTACTCCTATAGAGGCTACGGTCATTCTGAGGGTTCTCCAAGCGAACATGGTTTGAAGATGGATGCGGATTGCGTTATGTCGCATTTGTCCAAGGACCCATTCCACAAGACGCAAAAGTTGGTTCTCTATGGTAGGTCGTTGGGTGGGGCCAATGCGATATACATAGCTTCGAAATATCCGCAATTGTGTGATGCTGTAATATTGGAGAATACATTTTTGAGCATAAGAAAAGTGATACCTTATGTGTTTCCATTGTTGAAGTACTTCACAATCATGTGTCATGAAGTTTGGAATTCTGAAAGTGAGATTGCCAACTGTGACCCAACAGTGCCTTTTTTATTTTTGAGAGGGCTAAGGGATGAAATAGTTCCACCTATGCATATGAAACAACTATTTGATTTATGTCCCAGCAATCAGAAGCGGGTTTTTGAGTTTCCTTTGGGTTCACACAATGATACGATCATCCAGCCAGGGTATTGGGAGATGATTCGTGAATTTTTGGAAGCCTACGGATGTATATGAACTACATACTTCGAAATATTTAAATTTCATTCATTATATGTCAATATTATTCAAGCAGCCTGCTGGACATTCTGTCATTCCTTCTTCCAGAAACCACCTCTTCAAACATGAAAAATGACCCTGGTGCCCACAATCAATCAAAACCATACTAAGTTCTTTAATAGGTCTTTCGCACACAACGCACAAAGTATTAGGCTTTTTGCAGGCATCACAATACCAATAACCAAATTTCTTCAGTGGGTTGTCGTTACCTGTTCTTTGAGCTTCTAAAGTGAATTTTTCTTTAGAGGTCTCGTTGGCTATCAAGCCCCCGCATTTGTCACAAAACAATTGGATCAGGGATTGATCTCCCTCTGAATGCATAATATCGTCCCATGGGCAATATTTTAAAATGGCTGCCGAAATTTCAAACAGCTCATATTGGTGAAGGATGGACGTGAACTGCGATAAGGAGTTTTTGACCACATCAATTGTTGTGATATGATAAACATTCTGGAAAAGAAGCAGTATGTTCACTGCAAGTAAAACGTTTCCCATTTCCACTGCCTGTTTATATAGTTGCTTGATTAATTTTTTTGTATTCCATGGGGGCACTACACCTTTAGACTTACTTTGTTCAAAGTAAGCTCTTCTCGAAGAATCAATTGAAGAACGCTGTGCCAGTAATTGTCCAAAAGTTGGCATTTTTCCCTTGGAGGTCTGTGCTTTTTGCAATTCCGGAGATTCGCCTGAATTTTTCAAATGTGCCACTGGTGATGAAGTGTGATTTAAGCTCTGTAAGGAAGACATTTTACTTATTGGACTACTTTGGGTGAATGAATGAGAGCGCCTGTTCTTGATGTAATGCTCGTTCTCTGCGACACTGGGAGATCTCACGTCCGTCATAAAAGTATCTATAAAGGACGGCCGGTGCTGTTTCTTGCCTAATATTGGAATACTCTTACTGTTACTGTTTAACGTGGTAGTTAGTGGTTTAGGCTCATCTAGAAAATCATCGTCGTCTTCTATTGTGGAACAGTCTTCAGAATGAAAATTTTGACCTCCCTCAGAGAGACCATCGACTGTTTTGCTTTCTTTAGCATATCTCCGCAAATTCGGTGGGTTTTCGTTGTCAAAATCACCAGGGTTTTCAGCCATGAACTGCTGCTTCAAATTTGAGATTGCTTGTGTAGAAGTATCTCTTTTAACTGCCTCCTTAAATCCCTCCTCAAGAGCTTGCGGGACTTCTTCCACTAATGAGTTGATCCCACTAGTAGCGCCGCTTACGCAGGCAGTCTCGCTATAATTGGTATCATATATTGGTACGGTTGTGCCTTTGGAATTAGTCTGCCTCAGTATGTTAATCTCTAAGCAATCATCAGTAGATGGCTCCGCGCTTTCGGTGCTCATTCTTTTCAAATCCCAAAGTAAGGAGTCCCTAATTAAAAGCCAGATTTTTAAATTTGGTATATCATCAATGTAAGAGTAGACAGAGGCATTGTGACTGCAGATTGGTATCAATTCCATTAGTAAATCAATCTTTTGTTGAACTCCCAATGACAGATCATTTATGCTTTCCGTCAAAATACTTCTTTTCTTTTCAAGGTTCAGAGTATTCTTGGAATCTTCCGTTTCATTATCTTTCGGAACTGAATCTGCATCCGATGTGTTCGAATTTGATGTTTGCACCTTCCGAATATCGCGGCTCCTATTAGCATCATTCTCATTTTTTCTATTCACCAAAGCTGCCCAAGTTGTATTTTCTGAGAGCCCAAATCTTTCCATGATATCTTCTTTTATTTCCTCATCGTTAGCAGTAGCTTCTTGAGCAGGAACCTTACCTTCATTGAATTTTTTTTCCTGATTATATGAAAATTCTAGCTCCCTCGCCAAAAATTTGAAAACTTTAAGAGGAGATTCGATTATTGCAGAAACCTCGGGAGATTTCAAAGTGCTTTTCTGGGATGGTATGCGAGAGATTCTCATATTATTAAGAATGAAAGGCAAATCCAGCGTGACAATAGCAGGACATTCTGCCCATTTTCCCTCCGGGGTTTCATTCGGGTAAGCAAAAGGGCTGGAAGAGACGCTTGAATTGTGGTATGAAGCTGCTAATGACGCAGAACCTAAACTCTTACTGCTGAACGATGGGCCAACTTTTGGTAAAGCGGACCTATCAGTTGAAAATGAAGGTAAGTTGGTACTACTAGTACCCTTTTTCATGCTCCCCATGAATCTAGAATTGTTTTTAGCACCTGTAACGGATGAGATGCTTAATTTACTATTTACAATTTTCTTCTCATCATGCGGCGTTGGAGATACTTGCTGAACTTCGTAGTCACCGCATTCTTGGTCCAGAAACAAAAGTCCATTTCCGTCTATATCTCTCCACCTAGTAACTCGCTTTGGTAGATTTTCTAGGACTGTTGGCTCTTGTCTAGTATCCCATCCAGTTATGTGATCATCTTTATCAATGCTGAATATTAGTTTATCATCCCACCAAACCATACCCAATGATGGCGATGTGGTTAAAAGAACATGTTTAGGAATGTATTTCCGAGCTAAAGAAAAAATGTTAACCGATGCTTCTTCATTGGTTGAAGATAGGGCTAAGCAAGCATTAAGAACGTCTTTTTGATAATTTGGACAAAACTTCAACTTCGTAACAGGTACGCCCGCGTTAATGGTTACTTCAGGTAGGAAAGCCAAACTAGTGGAACCGGTGGTATTCATGCCATGGGAATTATGTATTGGAGGAGTGTGAGATGTATGAGAGCTGCTTTCATATTGCGGTTTGTCACCCACATACCATAGGCAACACCTCCCATCTCTACCACCTGTCGCAATGTAATCCGAATTAGGGTGCCAATTAAGAGATAGCCCTAGCCCGGTATGAGCATTTATTCTTTTTTCTACTTGTCCAGGTTGGCGTAAATCGGAAATAAGGAGCAAACCAGAGTCCTGAATAGATGCGAACTTGTATCCAGCGTTATTTCCATTCTTCATATCCTGGTGTAGGCCCATTTGAGAATAGTTCTGTATGGGCATCCATTTCACATCTCTTATAGAATCAGACACCGCACTGATGTTAACATCGCTCTTATTCTTCTTGATACTGCTAGATCGAAGATCCCACACTTTTACACACCCATCTTGCCCCCCACTTATAAGCAAATTGGTTTGAACGCTATTGAAATCAAAACTATTGACGGACCTTGTGTGTTCACATAAAGTGGTCACCAGCGGGTTATCCAACGAGGATGTCTTGTTCAAATCGTAAACAGACACAGCGGTAGAGTTATGACATATAGCAGCATAATTATTATGGCTAAAGAAACCGGTCTTCACATCTGCGATAGTGCTCAGCTTGGTCTGCCTACCGCGCTTTTTCATTGGATAAAATGAACTTCCGGGTACATAGCTGTCCGTCGTCATATAATCATGTACACAAGCAATGGAACGATCTTCTTCAGAAAACTTATAATACCCTAAATGTGCTTTTCCTGCACAAAGCAGCCCATTAGTGGATGGATCATTGATCTTGTCAATACTAGCAAGCTCCTTTTTTGCCTTGATACAGTAAATCAACCCAGACGACTTCGGTACCTCAGGTCTCTGGCGTCTTCTAGGCCCTTGAGGCTCTAACGGTGTGCTAATATCACCATCGAATGTATCCCTCCAGCTGTAATCGTTGCCTGAGCCATTGTTACTGTATGAAGACCACGGGGAAGGCCTTGTTCTAGGAGAGCTTCCGATCGATGGGATCTGACTGTTGTTGGGATAGTGATGAATGCGGAAAGAAGACCTCCCCATGGGCAGCGGTTTCAGGTCGCCTCGCCCAAATGAAGTAGAAGTCTGGCTTCTAGAAAGTGAGTTACTACTCATCCCTGAGAGGTTCTATGAGACTATCGGATTCACGTACCCTCAAGCACAACCTGTATCGCTGTTGCATTGTGTGTTTTTCATCTTATGTGCTTAGAATCCCCCACGTGATTCAAAGCGTCAGTGTGTCATCTGCAAGAGCCAGGAAGAACAATAATCTCCTCATACTTTATAGAATATTAAACAGTTTATATAATATAATAATTGGCCCAGAATACACTGTCTCTGTGATTTAAATCTTCCCATGTTGCGAGATCGAATTTCACCTTGCTTTCTATGCTGTCATTTCTCCCTGCAATGATCAGAAATACCGCAAACCATAAGTATTACTATTCTTTAACCCTTTCATAAATTTCATTGATATCCGCCTCAGTTAGGTTACGAGTTTCAGGAACTAGCACCCAAACAAATATTGCAGATAGGAGGAGACACCCAGCAAAAAAGTAACCATATGCAAATCCAATCTTGGAGGTAATGGTAGGTGTTAAAAGTGAGATGGCAAAATTGAACATCCAGTTAAAAGACGAACAAATTGCCATTGAGGTGGCTCTTGTTTTCATTGGGAATAGCTCAGAAACTAGTACAAAAGTTACAGGGCCCAAAGTCGTAGCAAAGAATATGATATAAATGCAGGTAGTCACAACCATTACTGCGTTTGCGCCATATAGATCAAGCGCGAAAGTTCCAATAGTGGCATACAGTACCATGGAGCAAAACATTCCAATTGAACCCAATAATAAGCAAGATTTTCTCCCAAGTGCTTCTACCAGATAGATGCCTCCAAAGGTGGCGATGAAATTTACCATTGATAGAATAATAGGCGTAATATAGGGATGTAAATTTGCATTGGCAAAAATGGTGGTTCCATAATAAAAAAAGTAATTGATCCCAGACAGCTGTTGAAAAGTCATAACCAACACACCAATTAACAGTCTTAGTCCTAATTGTGGTTTTCCGGTGACGAACTCAAATATTCCTTGCTGTTTTCCCCTTCTAAGCATTTCCTGCTTTTCTCTCAGTGTATCTTCAACGAATTGAAAGGTCTTCTCATCTTCTACAGATATGCCGTTCATTCGAGAGTATGATCTCTTGGCTGTCTCTATTTGATTTTTCTTCAAAATTAAATGTTGTGCTGATTCTGGTGTGAACAGAAGGCCGACGACCACCACAGATGACCAAAGGAATCCGAGACAGATAGGCAACTGCCATTGTGTGTTGCTATTTGGGTTGTTTGAGAATACTTCCATGCAAATATAGTTGATGATGTTACCCATCAGAATACCGAGCGTTACCATCAATTGGTATAGAACAACCATTGCACCTCGAATTTTTAGTGGGGCACTTTCAGAGATGAACATTGGTACCAGGACTGCCGTGGAGCCTACGGCCAAGCCTGTTACAATTCTTCCCACTAAAAATTGATACCAGGTCTCATCTTTAATCAATTGAAGTAGTAATCCAATCCAGTATACAAAGATTGCAGCATATATGCCAAACTTTCTTCCCTTGAAATCTCCTAGCTTAGCCAGTGTCAAGCCGCCAACAGCACAGCCAATATTGAAGATTGAAATAACTAAACCTATAACCAAAGTGGGGAACGCTTTTTCGGAAGTCTCTGGATCAATTACAGTTCCAAAGTTTGCCTTGAAACTTTCCATGTTCGAAATACCACCAATGGTTCCCACATCCCAACCAAAAATAAACCCTCCAAATGAGATTGCAGTACAGAGGGCAATTGGCCTCAGAAACCCTGTATGTTCTTCGGTATTTCTGAACTGTGAAGTCGATTCCTTGGCCGTTACAATTGAACAGTCGGACAATTCTGAGCGGTCTTCTGGTTTTGCGCCCTCTTCATATAGCTGATTATTGCAGACAATAGGCATCGCACACTTATCTTTTAGTTTCTTTATTTGAATTATTTGGATGATTTGAATTATTTGAATTATTTTTAAATGGGGATTTTTATTGGTATATATTTCTCGATGACATAGATTAAGGAATATGTCGATTCCTTCATCTCTTATATTTGTCTTTGAGTTTTGTAACCATCTGCAAAGGTGACATGTTTCTCTAGATGGCTCTGAAAAGCTGATATTTCTACCTTGTCATCACAAGGATTTGGCGTGAATTTTTGTGTGACTGATATGACACAAATATCTTCCACAGGTAAAAATATCTAACTTGTTTCTGCAGAAATATTTAGCAGATCGAGAAAAAAATTTTGTTCTGATGGTAAAACTTCCTGATAAAGATTCATATTGTTATAAGTCCTCCTCCAAATGGATCTGGCTCTATATATAGGTGAATTCTCGATATAATTTGTTTCGCTTTGATTTTTAATTAAGGCAGGACACTTCTTAAATATGTTTCTGTGTGACGCGAATCACAGAAAAAAGTACACTGGCAGAAAGCCTAGAGCAAATACTTTAGAATGCATTTTAATTAGCACTGTTTCTTGATGTTCTACTCATCATAAATGTCTGCCAGGAACAGTGAATTACCTCTTGATGAGGCACATCTTGATGAGCTTTTCGGGTATCCCGCAGGTTCGTCGATTGGTTGGGACGACGGCTGATGTAGTGATAATGAGGAAATCTGCATGTTAAAGAGATAAGCATTTTCAGATTCAGATGGATTGGCTTGGCCTAGCAAGGAACCCATGGGCGGCTCATTATTGATGAGCTTGGTTGCGATGAACATCATTATCCACGTGACTCTCTAGGAGAGTTTCAAAGGAATCGAAGTATTAAAAACGAAGGAATAGCACTCGGCAATGAAATTGTGACATTGGATGAGGGAAGGTAGACGTCGGTTATGGATGACCTTAGCAACCAGGATCCATCGCAAAAGCGATATTTAACTCAAAGGAGAACCGTAGATATCAGCTCTCCCTATGAGAAGCTGTATTATTACAGGAAGCATGGCTTGCCATTGCCAACCATACAAGCGGAGACGACCTTCACCTCAGATATAATGCCCCCCGCAGCTTATGTGTGCAAGAGCCGAGTTATAAATATCCCAAATAAGTTTACTCATTTGAGTTCAAACAAGGTGAAACATGTGATACCTGCATTAAAGTGGACTCCCGAGGGTAGAAGATTGGTTGTGGCAACGTATAGTGGGGAGTTTTCACTTTGGAACGGATCATCTTTTAATTTTGAGAGCATAATGCAAGCGCATGACTCTTCGGTCACAACGATGGAATACTCACATGCAGGTGATTGGATGATTAGTGGAGATTCGGATGGTACGATCAAGATCTGGCAACCCAACTTCAATATGGTGAAGGAATTGGACCAAGCTCACACAGAATGTATTAGGGATATAGCTTTCAGTAGCAATGACTCTAAATTTGTGACCTGCTCAGATGATAATATTTTGAAGATTTGGAATTTCAGCAATGGCCAACAAGAAAGAGTCCTATCCGGGCATCATTGGGACGTGAAAAGTTGCGATTGGCATCCTGAAATGGGTCTCATCGCGTCTGCTTCCAAAGATAATTTAGTGAAGTTGTGGGATCCGAGATCCGGACAGTGCATTTCGACGATCTTGAAGTTTAAGCATACTGTTTTAAAGACAAAATTTCAACCGACCAAAGGAAATCTTCTTGCTGCAATTTCTAAGGATAAATCATGTAGAGTATTTGATATAAGAAATTGTATGAAAGAATTGATGGTTGTTCGAGACGATGTGGACTACATGACTCTTCTTTGGCACCCCATAAATGAAACAATGTTTTCCGTGGCAAACTACGATGGATCTTTAAAACACTTCGACCTTCTGCAGGATTTGAATGGTCCCATTCATACCATACCTTACGCACACGATAAATGCATTACTTCGTTATCATATAATCCCGTGGGCCATATTTTAGCCAGCGCTTCGAAAGACAGAACCATCAGATTTTGGACTAGAGCCAGACCTGTAGATCCCAATGCATTCGATGACCCAACCTACAATAACAAGAAAGTTAACGCGTGGTACTTTGGAATAAATAACGGTATCAACGCGATCAGAGAAAAGAGTGAAAATGGCGCAGCACCGCCTTCGAGTAATGGTACAGAAGCAAGCATGAGCTCGACAAGCAACTGGTCTACAGGTGGTTCCAACAACGGCTCTTTCTTGCCCGGTTTGGAATCAGAACCGTCAAGGGTAACAAGCTTACCTGGGCTCAGTATATAAAAACGATAAAGAACCTTTTTTAAATAAAAGTTAAACACATCTGTATAAAATTGTATCAATAAAGCTTTATGGTGACTGGAAATTTCTATAACAAAAGTGCACCGTAAAACAACGTAATTTTTCATAAATCATTAGAGGGGGTGGTTTGCTCGTCCAAATTGAAACAATCTAGCTTCAGCATCAATATTTGCCCAAATTCGACTCCATAATCCCTTGTAACTCCTCAAAAAAATCTTCACTGAGAACTTTACTCAGGGAAGAGAGATAATTCATCGAATTTGAATCCATTTGATTCTCAATCTGTTCTCCAAAAAAATTCTTGACACGATTGATATAAGACGAACCAAAGAGTTTAGTATAATGCTCGACGAAGTTTTCTACCAGAGAGATCACCTCGAGCACTTTTACTGGACAGTTAGCTGGCAAATGGCTGTTGTTAACACCATTTGAGGGAGTCAAGCCAGAGTTGATAATGTTGTAGGCAAAGAGACCATTGTTTAAACCGTTTTCCTTGAACATTTCTTTTAATTGAATGAACTCTTTGCTTGAAAATGGAGTAAATTGTGAACAGTAGTTTTTCAATCTTTTGGCAAAATCTGTAATTGCGTAATCATATGGTTTATCAAAGTAGTCTTCGTTGAATGATTTGTTGTGAACATTGTACTTGATAAAACTCACATCATCGCACGTAATTTGTAAAATGATTGGCGTAATAGTAAATTTTGAATTTGAATCCCGGTTATATGAGCAGATTCTTTCGAAGACAAATTGTCTTCTTTGAGTTTGCGAATTTGTAGCGTCGAAAATTGCCACATCACAAATGTCAGAGTCTAACTCTTTGATTAGCATATCTAAAGTTATTCTTGCATATTTCTCCTTTTTCTGTGTGTTCTTGGGACTGAAGAGATCATCCGAAGAATTATTAGCCAACTGCATGGACAAAATACCCAAGTTTTGGTAGCTCATCTTCCTTCTGACTTTACCTGCATTAAATGACGAGCAACGCAGTGAATGGGTAGACGGATTATCTTGCAGAAACTTGATTAGTTGTGCAGAAATTGCCGATTTCCCAACAGCAGGTAATCCAACTAGCACAAAGACAAATTTCGAGCCTTTGACTTTATATGCAGATGTTCCCCTGTGCAAATCTCTCAATGAGTTGAAACTTAAGGGTGAGGGAGATGGAGAATTGATACGTGTTATATCGGATAGCCCATCACTCGATGGGTGACTAATCATAAGACCATGTGGCATGGGAATTTCATCATTCTCAACCGCTTCGTCGATCTCGTCATTCGAGTAATAGTAGCTGGACCTCCTTAACAGTAAATTGGAATACGTCCTCTTATTTAAGGAGAATAAAGAGTTCTCTGAAGTTGGGTTAGACTTCAATGATCCATTCAATGAAGTGCCACTCATAGTGAAAACCCTACCTCTGTCGCGAAACAACTAACAACACCGCGTATTCACTATTAATTCGACTTCCTCGTAGATAAAACTACTTATAATATCACACAGAGGCTCGAAAAGAGATATCGAGAGAGCTATTCTAAAAGGATCACGATTGATAAAAGATTCGGATTCCAATTAGTCCAACCGTTTATCTATAAATGCGGTGGCATGCATGGCTCGTGGCGAAGCATATGAGACTATTTTTTCGTTTCGAGCATTAGTCAATTTTTCATTTCTTTTAGTTTGCCCCTCCGCGCTCTGTTCCTTCGAGAAGTTAATATGACAAAAAAAAAAGTAAAAATCTTTTGAAATGCATCATGTGGTGATCCTGTTGTCCCATTTTGGGACAAACCGGAATCCAGATTAATGCCCCCGTGTAACTTGCAAGGTTTAATTTACAGCGGCATTTCCAGCGGAAGAAGTATTCTTGGAGGAGGTACTATCTTGAATCTTGGTCAAAGTGTCCCTTACCTGGGAACATATTTGGTTTATTTCCTGGATTTCGCGTTTCTTATACTCCACCTGCCCTTCAAGAAGCATGATCAGCGACTCTCTGGATTGATGTGGTCTATATTCATTAAGGAGGTGGTGGGTATTAACCAATATGGTTCTTATATCTTCCACCTTCTGTTGGTATATCTCGGGATTAATACTTAGCACGCCGACAAGCTCAAGGTAGTTCAGAAGCAAGGATTTCAACAGCTTTTTCAACTCTTGGATCTTGTATTGGTAGTTTGTAGTACTGGTGCCAGTCGTTGGGTCTTGCTTGTTGTAGAGCTGCGTCAGCCCCATACTCTCTAGGTCTGGAAGACGGTCTTTCACTTGCCACACACTGCCAAAAGCTCTATATTGAGCGTCTGCAGGCATTGGAGGTGGAATAAGGTAATCAAGTACGCAAGTTATCTCATCGTCGTTGTGGGGCTTCCTAGATTGCTTGTATTTGGTCAGCTTGTTTACGTTCTCTTCCGTGAAAAATTTAATATAGGGTGGAGCTGCCGGGTACAGGGAGCTGATTTCATTCGTTTCGATGTTAGACATTCTATAAGCACGCACACGCTATTGGAAACAGAAAATGGACTGATTGTTGCTCCCCTTGTCTTCTTTCCTCTGCAGCCTGTGCCGATCCATTAATGATCAAATAGCTTCTTCAGAGCATCAAGGCCCTTTCAGTCGCTACGCACGAACCCTCAAGGTTAATCAAGTATAGTTGAATCTGTATGGTCTTGGTATTTAAAAGCAATGTGAAGAAGTACCAGTCCTATTGGATTTCACCTATATTACCTTATTATAAAGTTACGATGAGCGAACTTGATAATATGGATGTTGATACTGAGGAGACAGGCTCCGTTGTAGAGGTTGGTGTCGAAAGCACCATGGTTGAACAACCTGCCGTCAAGAAAATAAAGCCTAAGAAGTTTGAGATCAAGAAATGGACTGCCGTTGCATTCTGGTCATGGGATATAGCTGTGGATAACTGTGCAATTTGCAGGAACCACATCATGGAGCCTTGCATTACGTGCCAGCCATTGGCGATGACAGATACCGACACGGAATGTGTGGCAGCTTGGGGTGTGTGCAACCATGCATTCCACTTGCACTGTATTAATAAGTGGCTGAAGACAAGAGACGTATGTCCTCTGGATAACCAACCCTGGAAATTGGCTAGAGTTGGTAGATAATGGAAATCATTCATGTACACGCACATACATATATATATATACATATATTATTAACACGCAGGGAATGTTAACGTCGGATTGGTTTTTGTTTATGATAATTGGCACATTTAGGTATAATATCTGGAGTCTCTGTCGAATGTACCCCAGAGGCACCACCCTAGGCAGTGTGACCCAAACTCGTCATAAAAGGTGGGCCAATCATTTTTTTTATCGTCATGATAGTACTCTAAGAAGAATACGTACTGCCATTTTCTTTCCAGGGATTCCTCGATAAACGGTCTTGTATTTATTGAGCACATATTGACCGAGTGTTCTTTCAAGACGGTTAAAACTTCTACAAGCGCGCCCGGGTCATCCTGTTGTGTCGTGAATGTTATTAAACTTACTTTTAAACTCACTTTATCCATTGTGCTCTTGATTGGCGGATAAGCACTGCTTCTCTTCTTGAAAACCAGAAATCTCGTCGTGTTGCCTAACTGATCATTTATCCTTTTTTCGAGTATGTTCGCCCTATAAAGTTTGGCAGCAACCTCACTAGCAATAGCTAGGTTCAGCGTGGATTCTTGTTGATCCGATGTGTCGAGATTTATTGTTTTCAGCACGGCTTCAGAAGTCGAACTTGTGTCTAATCTCTCAAAAGCTATTTCAGGATATTTTTCCCTCAAAACTTTCAAGTATTGTTCGACCTGACCCCAGACCTGCGGGTGTGAATGAATTTTAATGTTCTTATATTTTTCCAGGTCTGACATGTGGGCAGCTGTGTTTGAAATCAAGCAATGGTCAATCGAAACATATTGTTCGGCAATTATCTCCAGCGCTGGTATCACTCTATGAATCGAGCTTTCATGCTTTAAACTCTTCAGCATCCTATCTCGTAGTAGATCGTAGGAAAACACAACTTGACCATTGGTAGAGTTCTCCAACGGTATGACTGCATAATTAATCGACGCATTATTCTCCAATTCATCAAGACACTCTGGAATTGATTTGGCAGGGCTGAGCTCATACGATTCGTCATCACCAAATTGTTGTAGCGCTGCTTGGTGGGTATACGTACCCTCGGGACCTAGGTAAAGCACTTTCTTAAGGGACCTCGCCATCCTTATATCGTTTAATTAACTATCTTTTTGAAGATTGACTATAATTCAAAACTTCACCTCTTTCAAGAGGCCGCTGCAACATGATTTCCATGTGGGAAGAAAAAAATCAAATTACAGTACAGAAAAATTCTGGAGTCGAAAATAGCTGTGCGATGACTGGGTCGCGCAACTTATGAATGTTAATGTTATTATATACAAGTTATAGAGTGTGTTCGTTAGTTTTCCATTGATTGAGATAATGAAATAAGAGTGTCCACTGTAAACTCTGGAGAGCCTTTAGTAAAGTCTCGAAGCAATTCAACTCTACGTCTCGCAACTGGAGTGGTCTCACCCATGGCCCCATAGAACCTTTGAACATTTAGAAGGAGTAACTGCGCATCCTGGAGCGAAACATTGGTGTCTGGCTCAACTTGACCGTTCATGAAAATACTCTTCTTTTCCTTAGCTAACTCCGAATGAAATTGGAAAATTGTATGAGGTTTGGCATATTCCTTATGAAGTTTGTACTCTGCCAACGATGTCATGATACAGTGAGTTGTGTTTGGTCCCACAAACTGCCATTGGATATAATGCAGTTCTACACCTTGGTCCTCATTGGCACCCGCGCCTTCATTTTCTCCTTCCATAATCCTTGGGAGTGGCAACACAAATGCAGGATTCGCCCTGACATTGGCGACCATTTTTTCGAATATATCAACCGGAACCACCGCACATAGCGCGTTGTCTTTGTTTAGCCATTTCGCTCTCCAAAGGAATTCCACCTCCTGCTTTGACAGATCTCTGATCTTCTCCAGTTTCAAAAAAGAATCGAATGTCTTGAAGGGCAAATGAGATTCGTTGGGATCAATTGGTCCCTTAGGTTTGGTAAGGCCAGCGTTGTTCTCTGACATTTTCATGCGCTGTTCGTATTCGTCTAGTTCCTTCAACGGGTCAATTCTATTGAACTCTTTCTTCCTCTTGGTAATTTCTTCTTTCGAATGCTCTAAAAGTTCACTAACGCTTTTGAACCCTTGCTTTTTAGCTTCTTTCAGCAATTTCTCTTCGTATTTGATACTGGCAGAGTCGGTAGAATAAAAATTGGCTTTCGATTGAATACTTTTACTGGCCACAATTCCTGGTCCAGCAATTGGTGCAGCTAAAATGCCCCTTGTTTTAAGTTGTAGCGATTTGTAAGAAACCCTCGCAAAGCCTCTAGCCAATGAGTTCATCCAAAAGCCTTAGAACTGTTGAAAATCTCTTTCGGAGTGCAGCGTTAAAGTTGGTTTCATCATCGTTACCATCACGCCCTCTTTATTTTGTCGTGACGCCGCCGCAATCGTGAAAATTTTTGATCTGGGTAACATTTAGTGATGAGCGCAATGTGCGCGGTCATCAATTTGGTGTTTTGAAATATGCGTCATAGCAGGATAATGAAAGAGTTAGAGGTCTTGGGTCATCGAGGGAGTTATTCACTCAGGTTTCAACGCTCGGAGAACTGTCATTGCGCTCTAGTTGTATTTAATAATTCGATAAATTGTTTTCAAGAGAGTCCTAGCTCAGAACCGTTGTGATAGCGAGTCAATCTGACGATATAGATTTTTCTCGACGTCTTCCTGTAAAAATTGACTAGTGTGCAAAGGGAAATGGATGACAAAGGGCTTGACGATAATGAAGATTTACTTCTGCGCCTAATGGAACGTTATAAACCGCACTTGAAGCCATACGCGTATCGGTTGCAAACTTGGGAGCAAGTTTTGGAAGAATATAACCAACAAACAGGTACGAGATATAGACAAATAAGAACTTTGAAGAAAAAGTTCGAGAAATTGAGGGATGCCTATGACGAAGGTGCGGATAAGATAGAGGTTGGGAACTTGGAATTACTGCAGAGGCTTATACGGGAGTCCAAGCAGCCTGTGACAGTACGAGGCCAGTCACAGCTAAAGAAAAACCACGCGATAGAAACTAGTAATGGTAGCGCGGATTCAATGCCGGTCATTGTACGACAAAGTAATGATTCATTCTCCAACGATATGACCTTCAAAGAAACTTCCAACGAGGGCAACGATTCTTCGTCGTCTAACAACGCGAGTGCGGAAAGCTCTGGGCCGAATCAACCACCTCCGTTAGATTCCATTACAATCGGATTTCCTCACAGTCATGCCCAGCCACACAGCGAGTCAAAAGTTTCTGCAACTTCTTCCCCATCGCAACGCTCAATCGCCTCGTCGTCTTATAAAGCAGGAAGCATGCACAGCAGCAATATCGACTCCATCAGAACTGGATTGAATGTAGATCCGGGGCAAGTAAATTCGCCATCTGTCAAAAACTCACCTCAGGATCATCCTTCGAACCCGCAGATGAGTTCGCGGATGCTTTCTAACCTTCTCTCATTAGTGACCAATCAGGAGCCTCTTAATAAGCAGTCTGTTCCATCAAGCTATTCGCCTTTGCCAATGTCAAACACAAATCAGACCAGTGATCTGACTTTAGAAAAGTTTTATGAGGAATTTAAACGTTTTCAGCAAGTTCATGAAAACTTCAGAAGTGAGGTCTTGTACAAGTTGGATATGATATCAGCCGGAATGACTGGGGGAATAAATTTGTCAGAACAGTTTGGCCCAAGCTCTAGGGACCACCATGATCGGGAAATGAAAGAAGACAGTATCGATGATGATCGAATACCATTGGAATAGATCGAAGCAAAAGAATCGAAATTACACATCGTGATATTAAATAAGTTTATCTTAGTTATAACTGGCCTCTTAGTTCCAGCAATCTTTCCCAACCGTCTGAATCTTCCCATCTGTGCTTTCCTTTGCTCATCAATGCCTTGATTGTAGCTCGGGACTTGTATTTCCAATCTTTGCAAACATAAGAGTCAGGGCCAAACTTACCTTCCATCTCTCCGAGCGACTCATAAGCTGCCACCAGGTCCTCACAGGCACTTGCTGTCTCGTTCCAGATCTTTTCGTCAATGTCTAAATCCGGATTATGTGAGGTCGCTCTGTAAGCCTTCTCCTGACAATCCAGGGCAGCCCACGGCCTCTTTCTCCATAATTCGACTTTAGCCACTAACCTCCAGCACCTTGCATCAGCAGTAATAACGGTTGGTAAAGTGTTGCAAATAAATTCTAAACAAGACCTCTGGAAGTGACTTAGCTGCTGATTACTTTCTGATGGATAGTCGGTAGACACAAGAATTTCAACTAACCTCTCCACAATCTGAACATCTATAGATCCTTCCCCTAGTTTATCTCTTTTAATGTTTACGAGCTTTTTGCAAGCTAAAAGAACATCGCTCCATTCATTTAGCTTTAGGGCAACCAGCATATAGTTTTCCCAAATTCTCCAATTCATTTGAGCATCTGATGCAACCGCTCTTTTTAAGCAACTGAAGGCTTCTTTTATTTTGTCCAATTGGACATAAGCGGCACTTAGATTTGACCAGGACAAAGCATGTGTAGGGTCAAGAGAAACACATCTCGAAAATGCCTCCGCGGCTAGGGACATTTTATCGCACTCTAGGCCAACGCAACCATAAAAATACCAAGTTTCGAAACTTAGAGGATACTGTCTAAGCGAGTCATTTAAATGTTCTAATGTGGCATCATAATCTCTCAAAAGCCCCGATGATTTGGGTGGGTTATACGAATATCTTGCCAAAGAGTTCTTGGCGTTGACATACTTTCCAATTTGCCAACTCTTTTCCCACAGGAGAGGGTCCTGTCTAATATCACCAAGAATTGATAATGCTCTTGCGTCCTTTGGATTTTCCTCAATTCTTTCGGCAAGCACACTTTCTGCTTGTTTTTCATCACCGACAGCTGCGTAACATAAAGCAATTTCACAAGGCATCTGTAACCTTTCATAAATCTCAACCGCAGATCTTAGAACACCGAGAGACATATATTTCTCTGCCAGAGTAGTATACAAGTCCCAGCGTGGAATAAAGGGTATTTGGTGTATGTAGTTCAATCTCGATCGGTAATCTTCCGCTCTCTCAGGTGACAATCTGTCGTTCAGCAGCAAGCCGAGTTCTTCCACAAGTGATTGCATTTGCAACAGCCCTCTCTCAATTGTCTTGGCCTTGGTAGTTTCTATAATAGATCTCTCCCATAAAGCCCTAGAATAGATAGTCCAGTTTTTGGGCCCCTCTTGATAAATAACTCTAGATATTAAGGCACTCAATTCTTCTTCCACTAATGGATCCTTTGCTGGGCTAGTTTGTCTTATGACATAAAGTCTTAGAAGTAATTGTATGTCATCATAGTCTGTCAGTTGCGGTTGTGCATTTGGGTCCAACGTTAGTAGTTCTTTAGGAATATTTTCTTGACGAATTGCCAGAGGCAAAATCTTCTCATCTTCTATCCCATCACTTTCTCCCAGTTTTTGCTTCTTAGCTATTTGTTCATCAAGAGGCTCATCAGCAATACTTTCAAAATGAGGTTTCTCCAACAAAATATCGGACTCCAACTGGAAGCCCTGAGGAGAGTTACGATTGGTATTGCACTGCTCCACATTGCTGAGCTCTTGTGATGATTTAGCAAGTATGATCAACCCAGAATGGGCTTCTCTCTGAAATTTAGTTCTCTTAGCACGAGCACCAGTCAGAACAAAATGAAAATTTCTCAATTTCTTGACTTTTGTCAACGATGACAGACACATATGTTCTGTATTTATGGCTAACGAGCATTTGACATTCTCTAGGTAAAAGATGGTATAAATACGAAGCTTTACATCATCGTTAGTTTCCTCTGAAAGGCCTTTTGTTATAGCCTGTGCAAGCTCTATAGAGCTGAATATCGACGAGGCTATTGTGGGTAAAGCGCCGCATGGCTCACGCAGAAGTGACAAATGAACTAGTAGGGCTCTTCCAAGCCACCAGTGAGCAAGGGCTGCGAAGCTCGTTGAAGTCATTGAGGTAATGCTAGGTAATTGCACATCATTTTCCACATTGTCGATGAGAAAAATTGGTTGATTTGTAATTTTCTCGAGAAGCAGCAAGGAAAGGACCAAAGAAAGCGGATCTTCCATAAGATCATAAGCTTGTTGACCTCCGGATGCCAAGGCACCGATCGCAGCCTTGTTTATTTGGGACCCATCTTCGCCGTTCTTCAGCAGAACGGCAGAGGAGTTTACTGGCGTTAGCGGGCCAGTGAAGTTATTTTGAATGAAAGCTTGAAGAAAAGAAATTGCCACTAGTAGAAGACATTCGTCATTATTTGGCAAGTTTTCACCAAGATACCCTCTCAATAAATCCAAGATATTTGTGCGGTTGATATCAGGTGGTACCCTCAGCGGCTGTGGGGCACATTTGAATACCTCTTCAAACACAGAGTATGGTTTACCATTCAGAATATACTTTGCAAACTCGATAGATTGTTCGTTACACGCCTCAAATCCCTCTTTTTCCAGCACTCCACAATCAGAAGCCAAGAGAACATGGCTATGCAGAAGCACAGAATTAATCGTTTTAGACATGATTCAATGCGTACCGCGCTTAATAGCAAGTCTTCGACAAGACAACTTCCTGTTCGAATACTGTCATCTTTGATAATTATCCATCGAGATGAGAAGCGATGAGCTTTAAGCTCTAAAATTTTCAAATCATATGTTACGAAAGACGACGTGCCAAACGCGTCTTGACACAGTCGCGTAATTAAGGAAGAGAGTTTAGAGAACCTCCAAGATCATCCTTTTTATTAGTAAGACGGAATAACTCGAACAAGAAAATCGCCTATACCTTTGCAATGGCAAGTATGTTCTATTTGATGCGTTCTCTGGATCTTCATCTCATTTTTTTTCTTTCGTCAGGATTTATTACTAACCCCACCACGTAGCTTATCAACCGTACAAGGAATACTCGTCTGTTGGTGGAGGCGGATTCGAGAATGGGGAATCAAGACCCCAAACAAATGAATCCAGTGGCACATCTAACCGTTCCACGACTCTCACACCAGTTACAATAAAACAAGTTCTAGAGTCCCGACAGGAGGTCCAGGACGGTCCGTATGTCATACATTCGCAAGAACTGCATCATGTCTGCTTCGTGGGTGTGGTAAGAAATATAAGCGATCATACATCCAACATCACACTTACAGTTGAAGACGGGACTGGCCAGATTGATGTAAGGAAATGGAGTGAAGACTCAAAGGACATGGCCACGAGTCAAGACGAGAATCTTAATAAGAACTACAATTCTCAGGTGGCCCAACAGTATCATATTGGCACTTATGTCAAGGTTTACGGTGCTTTGAAAGACTTCAGTGGAAAGAAGAATATACAATATGCTGTTATAAAATCCGTGGAATCGTTTAATGACGTTTTGGCTCACCATTTAGAGGTGATCAAATGCTTTGCTATTGCCACTGGTAAATTTCAACAGGCTCTTGAGAGACAGAAAGCCGCAGAAAGCGGCGGCCAATCACTATTCGTTAACGACACAGACTCCGCAGATGAAATAGCGCAAACAGTTTTGGCTTTCTGTAGAAAACAATGTGAGGGTAAAGATGCGAATTCTTTTGCTGTGCCTATACAGCTAATTTCTCAAACCTTGAATATTGGCGAAGCAACTGCAAAAGATTGCTGTACAAAATTGACGGATCAAGGTTATATATATCCCACTCTGGACGAAGATCTTTACTTCGCTATATAGACTTGTAGATACCCTTTCATAAGTCAATTCCAAAAGGCTAATATAATCTCATCATCTTCGCCGCTGTCTCAGAATTCCTAAAGCGGCAACGCTGACACAAAATAAAAAGAGAAATTTAATCAGGACAATGATCTTACATGGGCAAAGTACAACAGCGAGGGTCCATTTGGTTTCATAATATTCATTTAAAAATCAAGTAATCCTGAAAGCTCTATTCTTATTGAGGATGCTTATAATGCAGATCGGAAGGTCAATTTGTGCCATTCTGGTGTGTGTGGTATTGCAATTTGGGGCTCTAGTCCGTGGGTTAACAGAGCCAATCGAGGTAGACGGAAAACATTTCGTGAAGTCTATAACGAGGCAGCCGTTTTGTATCAAGGGAGTGGACTATCAGCCTGGTGACTCTTCTGAGGTCAATTACGAAAAGGATCCTCTTTCAGATCCGAATGTGTGTGCCCGTGACATCCTGTTATTCCAGGAGCTGGGAATCAACACAATAAGAATTTACTCCATAAATCCGGATTTGGATCATGATAAATGTATGTCAATGCTGGCAGCAGCGGGACTCTACTTGATCCTTGATGTGAACTCGCCCTTGCCTAACCAACATTTGAACAGATATGAGCCTTGGAAAACTTATAATGCGATGTATTTGGAGCATGTTTTTAAAGTCATGGATCAATTTTCCTCCTACAATAATACGCTTGGATTTTTTGCTGGTAATGAGATTGTCAATGATAAAAGATCTGCTCAATACTCTCCGATATATATAAAAGCATTGATTGGCGATATGAAAACGTATCTTAAAAAACACTCCGCAAGATATATACCGATAGGATACTCGGCAGCAGATGATCTGGATTATAGAAATTCCCTTTCGAGCTATCTGGAATGCTCTGAAGATTCTTCGGACGACTCAAGTGTTGATTTCTATGGTGTCAACTCTTATCAATGGTGTGGGAAGCAAACGATGGAAACTTCGGGGTATGACAAGCTAGTGGAAGCATACAAAAATTATTCCAAGCCCGTGTTTCTTTCAGAGTATGGATGTAACCAGGTCCTACCGAGAACTTTTGATGAAGTTGCAGCCATTCATTCGGAGGAAATGTTTACGACGTTTAGTGGAGGTTTAGTATACGAATATTCACAAGAGAGCAACAACTATGGATTAGTTCAATTGGATGAAAATGGTGATGCCAATCTTTTAGAAGATTATCATAGTTTAAGAAAGCAATACTCCATTGCTGAAACGCCGTCGAAAGATGAATTTGATGTTGCTATGGCGAAGGATCCAATAATATCACAACAAGTTCATAATAATCATCCGCCTCTCTGTAAAAACAAATATGAAAACTTAAACATAAACAGTAAAATCTCGAGAAGTTTTACAAGTTCTTTGATTAAAAATGGAGTCTCTGTCAAGCGGGGGAAGTTTGTTACCCTCGATGACAGCGATCTGGTTACAACATATAAAATTTGTGACATTGATGGTAGTGATTGGAAAGGAGAGAAAAGAATAAAGATTGTCAATGATTCCTATCCTCAAGAAGAAAATGAAGAGGAAAATCATGATTCTGAAAGTTCAAGCCCTAAGGTTGAGCTAACAAAAATATTCCTTTCTCTATCATTTTTCCTAAGTTTATCTCGCATATTTTTTGTTTAGTGAGTAGCTTTTTGATTTCATCAAAAAAATAAAACACTTATATTAATCTAAACACCGAAAAGTAATATTTATTTAACACTTCTGACATTCTTCGAGTGTATCTGGTTTCCATAGGAATATAACATTATACCATCTCTATCTCTTACCTCAATCGGTACGCTAACATTTAGAACAGGTCTCAGTAGCAGTTCCCAATCGTATCTAGATCTAGTTGTACAGAATAACCACCTTCTGAGCATATTAATTTTGACTGATTTGAACTCAGATAGCGATTTAAGAAAACACCAAAGATTCACATTTGGTATGTCTTGAAAGTATTTGGAATTCTTGTAATTATTGAAAAATTCGACTCCGATTTGATCTAAGATCTCAGCTGACGTAGCCTCAGTGTCTATATCCTCATCGAGCAATTGTTGCAGACAATTTTGCAGACATTGTCTGACAGATTCGTTCCAATAATTTGAGCTTTCTTCGATATCAGTGTCTTGTCCGGAGGTTTCATTTTCGTTATTACTTCCATAATTAGGTATTAATGTTTGCTGATCATCATCAAGAGATCTTAATATTTTTTCGCAATAAAGTTGAGGTGATAAGGGGAAAACGTTCGTAAAAGGGATATTGACCACATTGATATTAATGTTTCTCCTGGGGAGTCTATCCCATAGGTCTTTAAAATAATGATAAAAGTAGTGAAAAGGTGGTATTCTCAATTGATTAAAGTATTCTCCTTGTGATTCGGTAATATACGCCTGGCCTCCTTTCTTGTGGTTGCTTGGTGTTCTTGCAAGATATTTTAGGTCCAACGACAGCACAACTGGCGTGGTAGGCGGAGGTGCTTGCAAGGTGATGTTGACTGGTTCGTCTAATAAAGTCTCAGTGAAGGATGCTGAATCACTATCAACCTCGGAATTTGAAACTTCCTCATTGTAGTAATAATTATCGTTGACCAATTGTTCATTGAGAAAGCATGGGCTGTTACAATCTACTGTAAGATCAGTCAGCGATGAGAAGCAACTGCATAAAAGCATGTCATATTTGCTCGTAAAACTCAAAAGTTTCAAATTTTTGACACACTTGAAGTAATCATGAAATAGCCTTAAAATACCATTCCCTGGAATAATTTTACATGATTTTAACGTCAAAAGGTGAACAGTAGAATGCAAATCATAAACACCAGGTGCGTCGAGCCTCAAATGGAAAGGCACAAACTCCAGAGGAGTGTCTAAGGATTCTGTATCGATGATGATATCTTGTAGTATTAACTCATTAATAATTCCAAAACAGCTCAGCATATTAGGTCTCAGCGATACTTGCTGTTTCTTTCTTTTATCCAGATTGGCCCTGATTTCTAAGGTTTTGACCCTTGGCAGCGTATAAAATTTCCTCTCATATTCGGAAACAAAGTTTTTGGAAATTTCAAAAGTTCGAAGATCATTGCCGTTAATCGATTGTTGCCCATTGATGATTTTTTTGAAAAAATCTCTAGAGCCATCATTAAACACTGAATACCAAAGGGGAATTTTAAAATTAGGCTCAACATTTGTAAGCTTGACATGCGTTACATTTGGAAGGTAATCAATGATATCAAGCATCAATTCAATATAAGTGTAGCGACTATATTGACATTCTAACTTATTGAGTTGTTTATGACGTTCTGAAGATGCATACCCCGTATCTTGAGAAGCATTGTGGTTTCCAGAGCTTGAATTTGACACCATACTCTCGGCGTCGGACCTTCTTCTTGACATAGAAGAAGACCTTGAATCTGCTGGAATCGGCCCAGTTCTGTTATCAAAGGTGTATGCGCCACCTATGACCGATGATTGGTTCCTCTTGTTGTGAAATTTCCCGTACTTCAGTAGAGCGTCTTGGCATTGTGGATTACTGAACTCAATACTCTTGACCAAAAAGCGTATATTCTGCGACATGATTGTATTGTCCATTCTATCTAAAAGAGCATTGGCGCTATGAAACTCTGAATGAATCAATGCGTCGAATTTAAGCAATGAAAGTTTATTGTCCAAAATGACATTTTGATAGAGGAATTTGTTGGATATTATCTCATATAACTGGCAATTGACCCTGCATAGAGAAAGAAGTGTTGAAATGTCCAGAAGCTCGAGAATTTGCGTTAGAATTTTAGAAGGCAGGCTCAGCAAATGTGAGTCTCTATTCTTATCATTGGCCTTCTGCAGACTTGCGCCATGTCTCTTTGTTGCATTCGATATATTGGTGTGCTCCTTTTTTGAGGATATATCTAAATCCTTTGAAGAGAGCGAAAAGTACTTCGAGGGTCCAAATAGTTGTAGCCTGTTCATACTATGCCTCAGGGAACGCAAATAACAATGCACCACTTGTTCGTTTATGCGTATCTCCTGTCTTTATATTTGTTGTTGTCTGTGTAGTGTTCTGCCGCACTCATGTCACATTGGCTCGCCCAAAAAGCTTGGAATAAATTGAGTAATGAGATGGAGTCAAATTAATAAAGTTATTGCACAAAAGAATTATGGCAACACCGGAATGCTCGAAGTGAGAGCTCTGGATTGTGAAATGGAAGTTTCTTTGATATATTTAAGGCAAGAGACTATAAGAGCGATTACTTATCAGGTTTCGAAGAAGAAGCAGTTGGCAACGAATGAATTGTTTCGTTGTCCAGTTTTTGCTTCAAATTCTCAGGAGCATCCTTTGCATGGTGGCCAATAACTGCTTGTAAATCCTTAGGGATGTCTTCAAAAGCCAAGTCATCAGTTGTTGAAGAAACTGATTCTCCTTTTGCTCTGAGTATGTCCTCAATAGTGACTTTGTCATCTCTAAATATTTTTAAATGATCAGCAATGAGATGTTTGCTTTTACAGGATGGGCAGGTTATGAGCACTGTGCCGCCTGTATACGCTTGCTTCGACATTGTGTGGGAGGATCTTGTGTCACATTTCTTGCAAGTAAACGCTATCATCAACATAGGTTTATCCACCTTAAAGGAGCCAACTTTCGTGGTATCGATCTTTGACTTTTCGTCATGCAATAACCTGGATGACGTTACGAACGTTTTAGGACCAGCAGCATTTCGACATTGTGCTTTCAATAATGCCAAGGATGCAAGCCTGTTGGTCACACTAAGTCGTCTGAAATCTCTTAATAGAAGTCGTGATAGCATTCTAACTCAATTTTGTATTTTCCAATCTAGCGAAACGTTCAGATAGCGAGATTACCCATATAGGTAAATTAAAAGCTTTTTCTATCGCACGTCAACTTTATGTCAATTAAGATTTTACTTCTTTTTTAGCTAAAGAAAAAAAAAGTGCTGAAGATCCGACACGTAAAGAGAACCAATCGCCCTCGAATTGACAAAAGACGGCAACTATAGCGTTTGATATGACTAATGCTGGCAAATTTCGAGATGATGGGGAGCTACCTACCGATAAAGAGCAAGAAATAATGAATAGGATCCTGAAAAGAGCAGAATTGGCACAAATGACACGTCAATTGAAGATGAATTTAGGCAAGGTTCCAAATCCAAAGGTCACCGTTGAAAGCAAAAGCAAAGAAACGAGAAAGAAGAGGGCGAACGTAGGTGTAGATCGAGACATCGAAGAGGCTATAAAGAAGGTCTCGCCTAAGAAAAATCGGGTTGAAACTGGTGATGCCAAGGAAAATGGCAAAGAGAACAATAACAATCCACACGAGTCTCCCATCAAGACATATCGCCGGCCTAGGACGCCACCACCCGCACCGCCTGTGTCCTCCTCTTCGTCTATGAGAAGTGACCAGCGAGCCGGAAGCCGTGGAGAGATTCCCACGACCCCTAAGTCTCATAATGTCCACAATATCCCCGCCGTTAGCATCTCCACTACAGGCGGCGAAGATTCTGATCGCCCACATGAGCGGTCGCATACTGACCATGCATCGAGGCAGGTACTCACTACACCGAAGCGTGGATATAACCGCACTCCCGCCACCTCTGAAAACGAGGTCGGCGCTGATTTGTTGATGTACTTGGCAGCCAGTCCTTACACTTCGTCCTCTAGCCTCAGAGGCTCGAGGCAGGCATACGAAATGTCCCGCTTACCAACGACGCCGATGGCATATCACAATGAACACCCCGCCAATGACGACGACGACGCCATAAGATTCTCCCACATGAAGCCCAGTATGGCCAGCCCTCAAAGTACATTCAAAGTGCCCATGCAAGTGGCTCACGGTAATTTACCGTCCTCTGCCCCGCACTCTGAGCTCCTGATGGACTCTCCATCGCTATACATGGCAAGCTCAATGTCGCCACACAAGAGAGGTACTAATGACCATCCCCCGCATACAACATCTTCCACACTACAGCCTCACATTCCAAGCACGCCATCAAGAGAACTACGCGTATCATCGTCACATTTACTAAAGACTCCAAATTTCAATATGGGCGACTACGTTCATAATCTCTTCAGTCCATCGCCCAGGGTCGGTCCACCATCAACAGCCACTGCAGCGTCCCAGCAAAATCATACCTCACTGCACCAGCAAGACCTACGAAATAGTAACTGATTAGTAGACTAAATAGACTCACAAACCTAGCATAAGGTACCTTCATTGTAACTTGTATTCATCCAACTCCGTGCCGCACGTGTTTCTGGATAATATTTCTTGGCACACCTACATAAAGCGGAACAAGGCCATTTGGGCAACATCTAAGAAAATTTTCCCATAGTACTGATAAAAGTATAATATCTCAGAGAACTAGAGAGGAGTATCAAGTTGTTTCAGTTTTGTTGCCCGCTAGTCACATAGAGTAGGCGTCGTACTATATTATGGTAGATACTGTTTGTCAGTGTTAGATTAGGCAAGGTATCAATATATATATATATTTGTGTCGATCGACAAAGAGGAGAAACTCGACAATACTGAAAACAGTCAGCCATTGAAGATTTTAGACTTTAGTGTTGTGGCAATTTTTTACTGATGGTGAATAATATCTCACGATATATTTTTAACAGGTAAAGAAAGAAAATGTCCGATGATAGCTCGTCCCACAGCAGCTCTTCCTCAGGTTTATCCCCAACCGCATCCTTAGGGAGTTCCATGGTGTCCATGAATACAGAGGACCATAACGAACTGTATGATCACAGACAGCATCAGGACACTTTGCCAACCCCCTACAATGGGCTTGACGGTAACAGCAACAATAATAACCATAGTTCTGAGAACTTTCAAAGCAACGCGACAGCTGTTCCAGAGCTAGTCGCTCCACTAGGAAACACATCTACGGTTGGGGCAGCAAATGTCAACCCAGCAGTAGGGCCCCATGTGCATACTAGGAGTAAGAAAAACAGGAAAAGTACAAGCAGTAATACTGTACCTTTGACTAGTAGCAACTCAAGGGCGTCAAGACCAACTAAAACGGTCTCGCATCGTAGACTTTCATTAGGAAAGTCGGATGTCGGTGCGAAACCAATTTTCAAGACTAAAAAATCCAAAAAGGATACGAAAATGGCAAAAGCATCACACTCCAGGCGGGGTTCGAGAAGTTATTCAGTTTCAGAAAATATTGCAAAGCTCAGAGAAGATATACCAATCACTTCAATTCCGCCAAAATCTTCTAATCAAGTTGTTGACTCTTCAAATGTTTCGAATCATCAGCGATCAAGAGGTAATTCAGTCGTATCTCAAAATACAAACAATCCGAAGTTGACTTTGACTCGAACTACGTCCCACCTCAATACGGGGAATAGTAATGCTAAACCACAACAACGCAGAGCATCGTTCGACTCGGATAATTCACAGGCCTCGAGGGACTCTCTAGAGACAGAGGAAGATGTGTGTTTCCCCATGGAGCCGCAGTTTCATATCAGGGTTAATGGTATCCATTTTGGGGAGCTGGAAGAGTTTGCAGAAACAACCAACGAACAAAGAAGTCATTATATGGAGCCGCTGAGCCACCAGCCAGCATATGAGGTAATGACGAACTTTCGAAATGCAGCGACTTCAAGCTCAACTTCAACTACCATATCCTCCGCTGCTCTTAAATATACCCCTCCTAAACAACCCAGTCAGGAGGTTGATTCAAAGTCGGGTACAAACTTTTATAGTCAAGCGCCTGGCATCTCCTTTGGGAGTAATAAAATAGAACAAGAAGAATTGCATGATAAGTACGAGAAGGAACATTATCAAAACAACGGTCAATATGATCAACAGCAGTCCCTCCATACACCAATGGAGCCTCCCTTTTATGTCCCCAATAGATTTTCATTCTTCTTATCGGAATCTGAAGAAACAGTTCATGCGACTGATATTCCGTCATTGTTAGCACCTGGTCAGCATTTTTCTGAACTATTTGGGGATGGTGAACCAACCTGGTGGTTGGACTGTTCTTGCCCAACTGATGATGAAATGAAATGTATTACAAAGGCTTTCGGTATTCATCCGTTGACTGCAGAAGATATCAGAATGCAAGAAACCCGTGAAAAGGTGGAGCTGTTCAAATCATACTATTTTGTTTGTTTTCATACTTTCGAGAATGATCACGAATCTGAAGACTTTTTGGAACCCATCAATGTCTATATAGTGGTGTTCCGATCCGGTGTATTGACATTTCATTTTAATCCAATTTCTCACTGTGCCAGTGTCAGGAGACGTGTTCGTCAACTGCGTGACTACGTTAATGTGAGCTCTGATTGGATTTGCTATGCCTTGATTGATGATATAACAGATAGTTTTGCTCCTGTGATCCAATCCCTGGAATATGAAGCCGATGTCATCGAGGACTCGGTTTTCATGGCTCGCGATTTAGACTTCGCTCGCATGTTACAAAGAATTGGAGAAAGTAGACGCAAAACAATGACATTAATGAGGCTATTGAGTGGTAAAGCAGATGTCATCAAGATGTTTGCAAAGAGATGTCAGGACGAAGCGAATGGGATTGGGCCTGCTCTGACTTCGCAAATAAACATTGCAAATTTACAGGCTGCAGGAAACGACAATTCAAACAAAGACAGATTTCAGCAGACCACACAACCAAGGGGTGATATTGCCTTATATCTGGGCGATATCCAGGATCATTTACTTACGATGTATCAAAATTTACTGGCTTATGAAAAAATCTTTTCAAGGTCGCACACGAACTATTTGGCTCAATTGCAAGTCGAGTCATTCAATTCGAACAACAAAGTTACAGAAATGTTGGGTAAGGTTACTATGTTGGGTACCATGTTGGTTCCATTGAATATTATCCCGGGTATGTTTGGTATGAATGTTCGTGTGCCAGGCGGTGATTCAACTGGTAGTTTGGGTTGGTTTTTTGGTATTCTTGGTGTTATGGTTTGCCTAGCACTATCCGCTTGGTTCGGTGCTTCATTTTGGATTAAGAGAATTGATCCTCCTGCCACTCTGAACGATGCAGCGGAGAGTGGAGCCAAATCTGTTATTTCAAGCTTTCTCCCTAAGAGTGCAAGGAACAACGCTGAAAACAAAAAAAATGTCGCAAATTCTCATTTCAATCCAGCTAATCATTACTCGAGGTTAGTACCCTCAAATCATTCTGTGGCCAGTTTACCCAGCAAATTTAGTCGCTATGATTGAAATGTTGGAACAAACCAAGCCGATAAAAAGTGTAATATTTAATTAATTTTGATCCTGCTTTTTTTCTAGTGTATACAATTTATTTATTCACGCCAATGTTTTTTACATATCTCTCCAGTTTAGATTAGAATGATTTTATCTTTTAGGAAGGCACCGAACATTATGAGGAGTGTTTGTGTTTCCTTGACTTGTGAACTTTCTTCTTTGTCTTACGGTCTTGCTTAACTGGAACGACAATACTATCATCATTGTCATCGTTTTCGTTGTTTAACCCATTTTCGTTTTTGAAAACTTCTTTTCTCCACTCTCGCAATCTCTTAGCTTTCGTGACCTTTCGTTTATCCTTCATTCTCTGTTCTTTTGGTCTATAAGGAGCAAATTTTTTTAATCCGATGAATTGGTTTAGTTGAGCATCATCAGCCGCAAATATTTCTCTAGTTGTAAGGCCAAAGCTTTCTGGAGAAACTTCTCGATAACGGAACTTGAGCTCCTGTTCCTCTTTCGTACGTGCTCTAGATTTTCTTTCCTCTTTTTCCTTCTCAACCTCCTCAATGATAGCCAGCTTATTTTGCTCAACTGCGTTCTCAACCAGATCTTTCAAATTCTTCTTCTCTTTCTTTTTGGCCTTCTTATCTTTCATTTTTTCTTTTCTAGATTTTTTCCCTGTCAAATCTTCTTCCTGTTCTTCTTCTTTTTCTTCTTCACTTTCATCGACATGCTCCGCTGTCTCTTCATTGTAAAGGTCAGCCATTACTTCATCATCGTCATCCCAAGTTGGCTTGCCCTTCTGGTCGTAGAACTCTTCATTGAATAATTCGCTCAACACACCATCCCAGTCGTTTTCTTTGTAATCATTGTTCATTAGAGTGTCGGTTATTTTTTTGACCATGCCTTCGTTAATATCAGCACCATATTCTTTCTTCAACTGTTCCAACACGTCTGTGAGCTTATGAACCTTGTCTGTTTTCTTCTTTTGAATCGAAGTTTCCTTCTCCATGTTTTCCTTTTCCCTCACTTGCCTTTCATCATCTCTCTTTCTTCTACGAGAATTGGTATCAGACCTTCTCAGGGTGGCTTGGGTACGTGCGTAGGATACAATATCAGCAGATCCTGGATCTTCATAACGAAAATTATAAGCGTTTTCAAACTTTTCGACAGCGTCTTCAAACTCGTCATTGTCTTCCTCCATATTGGCATCGTGATCCAGTGTAACAATTTTATCGCCTTTACGAGGGATCCATGCTTGATTGCTGACATATTGGTCTAGAAATTTTTCCTCATCTTCATCGGGGTTTGGTAAATTCAAACTTTGTCTTTCGGTTTTGCTTGGGGACTCCTTCTTCGTTAGGAAGTCTTCTTCTTCCCCCTCATTTTCGGCTCCTTCGTCAAACGCGTTCTTGATCTCATCTAGTAGCTTGGATTTCTCTTCCTTTTGTTGGTCAACATAAGATTGCTTACCATCCACCGTGCCCTCTTCGCCCATTGCTTCTTCTTCGTCGTCCGCGAACGTATTCCCGGCTAGAATATTCATTCGGTGATAATCTTTCAAATAAATAGGCTTATGCTTCTCAGTCTTATTCATCTTACTTATTGCCTTTTGAGCTTCGTCAAAAAATCTCACTTCTGGGTTGAACAAGACATCTTTGTCGTTATTTCTGATTGCCTTCAAAACTTTTTGGATCCCTTCTTCAACTTCCTCGGTGATCAGCTCCCCATAATCGTCCTCTTCCTCACTGCTAGACTCTTCACTTTCAACACTAGACTCTTCCCCGGTATTCGAAGCCGCCGATGGTAGGATATCGGATGCTCCATCTTTCTCCTGTGGATTTTCAGCTAGTTTGGCATGTTTAGCCTCCTTTAAAGCGGCCACTCTGGCCTTCTTGACACTAGACTTCTTTCTTGGCATCGCTTACTGTCTCGATGGATAATAGAATATGTCTTTCGACTTCTCTAAAAACCGCCTTGATATGCGATGAGATGAGATGAGATCCTAATTGTTTTCAAAATTCGATCGTTTCCCGAAAATTTTCACCATACATTGTATGGGTGGGTAGCCCTAGTTTAAAGGGAAGGTGCGCCATAGAAAAACGGGCCTCCCTTCATGAAGACTAAGTAACTCCTATTTACGCAGAGAAATAAAGAGCTCTAGATAGGAGGAGTTTCTAGATCTACTTGTCTCGTGTTCTATCAAGCATGGATTTTGAACAGAGCCGTGGTATTTTTCGTTTCCCCTTCAAGTTTCCTACTTCTGCTGGGTTGAGGAAGATATGTGTATACCTCTCAGGGATATTATACGCAGTTGGGTTTTGGTTGTTTTTAGATGCTGTAATATATTCGAGGCATGCGAATGCGGCTGATGTGCATGTTACTTTTATCGATTGGATACCATTTATTTGTAGCACTCTGGGCACCTTAATTGTGAACTCTATCGAAAAAAACAGGTTGCTACAAGGTGCTCTATCATCAAATAGCGGTATAACCTCGTTGGGTGCAGACTCCTTGGACTCAGCCATGGCATGGCAGGCCCGTGTTGTTTTGTTTTTTGGGTTTGCATTGTTGGCAGGGGGGTTATCTGGCTCAATAGTTGTTCTCATTATCAAGTTCCTAGTGAAACACTATGACACGTACCCAACTATCGGTATGGGTATCAACAACGTTTTAGGAAATCTGTGCATCTTACTGAGCTGCATCGTTCTTTGGATCGCCCAAAACATGGAAGACGAATATTCTTATTCCTTGACACTATGAAGTCTGTACGTATTTTATCTATCTATCATATTAAAACAAAAAGCAAGACGAAGCGATCTCTCAAATGTATACAATTTAATCTTCGATTGACTTAGATCTGCTATTAATTTAAAAACATTGTTACATGACGTGCAATTGACCTTTTGATTCATTCTTCTGTCTCAACCTCTTCATCAGTCGGCAATTTCTTCTTCGAGGGTACAATTTTATCAAGAAACTGAGCTATTACTTGCAGCTCAAATTCACTGAATTGGAACAAATTAGGTAGTGGAACAGGTTGCGTTTGACCTCTAGGAAAAAAATAATCCTCCTTCTTTAAGTCGTCAAAAAATGGATGAGCTAAAATTCTTCTTGGTGACAGCCTCATTAGAGGTTCATAGACCAGTACTTTCATCAACAAATCAATTCCGTCTGAACCTGCATGACCGAAATGTTTTTCGAAACGTGATTGTGGAGAACCAGAAAATAATGGTTTTGAAAATAATGGTCCATCGTATGCTGGATTAGAGAGAAAGATGAATTTTTTGTCCGGGGGGCCTAGTAATTTAGCAATTTCTCTGAGTTGTAGTAAAGGCTCTTGGCCCTGGAACACTGCTTTGCCGATCAACATTTCACCTATGACGCAACCTAGCCCCCATATATCAATTTGTGTAGTGTATTGAGTGCAGCCAACGATCAGCTCAGGAGCTCTATAAAATCTCGAACAAATATAGCTGATAGAGGGTTGGCTCTGCTCCAATTTTTTAGCGGAGCCAAAGTCGCAAATCTTTAAAACACCTGTTGTTGGATCGACGAGAATGTTTGAAGGTTTAATATCACGATGACAGATGCCAAATGCGTGCAGATATAACATCCCCCGAGCAATCTGGTAACTGTAGAGTTTAACATGCTTGATAGGAAGCTCTAGCTTGTTTGACGAGTAACGGCTAATTTCAAGCTGTAGCGTTTCAGGCAAACATTCCATCGCCAAGTGTTGGTACACCTTGCCGTCCAAGGGCGAGATATGAGTAAAGAAATACTCCAATCTAACAACGTTGGGATGATCGGTAATCCTCAAGATCTGTAATTCTCTCGACTTGTACTCCGTCTGGGCTGGGACCTTCTTGATGGCAAAGGGGCCATACCATTTCTCCTTATCTGGTGTGATATAAGCCTGCACCACAGTTCCGAACGCGCCATGGCCAATCTTCTTGTATTCCTTGACTAGCATTCGCCTAGTATTGTTGGATCTATTCGATGTAACATCATCTGCGATAAATTCCTCGCATTTCCCATTGTTTAGACCGCTCGACATTCTTGCGGATCACGTATCTTTGGAGCACACTGTTACAAAAAAAATCTCGAACCTGCAACCAACAGCTGAAGATCTGTTCTTAACTGCCTTATCTACGCTTGGAAGCCTTGCGCTGTATATGGAACCCCTCTTCTAGGTAAAGCTCCACCCGGCTGTTTTAACGAGCAAGCACCAGAATAGTCAATTGTCTGTTAACTCACCAAACAAAACCTGAAAGCCCTAATGGTTACTCTTAAAATCCTTTGGACAGACTAATCTCTCTAATCGGGCTTATCTTTTATCTCAGATGCCAGGTGTTGGTGCATTGTTTATTATCCCTTGCTAGGTGGCGAAGGCGACTTGCACGTCCCGTTGAACGTGAGCGACCGTCCGCGACGATTGGAAATATTTCCAAAATGGAATTTGAAATATAATCGCCTGGAACTGCAGGAGCAGCTGGTGGAAGTAAACCAAAGCGAGCACCAGAGTGAGTTTTGACGACCATGTTAAGTGTGTTTAGATGCTTTGGCGACGCGGCATTACCCAGAAGTGTTAGAAGCGCCATGGGCGGCTGGGGCGCAAGGTTCAAATCCAGCAGTGTGGCCAGCGCCGATGGCAGCAGCTCCCTGACGTTCTCTAGCATAGCCAAGTCGAGCACCACGAAGGACGAGGATATATCGAATGTGTTCAATCCACTGTTGCAGAAGTCCGCGGGAGGCAGCGAGGACAGCGGGCCAGTGGGAAAAGCTCGCGAGCTGCCTGTGAAATACGTACTCAGCTGCGTGTTTGGCAAGAACAACACGCATTTCACCTATTCCGCCGTGGTGGAGGATGTAAACTACCTGAGGAATAACCCTGGCCTGTCATATAACGAGGCCTTTCTGTACTACCTAAAGCCGCCTCAGAAAGTCAAGTTCGCGATCTCCACAGGTTGTTTAGGGTTCCGCAAAGCAGCTCGTGGCGAGTACGAGGCAGCATTTCAGACTGCGACCAAGGCATTTCAGATGATCCAAGCGAAAAAACTGCTGAATAAAGAGATCGAGGTCGTGATGAAGGATTTTGGGAAGGGTAGAGCGGCGTTTGTTGCTGCATTGAACGGTAAAGAAGGCAACGCTATCCGCAAGAACATCATCAGAGTCAGTGATAAAACGACCCTGAAGTTTGGGGGTGTCAGATCACCAAGAATCAGGAGATTGTGAGCATCCTACCAAGTGTAAGATACGTCATCGTGTATATATTATGTACTTAGAACAAGCACTCAAAGAGCCATTCAATGTGAGCATACATTTTTTTTAGAATACCTGCGATGCTGTCGACGTAAGACTGCTTTACTACGTTAATAGGGCGGTGTAAGGATCTTGACACTCCTGTTTTATTCAAGGTGTGGTGTTTGGGCACTTGATCCCAAAGCGCTTTTCTTGGGAAGCTGCTTTTCGCGCGACGGCTTGCCCGCGCGTTGAGGTCCTGCGAGAGTAATCTTGCTGGCAGTCCTTGTAGAGGCGGCCCTCCCTTCCAGCCCTTCCGCCTGCGCTGGCATGGCGCTGCCTAATGAGCGTCTCTGGTCTGAAACGCTTGTGCAGGCTGCTGGGAGGCCTAAGCTCAACTCTCGTCTGTTGAGAGCCAAGCATGGATCTGCCAACAGGAAGCCGACTCGTGCTGAAGCCCACCAGCAGAGTTCCGTGGGGTCCTAGTAGTGGTTCTCACTGACGATCTGCGGTGCTTAGTGGTTTGCATACTCATTGAAGTTTTCAATGAAATATTGGTGTATTTTTGTTTGCGCTATCAATTCTACCTTAAAGAAACTAAGAATACAATAACGACAAGTAAGAATGGCTCCATCTGGTATGTTATAGTGATGAACAACACATAAACCGAGAGAAATTAGTTGGCATAAAGGAAGTACAAGCGATCAAAGAGTGGGAAAACTGTGAATTTACGAGGTTCCACCTGGCAGAACCATCAAGTGCGTGTACAAGAGAGCGATAGGTCCCAGAAGAGACGTGCCTTAACAGGTGTGAGTGAGCAACCTACCGTTAGAGTAGCACAATTTTGAAACTGATTAAACCATCAAAGATACGGGTTGTGGGAAATTCTACTCCTCGCAAGACTTGCACCGTGCCGTGACTCCTAATTTGAACTTTTGAAGTTGCATGATCATGATTTACTAACAAATGAACTCCACATTTTAAACAGGTAAAGCTACTGCTGCTAAAAAAGCCGTTGTTAAAGGTACCAACGGTCAAAAGGCTTTGAAGGTTAGAACTTCCCCAACCTTCAGATTGCCAAAGACCTTGAAGTTGGCTAGAAAACCAAAATACGCTTCTAAGGCCGTTCCACACTACGTCAGATTGGATTCTCACAAAATCATTGAACAACCAATCTCTTCCGAAACTGCTATGAAGAAGGTTGAAGATGGTAACACTTTGGTTTTCCAAGTTTCCATGAAATCCAACAAGCATCAAATCAGAAAGGCTGTTAAAGAATTATACGAAGTTGACGTACTTTCCGTTAACACTTTGGTCAGACCAAATGGTACCAAGAAAGCTTTCGTTAGATTAACTGCTGACCACGATGCCCTTGACATCGCTAACAGAATCGGTTACATCTAATCTAAATGAAAGAAATGTAGGAAAGTTATTTTGTCTTTTTCAAAACTGTTATAGTAATTTACATCTTTTTTAACAATATGAATACTCATTTATTCTAAAATTTTTAAATCTTGAATCCTCGGGCTGGCATCGCCCCTGGTCCGTTAGGCAATGAGCAACAGAATGGCCGTTTCGAGCCCTGTATTGCGGATGTTGGTCTCGAGCCGGCAAGCGAGCTGTGCTAAAAACGAAGTACCATAAAACTATAATTGTCCTACATAGCTAAACTAATTGTCATCATAATTATTCAGGATCCTCAAAATGGATAGGAACAAGTTGATGATATCCAAGTAAAGGGATAGTGCACACTTGATCTCGTCACCCAAGAACATTTGTCTGAAGATCAGTTGGGTGTCAATGAACAAATAGATGGTGAACACTATTGCGCCAACCCAGCCATAGACCAGGTTCATTGTGGAGCTCATTCCCCCTAGAAACAAAAATGATATTCCGACACCTATTAGCAGCAGCAAAGCCCAGTTCAACCAATAATAGATCGACCCTGCCGATTCCAAAGCAATCTCAAATTTGCCAGAGAACGCCATCAGCGTCACACCAATAACGACCACTGTAGTAACAACAATAGCATTCATCACTATATCCTGCGGGACAAACATGATGCTGCCACCGAGACAGTAGGCCTCGGCAACGGTGAACACAGACAACAAGATGTATTGACCTCTCTGAGATAGATAGTACCATGGGGCATTCGAGGATGCTCTGCCGGTTTCGCCGCCAATCAGTGGATCCAGTGTGTCATTTTCGCTCTCATAAAACTCTCTTCTGGGGGCCCATGCGATCCAAAAGCAGCTTATTAGTGTCACCGGGATAGTCAAAAAGTAAAGAAAGCTATGGTTCACGATGAAGAGTTGCAACTTTGTAGAGTGCATGGCACTCATGCAGAACACCAAGGTAGCTAGCAGCTGGGCGGACAATACTGAGTAGACCTTTGCCATGAAACGCTGGCGGACTTCGAAATCACACGACGATATCGTCGTTGAATACTTGAAATCATCGGGTATATTGGACCGTTGTTGGTCTACAGGGGCCTGTACGTTGTGATCATGATTCAAACTTTCGTACTCCTGATACGGTGGGGGTTGAGCGCTTGTCTTTGACATCGGCCTTTCCTTTCTCTATGCGTTCTGGTGGTGGGGGGGTATATTAAGGGTTGTAAATGTCACTCTTCGCTCGGCGTGCTTATATACGCGGCGAAAATAAAAGCCCGAGAATAAAATGAAATATTTTAGACATAGATGCAATTTAAATATGGTATAAACGCCAGACCACATAAAATTAATGGTCGATATATATGATCAGATTAATCTATAGCCCTTCTAAATTTTATTTGTACATTTGTTCTACTTTCCTCAGCCTTGCTGTTGTTTTCCCCCTGCTTGAGGCAATGGCCTCCCCCGATGCCTTTGAACATCAAATTACTCTGAAGAGCCGATGGTCAAGCCCGTCCTCACACCATTTTCTAGCTTCGACATACACAAAGGCAGCATGTGATTTTGTTCGTAGTCGCTCATTCTCCCGATAATTTCGTAGTCAACGTTTACAATTCCAGATTCTTGGCTGATCACGACTGGCACGGCAAAGTAAGGACAGTTGGAGATCAAGGGCAGCAGCTTCCTGGCCGATTCACAAATTGGTATGTTATCTTGGCTCAGGAGCGAAACGAAAAATGTTCCCTCGAACGATTCTACTTGACCCGTTAACAAGGGAATGAATTTTGTGACCACTTTGAAGGCAGCATGTGCCATCGATAGCGTAGCAGAGCCCTGGCCGTTCTTGGCCTTGACCACCTCGTCGCCGCCAAACTGTACACGGTGGATCAGATAGTCGCTCTGTTTTTTCGTAATATTACATGGAGGCTGTGCCAAAGAAAATAGCGGCATGATGGTTTCGCCCGAATGCCCGCCGATTACAGGAACGTGTGGCATGCGGTTGGAAACGGGGGCGTTGTTTTCCATGATATTCAGCTCGTGCAAGAACGTCGAAGCACGCACGATGTCCAGGTTTGTGATGCCGAGCACTCTCTTTTCGAAGTTAGTGCCCACTGCCTGTGGGGCCTTCTGGAGCCTCTCGATCATCACGGGCACCAAAGAGTTGACTGGGTTCGAGATGACCAGGATGAAGGCCTTGGAGAGGTCCACGTACAGAGCAATGGAGTCGGCAAGCTGCTTGATGATCTTAGCGTTGATGTGAAGCAAGTCCTCGCGCGTCATGCCCGGCTTCCTTGGAACACCGGCTGGAATCAGGATCAGGTCCGTGTTGATCAAACAGTCACGGATACCATCCGTGGTGGCCGTCGAATGGTGCGACACGCTGATCGGGGTATCGATGTGCGACAAATCGGCCGCCACACCGCTCAGCATGTCGTGGTTCACATCGTAGAGCGCCAAATGGATGTGTTTGTCCTGCGCATTGGCCAGTTGGAAGTGCAGCTGAGTTTTCAGCAGCAGGGACAGGGACTGTCCTATGCCGCCCGCAGCGCCGATGATGGATATCTTGATAGTGTCAGTGTTAAGAGAATGAGGCATTGTGTTTGCAGGGTGTTTATTGTACTTTTTGCCAATTCCTAAAAACCCACATGCACTCAATCTAATTACATCTTCCTAATGGTCAAAAACTCGACCTTTTATATAAATCACTGCGGGCATCGAACTGAATCGATAAGAGGGGAGCTGGGTCATTCAGTGATAAAGATTGCCGTATACTTTCTGACGGCCGACGGGGCTCTGAAAATCACACCGCAGCAAGACGCAGAACCCGGCATATAGCCCTTGGAGAGGCTCGCGCACATGCTTATGGAAAAGAACGCAATTATGCATGAAGAATCCGCACCATTGTAAATGTCGAAATACACATGGGTAAAGCTTAAACGACCCGGTGTTGTACGCCAAGATAAACGAAGTAAAGAGGCTTTCGCGTGAATGGCCCGAAGAAGAGAGACCTTCCACAAGGGCCACTACGTAGATAAGCAACGGGAACCTGTCTGGCCATTAGATAGTGGCACAATCAGTTAGCGTACAAGGGCCTGTCCGTATCTTTCGGATGCAGGCCCGCAGTGTATGCATGGCTGCGAACGAAAGCACTTTGGTGTCCGACGACACATAACCCAAAAAAATGGGCCAAAGCAAGGCCCTTCGCGACGGAGAAGGTACTCCATCGGGTTGTTTGTCCCCCTCAAGCACCCGGAGTTAGTTGGGCGGGGTCCGGTTTAATTTTTCCGAGGCCGGGTACCCGGACAACGGAGTGTCTCATCGCATGAAATGAAAAACTTCTACTGTTGCATGCTACAGATCTGCGCCCAGCAGAGAGCGCTTTCAAGACTAGACAACCAGAGGGGTGCGGTCCGCGACTATGGCAGAGGTAACTAGGTGTGAGCACTTCATCGAGAAGAAGCAGCGGCGATGTGGCATGCTCTGCAAAAGGGGTTTGTCGGTGTGCACCGAGCACAGTCGGAAGGACGGAAACCCGGACAGAGGGGCGCGGGTGCCCTGTCCCTTAGACCCCAAGCACACTGTGTGGGAGGCCAATCTGCGTAAGCATCTGCTGAAATGCAACAAGCTGAAGATGAGACATCTCAATGACAACGAGGCCTACTACGTAGAAAACTTTAATTCTGCGCGGTGCACGGGCTTCGCTGGCGAGACTGGTGGCATGCACGGTATCGGTGATATTGATACGTTGATCCTCCAGGCAATACCTATCATAGAAAAGATATGCGGAGTTCGATTCCCGGATCAGTTGCCATTGGATGTGAGATCAAACGATTTCATGCAGAATGGGAGGTTCAATCAATTGATCACAAACAAGAAGCATGCCGTCCAGCAGTCGTCTCTGATACAGCATCTGGTTGATAGGGAACTGACACGCAACACGTCGTTCGTAGAGTTTGGCTGCGGGCGGGCAGAGCTGTCCCGCTATGTCAATCAGGTCGTCACCAGCCGGACGCAGCAGGACGCGCGGCAGCACTTTGTTCTGGTCGACAGAGCTTCGAACAGGATGAAGTTCGACAAGAAGATCAGAGACGACTATGCAGAGTTGGCGAACTGTCATGGCGTCCCACATCAACTGACATATCGCTACAAGATCGACATCAAAGATCTGAAACTCGACGCCGTGCTGCGCGAAGACCGGTACGTTGCCATCTCGAAGCATTTGTGCGGCGTCGCGACAGACTTGACCCTGCGGTGCATTGCTAACAGCGAAAAACTCACCAAGAAAGCGCAGCTCCAGGGTCTGTGCATTGCGATGTGCTGCAGACATGTTTGTGAGCCGGAAGAGTACGTGAACCGCGAGTACATCGAGGAAATGTTGACGGACTACGGTATGGACTACACGCCTTTCTTCAGAGCTTTGCAAAAGATATGCTCCTGGGCCACCTGTGGTAGAAAGCCCGGAATCGAGGATGACGACGTCAATAACCACTTCACGCAGTTGACGGTGAAAAAAAGAGAGTCTCTGGGGTTTATGGCAAGAAGAATTATAGACCAGGGGAGATACCAGTGGGTGAAAGCGACTTTGTCGAAGGAGTACAAGGTCGAGCTGGTCAGGTACGTGACTACGGATGTCTCTCTGGAAAACGTGGCTATGCTCATCCATAAAAAATTATGACATTCATACATAGTTGTTGATATTTTTTAGATTTACTGATTTAATGATAGATGGAAAGCTCATTTCCAGGAACAAAACAAAAAAAAAATATGTAAAGACTGGTGCCCGTGGCGTAACTGCGGGGCTACCTGTGGAAGCATCCAACAATAGAACGGCCATCTTCTTGAGAAGGTTTGACTGACGTCCTTTTAACAATTTGCGTCAGTATTGGGCAAACAGCAGTTGCGGAATATCACGTGACAGAGAATGTGCGCTCCACAGATCACAGCGGCTAAGGACAACGATGAGCGATGGGTCAACACCACTGAAAAAGAGTACCACACACCCGCAGGCCACTGCATGCATTTGAAACTTGCAGAAATTGGAAGCATAGCCTCAGCCGCCTACGTTGCGTCTACAAAACATATGCCACAGGATTGTCTTTCCGTGTCAGCGTTGCCGAAATGGAAGCGCCTCGACTAGCTCCATAATCTGGCAATGTGAGTGATGAATATTCCTCCAGTAGCGTACACTTGTTGCGCAAGCTGGAGTGTCGAAATAAGGCTGATATTACTTCTCCCAAGTTACTCGTAATAAGGAAGGGCACATTTATGTTGCCCTCGAAACCGCCGCAATAAAACCTTTGAATAATTGCGGGCGCAACAGGTCACACTTGCACACCGTTCTAAATTTCAATGAAATACGATAGAAGACTCAAGCACACCGTTAGAGGCTCTGGTATTCTCTTCACGTGCGTTGTTGGCGAAGAATGAATTAGTTGTTCTAATAGTTTTTTAGCCAGTCAGGCGAAAGGCGCGGCAGACTGATTTGTCGGCTTTTCTCCTAAGCGTGAAAAGAATATACCGTAAGTCAAAAGCTCAAAGATTGGACTGTAAAGGCACTCTCATTTTTTTGGGTTGCCATACACTCTTCCAAGCCATGTCTCGAAGGAAGAGGTATTCTGTCCATATTCCAACGGCAAACCTATCTCCAGTGCTCCCTATCTATCCGTCGCCAGTGGACACAAAACATTCTTTCAAATCATCCAGATCATCTAATCCATTTATTACGCAAAATGACACTCGCGGAAGTTACCAGATGAGCGCAAGAGACTCCTCGTCTTCATTTTACAGAGTGACGTCTTCAGGGATAGATCAGGTCTCTATCGACTCCCTTCCCAACAGCACACCGAATATTAAACTTTTATTAATTGGTGATGCTGGTGTTGGGAAAACAGCAGTGATACTAGGCTACTGTAATGAACTACCAACAAAAGCACAGCTGAAACTAATGAATGATGCTGGGACACCCATAAAAGACAAAGCAAAAGATATCGAAAATTTGCGAAGTACCAAATCTTCAAGAAGCAGGAAAAGAACCATAGAAATGAAGAAGAGGTATAGCTTAAACGATTACGAAGAGCTGTTCAACAAAAGAAGCAGTGCAAACGCGTTAACAAATTTCAACAACCTAAGCACTGAAGAGATTTCGGAGGATTCACGTCAAGATGAGTTAGTTGTAGATACCAGATCTACCATAGGTGTTGATATCAAGACTAGCGTCATAAACATTGACAACAGATTTTTCAAATGTATCATGTGGGATACAGCAGGGCAGGAACGCTATAGAAATGCAATGATCCCCATTCTATATAAAGGTGCTAATGGGATTATATTAACTTACGATATTTGCAATCTGGAAAGTTTCGAAAGCTGCTGTGATCATTGGTTGAAAGAAGCCCTGGACAATTTTGATGATCAGGATCTAGAGAACGTGAGGTTTTATCTGATAGGTAATAAGATCGACCTTTATACCGAAAGGAAGGTAACTCATGAAAACGTGATTGAGGCAATAGACAGAATTGAGAAGAATTTTAACATTACAATATCTGGTAATTTCGAAATTACGTGTAAGTGGCCACATGTTGTAGAAAGAACCATCAATATGATTATAAAAGATTTAGTGGAAAATGCATGTTACGAAACCATGGAGCATATCGCGGAACAAAGCCCCTCGATAGATGGAGCCTCTGCATCTCTCAATACAACCCCAGAAATGAGCAGTGGAAATGAGAGTGAAGAAGATACTCTGCGGTTTCGGAATTTTAAATCAAGGGAAAAAACTACAGACCAAAAGAAGAGCAACAATACAGTAGACATTTCGAAGCCAAATAATTATTATGAAGTATCGTCATCAGGTGGTTCATGCTGTGTGTAACATTAATAGGATAATAAAATAAACAAAGCTTAATTATTAGGTTGCATTTTGATTTGTTTTTCCAGTATCGATATCAGTTAAAATGACTGAAATAACGGTCTCTAAAATTAGTTTGTGACCTTTTTTGACCACTGTTAGTAGATCCGTCAAAACCAGGGCCTCTATTAATATAAACCAATAATCTTCTTGACCACTTATTAAACTCTTGGACGCAGTTGTATTTCAGTTCTAAATTTGAATGTAGAGGGACGATTGTTTCTATATTCTCGTCATTAGCGGTAGGCATCCAAAATGCCAATCTGCCACCAAGTGGCAACCTTTCGGATGCGTATTGCAGAAGATCGTCTAACAGCGCATCCAAAGAGTACGGTTTTTTAGTGGGAATATAGTCACGGCGTTCATACGCCTTTTGACCATCAATTTCGACGTTTTCTTTCCCGATGAATTTTTCAGGATTCTTGGCCCCCAGAACTTTGATAGCCTCTCTGATACCGTATGGTGGATCACAGAGTATTGTGTCGATAACTAGGTCGCTTCTTAAGGCGTTGTGGGTAAAATCCATTGTTAACACATCCAGGAACCTTGAGCACTCCCCATAATATTTGAAATTGGAATTTATGTTCTGCTGTGCGCCTTTTCCTCTGATCATTCTGCCATCAATATCTGATCCAATAACGAGGGCTCCGTAGTGACCTCCGGAACACAAAAATGAGCCAGTACCAGCAAACGGGTCGTACATTAAAGTCCCAGGCTTAACTTGTGCAATATTTGCACTTACTAAAGACAATTCTGCTTCGAAGCTTGTTGTGCCCTTATATGGCCTTTTCTTTAGATCGTACTTCTCTAGCGAGAGACGATCGCCCCGTTGGACCAGTCTACCAAAATAAAGCTTAATCGGCACAATTCCTGGCTCGTTATCTGAAACTGGCTCGTATTCCTCCACTACGGTAAAAACCTGTTGTGGCGATTTCATATTAATTTTGCCTTGGAACTCCAGGTACGAGAAAGATTCTATCTGCTTCACACGATTGGACCGGCTCGAGCCTCGATAAGATTCAAACTCAAACTTGAATGTGTCATGGTCGTATTCAGACTTATATTGCTTAAAGAACGGCTGTGCTTGTATCGAGTCATGTAGTTGATCAAAATTTTCACCTTCTCCCCAATATTCGTAGATTGCTCTTGTTAGCATAGACCTCTTAATCCAGTCCCTTGCCTGCTTATCATTGTCTAGTTCAACAATGAGAAATGGACTGGCATCATCATATAGGCTGAAATCAATCTCCAGCTGGTAAAGATCTGCCAAGGATTCCAGTTCTGCCATCCTGAAATTGGAATGCACTTGCACCATGTAAACTAAGTATTTCTTCTTAATAGAGTAACCCATCTTTTGCAATGCACTCAGCCTCAGCTATCCTCACGTTACTTCGCTCAAAGGGCGCTCTCACCAGTCAGACGTCTTTAATAGCTGACAGAGATGAGATGAGATGAGTTTGAATAATCTTTCAGAATTGTCCGGTAATTACAAGGTCGTCCGGACAGCTGAAAAGAAATGTTCTGGTGGCAAAGAGGGGTGACGACAAATCTAACAGTATAAAAAGGAGAGAAATTTTACGGCATGCGTTTCCACTTCGAACTCAGGAGGCTTAACCAAGAGGAACATACGCGCGGAATATACCAAAATCAGGTTCATTTTCCACAACATCCAGAAAAACTAGATCGATTTTCCTTTGGAAGACTTTTAAGAAGCACTCATCTACATCCACCAGGGCAAATTTTATCTAGTTTAAATTTGTTTATTCTCTTGGATTAGACATTTATTCAAAAAGATTTGTTTAGACTCTTTAGTCACATAGAGGATTTAGGTATTCAGAGACATATTTTCTACGTATCGTAAGTTTCGGAGACAAGAAGATAGCATCAAATTTGCACCTTCTATCTTTCAGCAATAATAATTTAGTTGTTGAAAACAAGCACTTATAGGGATAACAGGTACACGGGAGCATCTTTTACACATTTTTGCTTACTTACTTGCATACCAATAGGATAATATTAATACTTATTCGCGAAAACAGTTGGGTAATAGCAGATTTTGTTTTATACCACACATTCGCATAGGAAATACTGGAATTGAGGAACAATGAATTCTGACGACGAAGACTTTAACGATATCTATGGTGATGAATCTGCTTCCACAACTACAGTTGTGGAAAACAAAGATGAGTCCAACAAGGAAACCGTAGATATAAAGAAGGATTCGGCTACTACTGGGACATCATCGTTAGATCAATTAGCCGCATTACAGGCGTTATCATCTAATCTGAATAAAGTATCTACACCTAATAGTAATAATAGTAATAATGAAGCTAGTAGCGAAAATAAGTCTAGTAATTATAATAATAATATTAATAATAATATAGATCAACAAGGGGCCAATTCTTCATCGACTTCGAACGACAAAGCGGGGCAAACAAACGGAATGTCATGGGAACAGCTACAGCAGACAATGTCACAATTCAATCCACAAACCTCCCAGCAACAAGCCGCCATAAACTCTGTCAAAGCGGATTTATCGAGAGACATATGTAAAATGTTCATTGGTGGTCTAAACTGGGAAACAACTGAAGAGGCCTTGAAAGACTATTTCAGCAAGTATGGTAGAGTCATCGACCTCAAAATTATGAAGGACACAAATACAGGCAGATCAAGAGGATTTGGCTTCTTAACCTTTGAAGAACCTTCAAGTGTCGACGAGGTCGTCAAAAGCCAGCATATCCTTGATGGTAAAGTTATCGATCCAAAGAGAGCGATTCCAAGAGAAGAGCAAGACAAAACGGGTAAAATCTTTGTGGGAGGTATTGGTGCAGATGTCAGACCCAAAGAATTCGAAGAGTTTTTCGCTCAATGGGGCACAATCATCGACGCCCAATTGATGTTGGACAAAGACACAGGTAGATCAAGAGGTTTCGGATTTGTGACATACGACTCACCAGATGCTGTTGATAAAGTTTGCCAAAATAAATTCATCGATTTTAAAGGGAAAAAAATTGAAATTAAGAGGGCCGAACCTAGGCACATGCAAAAGCAGCAAGGAAATGATAACAGTATGCAACAATCATCTGGCGCGGCCAACCCGATGTCTCAAATGTATCAAAATCCAATGATGGGTGGTTTCAATCCAATGTTCAATCCACAAGCAATGGCCGATTATTATCAAAAGATGCAGGAGTACTATCAGCAAATGCAGCAACAAACTGGTATGGACTATACCCAAATGTTCCAGCAGCAAATGCAACAAATGTCGATGATGATGCCAGGCTATACTATGCCAGGAATGGGTAACGCTGCAGGGTCCCCACAATCCGAGTTAGGAACCCCCAACGCCGGAGAAGATTCGAACTCAAACAACAACAGTTCTTCAAATGTTCAAACAATTGGGGGAGAGTCGTCCTCCGACGCCAAACGTAGCGATTCAGCTGATACGGCAAACGACGGGAATGAAAATAAATTACAAATAAACTTACCTAGGGGGCCAAGAGGTCCACCAGAACAAAACTCTCACTCTTACGGTCAACGTGATCGTGGTGACCGTGGTGACCGTAGTGACCGTAGTGATCGTGGTGATCGTGGTGACCGTGGCGACCGTAATGACCGTGATTATCATTATCGTAACGGAAACCGTAACAACTATCGTGGAGGAAATAATAACAGCGGTGGATACCGTGGACGTGGCGGATTCAGCAGACGTAATAACGGTTATCACCCATACAATAGGTGAGGAAACTCAAAAAATAATTGATTTTGAATCACTTAAATTTCCAAGTTGATATGTATATCTATTTAATTCTTCGTTAATTATATCGCTTTTTGCATTTAAAGAAGTTTATGACTCTAAAATCTAGTTGATATCTCCATGAGACATGCCCAATTGTACGATGGCATAGATGTTCAAAAATGATAAGAATATCCAAACTAAAACTGCGATGATGGTCGTAATCCAGTTATTAGCCATATTAACCTTTTCAGTGGTAACTGCATGCTCATCTAGGATGGAGCCCTGCGCTAATTCGTCCTCTCTATTTTCCCCTTGCACTTCTGTGTACATTATGGATTTTTTACACGTAAAATAAATCAATGGAGCCACCAAGAAGGGGAGAAGGATGGATAGGACCACTTGCGAAGCGTTCAAGGCTTTAGACAGTGCAGATCTACCGATGCAAATAGAAATAACTAGACAAGGTAGCATGGAAATAGACCTAGTCACGAGACGTCTTTTCCATGGGACCAGTTTCCAATTAATGTGTCCCTCTGATACAATTTGCCCAGCCATAGTACAAACCACACCTGCAGATTGTCCGCTTAACAATAATGCTAACATAAATATTGTACCTGCGGCTGGAGCCAAACTTTTTGAAAGAAGATCATGGATCGAATACAAGTCGGCATCTGCAGCGCCAGGCGTGCCATACAGGGTTGCACCAGACACGATCAAAATTGAACAGTTGATGAATAGTGCTAAAGTAAACAGAGTTAATGCCAACTCCACAAATGAATATTTCATGCAATATTTAATTGCAGCCAGGGAAGGTTTGTATTCAAAATACTTTTTCTCTACAATTTCTTCTTTTGAAACTTTCTCTTCTAGGCTTGGGTCTGAGACTGAATAATTCCCATGCGTAACGTCATAGTCTAATAATCTCGGTTGAACCAAGCCTGACCCTAGAAACAAGGAATGAGGCATAACAGTGGCACCAAGGATTCCTATTGCCGTATATAATCCATCATGCTCGAACATTTGAGATGATGGGATGAACCCTCTGAAGACCTGTCTCACTGACGTACTCTTTGGGATATAAGCCAGTTCGATGGCAAAACAAACAAAGACACCAAGCACCAAAAGGGCGACCCCATATTCAAATAATTTAATGAATCTCATCGAAGATGAGCCAGGCTTGTAAGCGAACATAATTGCAAAAACATCAACGACAGTAATGACGACACCAGCGGGCAAAGGTATTTTAAGCAAAATGTTCAATGCAATTGCAGTACCTATGACCTCGGCAATATCAGTTGCGATGATAGCACATTCCGCAAAGAGGTATATGGTCCAATTCATCCATTTAGGCAAATGAACTCTACAAGCACGTGAAAGATCTAATCCAGTAACAGATCCAAGTTTAATGCACAAACACTGAAGGAAAATTGCGATGAAATTCGACATGAGGACAATACAAAGCAGAGAGAATTGGTTGGATGCACCAGCATTCACTGCTGTCGAATAATTACCGGGGTCAATGTATGCAACACTCACCATAAGGCCAGGACCAATGAACCTCAGATACTTGAAAAATGCAAGCTTCACACGTTTGATGATACCTTCGTCTTTATGATCTGCCGAAGCAATGTCGATATCTTGCTCGATAGCCAACATGCTCTTGGCCTTCGTCCATTCTTCATTTGAACGCAAGTCATTGAAAGTTTGAAAGGGACCGCTGCTTCCCTCCGTAACGCCTGTCATCACTAATTACCTAAACCCTTGAGATTTATGATGTCTTGAATGTACTGTTTGAATGGCAATTGCATTTTAACCGGATTTTGGCTCTCGACGACCCTTCTCCTTGGTTGGCTGAAACATCTGCCCCATGTTTCGTCAAACCACCGAGAACGCGAAGAGGTAGGGGTTTGCAGTAGTGCTAAAGTGAGTAACATAAAGAGCTGTTTCGGACACAAACCGCGAAGAAAGAATTTGCAGTGACAATTTCTTGATACCGACAGATCGCCAGGGCACTGCTAATGACAAGACTCTTTTATTTTCTTTGAATGATTCTTAAATTGTATTAATTGCAAAATGAGAGTAGATAATAAAATGTACACAAAATATCTAAAAATTAGTGAAATATTTATTCATCTTCTTCCAAAGTTTGAGCGGCGATACGGTCCAAATCTCTTTGACCGTTTTCAGAGATTCTTCTACCACCCTTTGGAGAAATTTCAACAACACCAATCTTTTCCAAGGCTTGCAAAACCTTTCTGTTGATAGAACCGGAAGCGTTGACGTGCTTAGATGGTCTGGCACCTCTGCTCTTAGCACCACCGTACAATTTGTTCAATTTACCGACACCAACTTCTTTTCTCATGTAGATATGTCTAGCGACAGAAGCGGCACGCTTGTAGAACCAACCTTCAGAGTCTTGTGGAGGCATCTCGTTACCAGCGGAAGTCTTGACAATGTCAACATAACCTGGAACGTCTAACTTACCTTGTCTTTGCAAGAAAGAAGCGTAAGCGTTGATGAAATCTTGAGCAGCAACGTCTCTATAATAAAAATTTGATAATAGTTTGTTAGTAAAATTTATTCTCAATTCAACAGGATGTGAAAAAAATGAAACTAAAACTTCGGGGACTTCATGACAATATGTCCAGCAAAGATCGCATTTAATATCATCCATCATGGCTCTGGGGGCTCTAATTTTGATTATTGACACTCAAACATCACAATGCTCAGAGGCTAACCCCATGCATTCGTGGATAGTCCAACACACATAAATCAGAAAAATGATTGGGCTCAAAAAGTTGAAATATTGGGATTTCAAACACAGTTTTCGCATCAGTCCTGCTGTTCTCGAGGATTCATTTTCCTTGGCTCACATCTCTAATAGTAAGTGTGCCCGTCGAGGCCCACCTCAATGGGACTAATAGTGATTCCTAAAGTTGTTCATTCATTCATTCATTCATTCGTCGTTCGCTCACAATAATACGTACCTAACTGAAACACCTGGCATTATGTCCTATTGATTCTCTCTTTACTTTACAAGGTCCTCTAATCAATGAAAACACACCTATCTTCTATAGCTTTTCGAAATAGACCAATAGGTTCATTCGTTACTCGCTACGCAAACAGTAGGTCTCCATCGAATGTTGATGCTCCTCAGGATTACGTGAACTTTGGAAGCTGGCATAGGATCTCTCCGCCTACCGTCTGGGAAGCGGCCTCTTCCAGGCAGCAAGCAGGAGGTTAGCGGTTTGGACGGGCGATGTAGACTGGACTGCGCTCAACGTAACTTGCGCAGTCGTTGCAGGCCTCGTGCTCTCCGCCTGGGAAATTATTCCGGCGCTAGGCTTAGCTTTCTTTCATCACCAAAAGGACGCCGTCCGGAGCCCGAGAAACGTGGCAAGGAAAATTCTGCAGAATAATATCAATATGTTTGGATGTTTATGAATATTAGGTATGGGTGTATAATTGAGACAGTCATAGGATATAGTTGTATGGCAAGATTTTATGATTAAGAAGCTTGGTCTTGACATTTGTATTAGTCGCAACGAGAACGTGAATAATTGGGTGCGGTATTGCTATTCATTGTCTAAATCCAAGATACCTCTCAAGATGCAGGGGTATTCTATGTAGATATACTTAAAGCAGGCATTGCCAACGATGTGCGCTTCCACAGAAACTCTTGTACTTAAGTTCTCGTGGCTCTCGAGTAATTCAAAGATCAAAGAAAGGCGAGCTCTATCTCGGAATCCCCCCTACTTGCTCTCTAACTCCTTAAATACGGCGCATATCTCATATCTTCGGGGCTTCATTAAGGATCATTGTCCCAAAGTGTACAGTTTTGGAGCTCAGCTCAAAATTACAACTTCGAATGAAGCCGCATTAGATAGCCATTCCAATGTTCACCAAGTTTTTCCAACGTGAAAAAAAAAAGTGAGAGCTTTTCGAGTTCGGGCTCATCCCTTTAAATGACTTGCCAACACTGTCTTCTTGAGGTCCCAGATGACCGTATCTGCTTTCAAGAGAAGTTTGAAGAGCACAGTTACTCGAGATTCTGTATCTTAAGTTTTTATCTTGGCGTCTCTGACTCTGGGTTTACTTTTCTATTATGATGCTCTTGTCGTTTCTGCCTGCGCTCTAAAGCAGGGAAAAGTCACAGTACGTCAGCGGCTAAACTGTTGCCTTTCTGAAGATATTCTACACCTCTTGCTTTTCAAGACTCACTGGTACCAATGGTTTCTATATACTGAACAAGAACGGTCACAATCCTATCGAGGGGTGCAACGCCTCGAAACACAAATGCGCTATCTAAGGAAGTGTATAGATAAAACACCATACACAGATGCTTTCCTGACAGGCCAGTAGAAAACTGAACGAGTGAAAATGGTTGATAGTCTTTCAGACCCACCAGACATGCTTTGCACCCCCAGTCGGTGCTAGTAGTATACATGAGAAGAAATATATTATAAAATCAAAAACCATCCAATTTTTGCCCTATTACTATAAATACTATACAGTAATAGAACCAAACTAGACGATAAAAAGAAAATACATGAGATGATAAAAGTGATAATGAATTGGTAAAATTTGCAAATTTTCCTAACTTACACCTTGAAACCTCTAGATCTCCTTCTACCTCTAGCTCTTTCGAACTTTCTACCGGTGGATTGGATTCTTGGGGCCTTACCCTTGTGAGGACCCATACCGAAGTGTCTAACAGCTTCTCTGGAGTTTCTTGGACCTCTCAAGATCAAAGTGTTTTGACCCTTTGGAGCTCTGACAGCTAATTGATCCAAAGTGATGGCTTCACCACCAGCTTTGACAATTCTAGCTCTAGCACCAGCAGTGAATCTCAAAGCGGCGACAGTGGTCTTTGGGAATTCCAAAATTCTGTTGTCATCAGTAACAGTACCGACAACGACGACAGTCTTGTTGGAAGCACCTTCTTGTTTCAAAGCTCTGCCAATTCTGGAGATAGAAACAGGTGGTCTGTTGATCTTGGACAAGAACAAAGCCTTCAAGACAACCTTGTTGAATGGAGCATCAGTACGACCTATTGAAAACAGTTAGTAAATAATGAATTTTGAAGGTTCAAATGAAATATATCAGATTCTGCTCACTGATCGCACAGAGGAGTTCAAGAAAGAAACATTACAGCTTCAATCTCTCAAACTCTCGCACTCGCAGAAATGAAGATGTTTGACGTAGATGTAACTATATCAAACACCTTTGGAGGAACCTGAAAGTGCCGATAGACAAGTTCAGAGCCTCTAAGGTCCCAAATTTTGGGACAAAAACACAGCAGAATCCTTCAATTCATGTAATAATAAGATCACACATACGAGCTAGGAAAGTGTATAGTTTAACTAACAACTTCAAGTAGACATTGTCGGACTTTGGAGCGGTTCTGTGACCAGATCTCTTGTGCTGTTTGGAAGTGTGATCAATACCCATTTCTGCAACTAATTCTTTTCGACGTTTTCGAGAAATCAAACTGAACCATTCATGCAGTGAGAGTGATTGATATACATATACAAATTTTGATAGAAGAGGGAAAGCTAAGTTGGAAAATTTCGCAGTGCTTGCACATGTGAGGCGCGAACCCGCTACAATATTCTACTATCAATCCTAGGAGTTTGAAAAATAAAAAAACGGTAAATGTAACCCATCCACCCTCGAAAATGACCTATTATTCCACACCCGTACAACACAAAATACGAAACTGAAAACAGTCACGATAACTTAACATGCCGTCCATGAAATATCAAAAGTATATATGTATCTCAGTATATAATAATTTACCAAAATAATGATCTAATTTAAAATACGCCCAATCAGACCAGTCAGAACTTGGTAAGACCGAATCCGACACAAATGTATCTTGAAAGGAGGAAAGAGAAAGCTCCCGCTGCCATTAGCACAGACACATAAATGATGAAGTTGTTGTACCCAGCCGCTGTACCACTGCCGATGATAGCACCACCAATAGGGAGTACTCCAATAGTAAGAACCGCTTGCATGGAATATGCTGTGGAATACCTCTTACCAAAGTCTTCGGTTTTTGAGATTTGACCGATACAGACTGGCGTAAGAGATAGTATTGACCCCGTAGAAAATCCGTAAATGCAGACGTAGACCCATAACGCAGCAGTATGACCACCAAATGGTAACCATATAACAAAATTAGAGAGGGCAGCCATTAGAACGGTGAGTATGACAACATTAAACCGACCGAGATACTTATCGGCGACATAGCCTGGGATATATCTCCCGAACATACCCACAGCGTTTGTAGTGGTAATCAAAGCGTATGCAACATTTTCACTATTCCCTCTCATTAAAGCATAAGAGGCAAGATACGTCGCAGCTGCTGTTAGAGAAGTTTCGGCCAAAGCAATTCCTAACGCAACAAGAAAGAACTTTTTCTCCAGGAAATATCTCCAATTAAAAGCCGATGAGCAATACCATCTGAATAATTCTTTCTTTGAGGTGAATGGAACACTAACCGGAACATCTCTTTCCTGAGCGAGAAATATAGCCACGATTAAACATGCAAGGCAAACGAAGCCCAAAATTCTGATTGCCCATTGGAAATCAACCTCTTTGTATAGCTTTCTCAGCATCATTGGAAAAATTATGCCACCAAGAGATCCACCCATAGTGGCGATACTAGTTGCGGTAGCCCTTTTTCTGAAAAACCACGTAGCCACTACACTTACCAAAGGTGTCATCAAGATGCCACTTCCTATCCCTATCAACACTGAAAATGAGAGGATAAACTGCCAAACCGTACTGCAATTGGCCAAACAGAAGACACCCCCGACGTACATTACTGTACCCGTGCACATTGGTGCCCTGCTACCGTTTCTATCAAAGTAACCCCCCGTTAAAATGCAGCTGAAAAAAGTGATTGCCAGATACAGGGAAAAAATCCAGGATATAGTAGAGGGTGCAACCTTCGCTAATTGATTTTTGGAAATATACGACTCAATTGCACCTAGTGAGTTCATCAAACCGAAAACTGGGATTAGACCTATGAATGAACCAAATACTGCCAGCCAAGCCTTCAAACCACCGTCTGGGAATTCTTTGTCATCATCCAAAAGTAAAAGTTCATTCTCATCTCCGGATAATTCTTGAGTGAACACGCCCACTGAAGTAAAGGGCGTTATCCCTTGCGCATCATTATTTTTTTTGAGAGTTGCGTTTTCCGTATCAGGTTTTGGCTCGTAGCCTGATCCTTGATGCGCATTCGTGCTTGGACCTTCTCTCATTTGGATCCCCACATCTTCCACCGATCTTGATGTTCGACGACGTCGGTTTGCAAACAACAGCCTTCCCGGTCTGGAAACAATATTAACTGGAAACATCTTGGAGTACTTATCTATTAATTTATACCTTTCAAAGGCCTATAGGTTCCTCTTTAGCTTCATAGTTAAGGGCTTTAAATAGTCTTTTCAAATGACTGATACTTCATTGTATACGTGCCGCCGCCATGTGTGAAGCATTTTTTTGACAATCTGAAATCCCGGTGCAATAAAAAAACCAAATGCACAGCGGCTATTAACATGCAATGATTTTAGAGCCCGTACAGTAAAAAGCTTAGAGCACTGTACCCCAGAACCGTAGACTGAGAGTTCAAGCAGTCAAAAGCTGATTCAAAATTGAATTACAAACAGACTGATTTGAATCTCTTGACTTTTTTACCTAGTCCAGCCGTTTTACCAGCAGCTAAATTAAATACCGGCATTCTTTTAAAGATATGTGAGCTTGCTACACTGGTCTTAGTTTTCGCATTGAAAAGCTCTCTTCCCACTGGAGCGGTTATCTGCAACATGCCTATAGCGATCGTAGAAGCCACAGTAAACGAAAACGCCGTATGTGATTATCAAAGGTATATACAAGTCAAAAGAATATGAGGAGTTCCTGAATCAATAAAGAGTACCATTATGTTTTAGAGTAACCCAAATCAAAATTTGGCCGACGTTAATCCGACGCAAAAGTGCCTTGAAAGGAGAAAGCAAAATGCCCCCGCTGTCATGAGCACAGACACATAGACAATGAAGTTGTTGTATTCTGCCACCGTACCACTGCCGATGATAGCACCACCGATAGGAAGTACTCCGATATTAAGAACTGCTTCCAAGAAATAGGCGGTGGAATATCTTTTACCGAAATCTTCGGTTTTTGAGATTTGGCCCACGCAGACTGGCGTAAGAGATAGTATTGACCCAGTAGAAAATCCGTAAATGCAGACGTAGGCCCATAGTGCCCCAGTATGACCACCAAATGGTAACCAGATGACAAAATCGGCTAGAGCAGCAATTAGAACGGTGAGTATGACAACATTAAACCGACCAAGATACTTATCGGCGACATATCCTGGGATATATCTCCCGAGCATGCCCACAGCGTTCGTTGTGGTAATCAAAGCGTATGCAACATTTTCACTGTTCCCTCTCATTAAAGCATAAGAGGCAAGATACGTCGCAGCTGCCGTTAGAGAACTCTCACCCAAAGCAATTCCTAACGCAACGAATAAAAAGTTTTTCTCCAGGAAGTATCTCCAGTTGATTGTTGAAGAACAATACCATTTGAATAATTCTTTCTTCGAAGTAAATGGAACACTTACTGGAATCTCTTTTTCCTGAGCGAGAAATATAGCCACGATTAAACAAGCCAGGCAAATGAAGCCCAAAATTCTGATTGCCCATTGGAAGCCGACTTCTACGTAGAGCTTCTTTAACATCATCGGGTAAATTATGCCACCAAGAGATCCACCCATAGTGGCGATACTAGTTGCGGTAGCCCTTTTTCTGAAAAACCACGTAGCCACTACACTTACCAAAGGTGTCATCAAGATGCCACTTCCTATCCCTATCAACACTGAAAATGAGAGGATAAACTGCCAAACCGTACTGCAATTGGCCAAACAGAAGACACCCCCGACGTACATTACTGTACCCGTGCACATTGGTGCCCTGCTACCGTTTCTATCAAAGTAACCCCCCGTTAAAATGCAGCTGAAAAAAGTGATTGCCAGATACAGGGAAAAAATCCAGGATATAGTAGAGGGTGCAACCTTCGCTAATTGATTTTTGGAAATATACGACTCAATTGCACCTAGTGAGTTCATCAAACCGAAAACTGGGATTAGACCTATGAATGAACCAAATACTGCCAGCCAAGCCTTCAAACCACCGTCTGGGAATTCTTTGTCATCATCCAAAAGTAAAAGTTCATTCTCATCTCCGGATAATTCTTGAGTGAACACGCCCACTGAAGTAAAGGGCGTTATCCCTTGCGCATCATTATTTTTTTTGAGAGTTGCGTTTTCCGTATCAGGTTTTGGCTCGTAGCCTGATCCTTGATGCGCATTCGTGCTTGGACCTTCTCTCATTTGGATCCCCACATCTTCCACCGATCTTGATGTTCGACGACGTCGGTTTGCAAACAACAGCCTTCCCGGTCTGGAAACGATATTAACTGGAAACATCTTGTGGTATTATCTCTTGATTTTCACCTTAGGAACGACTTTCGGTGCATCATTGGAATCAATATACCTTGTATTTTTTCCATTTATATAATTTTAATGACTAATTTTTCCTTATCATATCAATCGTGCTTCCTTTTTTAGGCAACTCGCGGCATCCCAAATTCCAGCGCAACAACATTCAGATTTATCAGACCTTCGTCAATAGAAAGCCATGATGATTGTACCACAGGCATATACAAAAAAAGCAGGGTGTGTCAAAACATGACTCGAAATGGCTTTGGAGATGAGGTACTTTCAGACTCATGATTTATTATCTCCTAAGAATCAAGCATACGGCGATGTATGTTCATTTTGGGGCAGGCAATAACATACAACCTCTCAAGTCTTTTTGAATCTCTGATATGGGAAATGCCATCAAAACACAAAACGATTGTGCAGCAGACGTCTAGAGATTGTACAATCAAACAATAATTTGCACTTAAAATACCTGAGAGGAATGAAGCAGGTTCCTCACCGGCAAAGGACAGCAGCGACGTAAAATACGCCAGCCACTCATAATCATACACTATACTCAATTTTGGATCTTTTCATCATGTTGTGGTTTTGAAGAAAGCTCTTGTGATTTTGTTTTCTAACCCGGAAACGATTTACAATAATGTTAATTAAGGACATACCTCAATATGTCTCTAGCGACTCTTGATGATGCAAATTTTCTTCCCTCTAGTGGGCAGAGGAGGATAGGGATTCCATCTCCCCCTTAATTCCTGGAGCTATGGTAATAATATTCAGAAATGCCTGCGTATTGCTCATGAATGTTTTAATTTTTCCAGGATATATTTTCAGCAACAGGCCCTCACAAAAAATAATAACCGCCGAGATCACGTGTGACTCAATAAATTTCTTCAAGCGCTGAGATCAAGCGACAATATCTCAAATTGGTTCCGATCTAGAGTCTAAAGTTCAAAGAGAATAGCTTCGCTTCCGAACGTAGGGGGGTGCTAGAGGAACCTACCTCACTTTGCGAGTCTTTCAGCCTGTATCGAGGTCATATTCTTGTGACGGTCCCTAAAAAATTTATATCCTTGGGGAAGTTATCTTTTGATTAGACGCCTTTCTAATAGAATAAGTACCTTCAGCCGCCGAGGGAGCTCTCCCTTTGAAAATTCTCATGAAAATAATATTTTTGAATCCACTCACTCTCCTAGTTTTTAATGTTGGGTTGGAAGGTGTGGTGGTTTCAGGAGAGAATAGCCGCCGAGGTACTGCGGCAATTCTCCGCCTAGTATCCCAACAAATAGTGCATGACACAACTCCAGAATCTATTTGAGAGATATGCATACGGCATCATAACTGTATGCGAGTTGACCTGGAACGAGCCCATAACTTAGGAAAGAGGATTCTGGAACACTCGCTGAGCATCACATATATGTTGTGCTAGCCGATGTCGTCGGAATGGCCCTTGTTATCATAACTTTTAGTTTCATGAGTCTGTGGTGTCTTTACACGTCATCTAAACTATTCTCATAAATATGTGTTTGTGGTTGCCTTTATCATCTTGAGGCTCTTGGCTGGCATCGTTTTAAGGAAGCTAATACTGCATGGTCCACCTTGTGCATAAACATCACGTGATGATTTTTTTGTGCCGCCTATCAAATAAGGCCCACCGCGTCTTTTTGAAATCGAAAAAAGTGATCCCACATGTGAGAAATTATTTAAAAGTATTTAGCATGTTAAGCCGGACCAGATAGCTTCTTTGACTCTTACGAAACCAAGCTCCCGAATTAATCTTTCTTGGTGTCTCAAGAAAAGGACTAAGAAATAAATTAATGAGAATATGTCTGACGAAGATGCCAATTATGATGACTTTATGATGTCCGATGAGGACGACATGGGGGTGATAGAAATGGAGGAGGAAAGCAGTGCAGAAGAGCAGGATGTTTCAAGAAACGACGATGCTGAAGTTTCTGATGCCGGCTTATTCCATAAACAGAAAGAGGTCAGTAACGAATCTTTTGAGATGAGATTTGAGATGGCCAAATCGTATGAGGATGATCAAGATTTTGAGAAAGCCAGACAGCTGTACGGTGAAATATTCAAATCAGCTACTGGGGATTCTCAGTCTGTTGAGTGGGGATTCAAAGCCATTGTTGAAATTCTAAGATCCTGGTCAACGGAAACCCACTACAGCAGTATCTCCGAAAGCATATGTGAGACTATCATTAGTGATTTCAATATCTTCATCCAATTTCTAAATAGTAACTTCACATCTTTGAAAAATGACATTCTGCAAAAAGCCTGTGCATCGCTACTGGACGACTTGTTCCCCATTTTGAACCGTGAATTTCTTTTTGCCATAGAAATGACCGATCAACACTCCTTGTTACTCAAGATGCAGCTCCAAATGAAATGCCTTGACATGCTTGAGAAACATTTAACAAACAAAACGATACTGCAGGAAAGCGTTCAATTTAGGCGAATAGCCGCGAAGATATGGCATGAGAGGCTTAGCATTGGCACAATAGAGAGAGAGAATGTCTGTAAATTACAAACATCATGTGATAACGGAGACGAAAAATTTCGTGTCGACAAGATATGCTTGATACTCCAATGCTATATCTATAACTTCGTGAATAGCGGCACTTTAGATTCTGAGGAGACCCTAATCAAATACGTGAAGGAACTGAAAGAAATTACATCCAACTCAATAGGTGCGTCGCAAAGATTGGGCCTAATGATCCAGCTGCACCTGAGCAGAGCCATAACTATTTTGGTAAACTGTAATGCGAAAGAGAATGGCGTCGAAGTACCTAAATTTTACGAGAAAGTGCAAGATCTGAGAAAAGAATTTTGGGAGTGTTTACAACACATTGAAGAAATTGGCGGCTCAAAACAAAACTTCACCTCTAATTATGAAAAGTTCATTCTCGCAGGTTTCACTTTCACCAACGTTATTTTATATAGTGCAGATGAAAATAAAATCAATCCATTTGACTTCGAGCAGATGAAGATTGCCCACAAGGTTCCCATAGTCCAAGTCCTCCAAAATATCTATCAACATTTTGTGAATCTGAACTTGAGCTCATTGTATGATGCCATCCAGCTCCTAGGTAATTTACAAAGTAGGTTCAAAGGCTTAGTTGAAACAGTGTACCATCTGTCTCAATTGATAAAATTGTGGACCAAGATAGCCCCTGTTTATTCATGTATATCTTTGCAAGACATCCAAAAACTGCTACAATTGAACAAGTCTCGTCGTTTAACGAGAGATGGGCTGCTTACCATATTAATGAAGTCCATCACGAATGATGATGCAGACGTCCTTTACAAACTAGACTTGACTAAGGACTTGGTTTATTTTGGCGATGAAAACAGAGTCCAGCTTTCTATGTATCCCAAAGGAAGCTTCAAACTGAACAAAAGTGGCATTCTAGACCTTGAATTTGCAAACAACGTGACAATTTTTGATAATCCAGAACAGCTGAAAAGACTAACAACCTCGGAATTTTTCGATCGTTTGCAAAGCTCCAGAGACAACGTCCACTCAATCAACCACGAACCGCTGCCAAATACTGCGGCTACAGTGACCGAATCTCTATCCCCGCAGCAGGGGACCGGGTTCCAGCCAACTCATATTCGGTACAGCAATAAGTATAACGAACTGTCGGAACTAATTCAATATAGTTTGAACCTTTGATATAGGCGCGGGGGATCTGAGCATCTGGTTTTTCGCCAACATAGGCCAGTGCCCCTTCACGATTCTCTCGCTTCCCCTGCACTTACAGTTTAACAAGAAGAGACTTGGGACTTTAGATCTTGGCCTGTTTGTGAAAGCCGCAAGGTTGTCTTCGGAAACAAAGCCTGGTGTGACAGGGCCGCCTTTTCCTTAGCAATTGGGGCCGTCTGTCGCAGCAGAAAGAAATATAATTCCAAGTGGCTGCTCTGGAGCCCGCATCAGAAGTTTGCTCGTGAGTGGTTGTCGGCCCGGACAGATTGCAGTAGAAACCCTTCAGTTCCAGTGCTTCTTGCGTATTGTTGAGCAGTGCGAGAGTACTACCTTGCATCTGGATCTGGATTTGGGTATCGGCGTGGGCGTAGGCGGCTTCTTGGTTTCCTTCTGTTTGGCCTTGTCAAGTCTTAAGACCATCGCGAAAACATGATTCGCGTCGCGACGCGACGCGAAAAGTAGACGCGTGGAAGCAGACAAGACCAAGAACTCAAGGAGTACGCGACACTTCTATATACTAGGTGGCTACTCCTCGATTGACTTCAGCCTCGGCCCTGCAATTCACTGTACCTGCCTGTATTAATGCATGAGTACAATACGCGAGAGACTCGCGAAAAACCTGGTGTGATCAGATGTGACGCGATGGCGAGAACCTTCGGCAAGAAGGTATATAAAGGGCAGGATGGTGGGGCTCTTCATGGTGCATCAGCATCTTGGTCCTCCCCCCAACTCACCAAGAACCCACCACTCGCTATCCCCATTAATCAACCATGAAATTTTCCGTCGTTGCAATCATCTCCTCTGTCGCTGCTCTAGTCGCCGCTGACAGCATCACATACGTCGATGTTACCACAACACCAGAAGTTACTACCTCGATGGTCTCAACTGTCAACTCAACGTCGACCCCATACACAACCACAACATTGTCCACGCTATCATCCTCCAGCTCGGCAAACTTGACTTCCACCACGTGGGAGAGCTCTTCAAGTCACGGTGTCTCTACTTTTGAAGGTGCTGCCGCAAATCAACAGATCGCCGGCGCAGGGTTTGGTGCCATTGCCGGGGCTCTAGTTATGGCTGTGTTATAAAGACTATACTAAGCAAACTATTCCTCTGTACATTAGTCGTCTACCCCACATTAATCAGTAGACCTGCGGAGTGCTTGTAGCCTCCTTCCGGGACCTCCGTTACGTAGAATAATATAATTTACATAGACTACGTATCCAAGCTGAACAGAAATTTTATCCTTTACGAGGCTGCATTAGCCCGACAGCGAAATCGGAATACTTCTAAGGGCCTCTCCGACGACTTATTGCAATTAGAATGCTTTTTTCGATTAGAAAATTTTTTCTCAGTTCCGAAGCGGCGAGCCTCCCTCATGGCGAATTTTGTCTTTTGTGGGTGAAAAATGATACTGTCAACCAAACTGTAATATTAAATTGAACAATTTAGTTAGGACATAGCGAGGATCCAACAAGACTGAATTTTTTGTCTTCCATTACCAGCGCGCAGCACTTGGCAGTGTTTATATTGGACTCGAATTTCGTCCACGTTGTCTTTACAAGGCTTGGGCTTCGTTTGGTTTGGCTGTTGTCTTTCATCGAACCCTTCTTCTCCAATAATCTTCATTGGGTTTGAACTTAGACTCGGTGGGTAAGTTAAGAGGAGGCTTCGCACTATTCCAACCATTTTTTTTTTGTTGTTACACCTTGAGTTATAGCTTGCCTGGCTTCGCTTAGGTGAGGGTGAAAATTCCCTACATATCTACTTTAGTTTTTACAGGATGGATCAGGAAAGACTGCTGTTGGAAGACAGACTGTCCAATTTGGAGAGGCAAATATCTGTATTTGAAAGGATGGTCCATATGTTGAGTGGATCACTGGACCATAGATTCAAAAGATACGACATGATCATATGCTCGCAGCAGCAGCAGATAAGTGAACTCAACGCCGTGCTATCGACGTTTCTCAACGACGAATACAGGCATGCAGAGGTTTTGCGTGAAAAACTCACTGGCACTTTGCATGGTATTTCTGCCACGGCTGCGTCACTCGGCAATACGATCCACGTAAACGGTAGGTTTGACGCCGAAAATACCAACCGGTCGTTAGACCCAGATGCCATCTTTGGTGATATTCTGGGGGATGAAAGTCCGCACACTGCGAGCCGCGTTTCTGACAAACAGGACCACACTCAGAGGAACGGCGACTCGAGACCTTTTGACACACCTTTTGATGAAACAAACCCACAGCAGCAACAGCAGCAGGTACGACATGTGAGACAGCATGAGGAGACGGCGCCAACGGCCAATTCTAACGGCAGTAATACCAATCAAAATGATATCAACGCTGCAAATACTATCGCTATTACAAACAGCAGGGGGGACAGCAACGAAAATGGCAACGGTACTGGCGTGGAACATGACGGCGAGGCCACTATGAAATCGATTCCGCCGGAGCACGATCGTCAATTGGGAATCTTGTCCTACGGGGATTTCGATCACCTTTCAGAAGCTGAAAAGCCAACTTCTCATCCAGTCAGCAACTCCGATAGTCAGGCTCATTTCTACAGCGATCCTCGTGCGAACAGTCAGCATGTCCGAAATTCATCGAACTCAAACGACAGTGATCATCACCCGAATGGGCAATCCCAAGTCAATAGCAATGACTTGGGACCTGACCTGAAAGAAGAACAGTACATCACGAATAAGGGTCGCAAGAGGAAAAGAAGCGTTTATATAGGAAATTTCCAGTTTTTGAAGTCTCCTCACTCCGTCATGGAGGTCTGGAAAGAGTATACTGAAGGAATAAATGGCCAGCCCTCGATCAGAGAGATGGAAACAATATATCAAACGGGGTGGAGAAGAGACCCAGCTGTGAATAAGCGATACTCGCGCCGAAAGGTTCTTTGCAAGGCGATCGAGACAGGGCTGGCAAGAGGTTATTCGCTGGAGTATATCGTTGGTCTGTTAGAGGATTACAGATATATAAATCGTGAAAAGGGTCTTAAACAGCCGATCGGCTGGATATGTCAAGGTCAAAACATACCGGAAAGCCTAAGATAACCCAATCTTGAGTAGTCATAAAAATCACTAGAAAGTAGGTTTTGTTGTATCATTAAATGTATTATATGTATTATTACCTAAACATGGGTCGGGTGAGTTTAAGTTCTCCTGCCTGTGTTTCTGCATAGATTGGAAGCCTATCTTTCCTGTAATCCGCTGGCAATGAACGCTAGCGAGAGAGGGTGAGGTCTACAACCTGACCCTGCTGGACATCAGCGGCTTGATGAAGCAATTTTGGAAAATAAAGCAGTCCCAGACGAATGTATATTAAGGCATGGCTAGCATTATGCTGGCTAAAATTGTCAATTTCGGACTCTAAGCTGATCAGTTATTTTTGTTATTGGCAAAAACATCCCGCAGTACTAAGATTACCAGTTTCTGTATTGGAGATACCACTTGAGTCACAGGACTCGGCTAAGGGACGAGCCACGATCGATCCAAAGAAGCTGTCATTTTGACTATGATGGGTATGATCTTTCCGGGCCAGTCACTATGTACGCAGTTTTCATATTTTTTTTCAATATTGAAATGAGATGAGATGAGATGCTCGCACTATTATGAAGTCACTTGAGAGCCATTTAAGAGCCAGAAGTACAAATTAGTAGCCCGGGACCGAGGTGGGTAATAATGGCACGAAACAATTCACCATCAGCAAATAATGGAAGTGGACAAAAGAAGAGCAGCTCTTCAATGCATAGTAGGAACAGCAAGAACAAAAAAATAAGAAGGATGCGGAAATCTTCCTTAAGCAAAGCACAGAAAAATTTTCAGGTCTTTAATCAGATTGATAGCCATGTTAACAAGTACGAAAATTTAACTCTCAATTCGAGTGGACCCGAAAAAACTGACAAGAAGCATCACGTTGCCAACGATATTTTGATTATAGATGAGGAAGATAACGACGATGGGTATGATGATTACGATGGTCATTATGACAGTCCCAGAGATGTCCCGATAATAGAAATTTCATCTTCTGAAGAAGCAGATAGTAAAGTAGACATAGCTCCTAAGCTTGCTAAAGATGATGGTAATTCGTTAGATGCCAATGACGATTACATTGCATTCTCCAATAGTTCAGAAGGTGAAGAGGTCGAACGAGAGCCTCGCCCGAAAGTCGACAAAGTTGTGGATAAAAAAGAGGCCGAAACATCACTTCAAACTCAACACAGGTCTTTTAACACAGACTATCCATGGATTTTGAACCATGATCATTCAAGACAAAAGGAAATTGCGGACTGGTTGACAATGGAAATAAAGGACTTTGTTGGTTATATCTCTCCAAACAGAAAGGAAATCGAGACTAGAAACAAAACAATTAGTAAAATTCGCCATGCTGTTAAGCAATTATGGCCTGATGCAGATTTGAATGTTTTTGGCTCGTACGCAACAGATCTTTACTTGCCGGGTTCTGACATTGACTGTGTTATTATCAGCAAAAGTGGGGACAAGGATAATAGGAATAGTCTCTACTCACTAGCAAGTAATCTAAAGCGAAAAAATTTAGCATCACAAGTGGAAGTCATTGCAAAGGCAAGGGTTCCGATCATAAAGTTTGTGGAACCTGAATCAAATATTCATATTGATGTTTCATTCGAAAGAACCAACGGGCTAGAGGCTGCCAAGCTAATACGAGAGTGGCTGGATGAAAGCCCTGGATTGAGAGAATTAGTTCTTATTGTTAAACAATTTTTACATTCGAGAAGACTGAACAATGTTCATACAGGAGGATTAGGTGGCTTCAGTATAATTTGTCTTGTTTTCGCGTTTTTACAATTACACCCTAGAATTGTAACAGATGAAATTGATCCTATGGATAATTTGGGTGTTCTATTGATTGATTTTTTTGAATTGTATGGTAAAAATTTTGGTTATGATGATGTTGGCATTAGCCTGGCCGATGGCAAGCCTTCGTATATACCGAAGCATGAGTGGAGAGATTTGCAGCCAGGCAGGAGTCCATTTACCCTAGCAATTCAAGACCCTGGAGATTCATCCAACAACATAAGCAGAGGCTCTTTCAATCTGCGGGACATAAAAAAGTCATTTGCAGGCGCTTTCGATTTATTGACCAATAGATGCTTCGAATTGGATTTTGCAACATTTAAAGATAGAGTTGGTAAAAGTATTCTGGGAGATGTCATCAAGTATAGAGGTAAGCCAAGAGATTTCAACGATGAGAGGAGTCTGGTGATCAATAAGGCTATTGTCGAGAACGAAAAGTATCACAAGAAACGTAGCAGAATTATTCACGAAAAAGTGTTTATAGACCCAAGCAGTGACGAATCACTAGATAAAGCCTTAGATGACGAGGAAGATGTGTATCATATTGAGGAGCCGCCCTTGAAGAAACTTAAGAAAAAGGACAAGCAAAAGAACATACAGAAAGACAAACAGAAAGACAGGCAAAAAGACAGGCAGAAAGACAAGCAGAAAGACAAGCAGAAAAAGGAGAAACTTGAACCACGGGCACCGCATACAGCAGTGGCCAATGAAAATGCACATGCCTATCCCGATAAGCCCAGTAAGAAGGATTCGAAACCCTCCCAAGATAGTGTCGACTCGTTGATGGGGCTTCCCGCAGACGACGACGATGATGATAGCTATAACCCACTGGAATCAGAGAAAGAAAAAATGAATAACGATACAAATGAGAACGAAAACGAAAATGGAAACGGGAATGGCCGCAACAACGAAGACAGATCGCCGTTGAAAAGAATCACCGTCGATGCACAAACGAGAAGAGACTACTGGTTGGGTAAAAGTAATCCTATGTCCAGTGGCACTATATAGAAATAATGATAGAACTGTAGCATAGTCAGTATTTAAAATCAGTTTTACTCCTTGATTTCTTCCTTTCAGCATTGAACTTTTTTTCTCGTACTCTTTCCTCTTGAGCTTTTTTCTTAATTTTATCCCACTTCTTTAATGTGTCACCATCCACCTCCTTGGCGAACCAACAGCTGTTTTTGATCTCTTTCACCAATTTGAGAAGGCACGCATGTTTATTTGTCTCTCGAGATCTTGCTTCATCCGATTGGATCACTAAAGAATCGCTACTCTTGGCGTAGTATCGGAATGGTCTTTCCATTAATTGTCGTCTGATCTCGCCTGGGATACATGGGCAGGTGGAGAAGTTCTGTAGCGTCAAAGTGCACTTGCTGTTCACTTTGTTAACATTTTGACCGCCCGGTCCGCTGGACCTATCGTAGCGAATCGTAAACATTCTTAATGGTATGGTACTGGGGCACAAAGACTCCAACCATAGCTTAGCAGCTCCTTTGCCGTTGTAAGAGGTTAACAGCCTCACAGAGCGTATGGTCCAGTATACATTATTCAGAGTCATTAAAAACCATATTCAAATCTCTTCGTCTTCTTCCACCTCATCGATAAGCATCAGTATCCAGACTTGATATTTCAAACTTAAGCAGAACACGAAAATAAAACTTCCTGTTTGGTTCGAACTTGCAAATTAACTGTTACCCGACTCTCAGATAAACTTCCTGATACGGACATATTTTTTTTTAAATCTTGAAACAAAGGATAATAAACTGAAAAATGTTGCAAACGCCATATCATATGTTAAAATTATCAAGTGGAAGAAGGTTGTTCGAAATAGCTATACATCCAATTGTGAAAGAACCTTCACGATCCTTGTGGGCAGATATCATAGTCTTTTTCTGGGAGTAAAAAGAGCCAAAAAAGAAGAATCCTTGTTACCCAATAGAGATATTATCTCCCGATAACATTCTGGCGTTCAAGCGGTTTTAATCAGAAACCCAGGATAACGTGTGCGAAGTGAAGGTTTCAGTACCCAACTGATTTTACAATTTTTTACTGAAAAGTGTGTTGAGAAGTCAATACTTTTTAAAATGTCACTCTCGGCAGCCGCAAATAAGATATCGGATAACGATTTCCAGAATATCGGTCCTGCTCCAAGACCGCCTGGCATTGGCAGCGCTTTGAAGAATCAAACATCTGGATATAATCAGACTAAGCCAATTACCAGATTTACCACACCTAGTGATAAACATCCAGGAAACACGCGTTCTGTGTCACAACCGTCGATGTATTTTAAGAAAAGAGCTGGCTGGATATCGTACAAGGACGACGGCCTCTTATCCTTCCTGTGGCAGAAACGATACATGGTTCTGAATGATTCTTACTTGACCTTGTATAAAAATGATAAAGTGTCAGAAGATCCGGTATTACAAATACCGTTAACCAGCATTGTGAGTGTTAGTAGGACGCAACTGAAGCAAAACTGCTTTGAGATAGTGCGTTCCAATGAGAGAATCTCGTCATCATCAAGCTCTATAGCGTCGTCGGGCTCGGGAAACTCTAATAATGGTCTAGACTCAGGGTCTAAAAAGTCAATATACGTTTCTCCAAAGACCGAACAAGAGTTGCATAGCTGGTTGGACGCCATTTTCGCCAAATGTCCCTTGCTAAGTGGCGTTTCCTCGCCAACAAATTTTACCCATAAAGTGCATGTGGGCTTTGATCCCGAAACTGGTAGTTTTGTTGGTATGCCCTCAAACTGGGAAAAATTATTGAAGCATTCCAGAATTACTGGCGAAGACTGGAATAATGATTCTGCTGCAGTTATTCAAGTTTTGCAGTTTTATCAAGAATACAATGGGATATCAGGAAATAATCCAAGTAACAATAGTAATGTCAGTCTTAACAATGCAAACCAACCATTAACGAATAGCAACGTTAAATCTCAAAAAAATAAAATCTCAAATTCAAGCCCAAATGATAAAAAGGTTCCCAGGGCCCCTCCAGCAGGATTACTTCCACAAAGGCATGCACCCTCAGCTCCAAACATGAACGGCGCGACCTCCTCCTCTCGACCAACTATTGGCTCATTGAATACCAAAACACCCTCACCACAGCAGTCCACTTCCTACCAACAACAGCAACAGCATGCGCTAATGCAACAAGCAAAAAATGCTCCATCGCCTACAGGAAGTGCAATGAGTCAGAGAAGCATACCTCGTAACCCTCCTCATAATTACTATAATCAACAGCAGCAGCAGCAATACCAACAGCAGCAGCAATATCAACAGCATAGACAACATCCTAAATCCCAACAGCTACAACAAACTAATATCGCTGCAAATCCTTATAGGCCGCACCATAATATGACCAATCCTTACGCTTCACATAAGCCATCAATTTCATCGACTTCTTCGCAACAAAGCATTCCAAGATTTTCACCTACAGAAACTCAGAATCAAATACCAATGAAACCACAACCTCAACGTGCCGGTCCAGAGCAACCCTCTTCCAAACCAAATCACTATAACCAACCTTCAAATCTGAATGGTCCCGTTAATGGCAACTCTCCTTTGGCGCAACAGCAAAAGCAGCAGCAGCAACAACAACAACCCCGTATTGTACCTCAGAACCAACCACAGCCTCTAAGACAGGCACCCAAGAAGCCAGACATGGAAATCAAAAAAGATATCGGTGTGACGAAACAAAGAAAGCAAACTAAGCCTGCGATGTCGAACGCAGAGATAATGGTTAAACTAAAGAATGTCACTCTCAATATCGATCCTTCTCCGTACTTCAATATGATCGAAAAGGCCGGCCAGGGTGCCAGTGGTTCTGTTTATTTAGCTCAAAGAATTGAGTTGCCTCCTAGGTTGCTCGAAGAAGAAAATAACACATTTGATGAGCCACCTAAAATTGGCGACAAAGTAGCCATCAAGCAAATGGTTCTCTCTAAGCAACCTCGCAAAGAATTGATTGTTAATGAAATATTGGTAATGAAAGATTCCCGTCACAAAAATATTGTCAACTTTTTAGAGGCATACTTAAAAACTGAAGATGACTTATGGGTGGTGATGGAATTCATGGAGGGAGGCTCCTTGACTGACATAATAGAAAATAGCCCAACCAATGGCAGTGGTCATTCACCATTGTCAGAGCCCCAAATTGCATATATTGTAAGGGAAACATGTCAAGGTTTGCAATTTTTGCATCACAAGAATATCATTCATAGGGATATCAAATCAGACAATGTTCTTTTGGATACTAGAGCAAGGGTGAAAATTACTGATTTTGGATTCTGCGCAAAGTTGACTGACAAAAGAAGCAAAAGGGCGACTATGGTCGGCACCCCCTATTGGATGGCCCCAGAAGTGGTGAAACAACGAGAGTATGACGAAAAAGTGGATGTATGGTCGCTCGGTATAATGACTATTGAGATGCTGGAAGGAGAGCCACCGTACTTGAATGAAGATCCTTTGAAAGCACTGTATCTCATTGCGACGAATGGTACACCAAAATTGAAAAATCCAGAATCGTTATCCCTGGAGATTAAAAGATTTTTGAGTGTGTGTCTCTGTGTTGATGTCAGATATAGGGCGTCAACGGAAGAATTGCTGCACCATACGTTTTTTAACATGGCATGCGAACCAGATAATTTAACACCCCTATTGGACTGGAAAAGGTAATCTCTTATCCGCAAAACCATCATATTCCATCTTGCTCTCGTTGTTCACCTTTGCATATCTACGAGCATTTATTCAAACCCTTTGCTTAATTTTCAACAGCATTCATAGTTTGAATCCCAATTTTGTACACAGCATGCTTATGAACTTCTTTTCATTCTTAGATAGGTCTACGAGATGAATATTTCGTCATATATATAAAAGCACTATTTAGATACCAACTTAGTAAACCCTAGCGATAATTCAAGCAGGTCTTTTTGCAGCACCTCCAACTTATGTGAAAGAGGAATTGTCCTTAATATCAACGGGTGCAAAATTTTGAGAGCTGATAGAGCTTCATCTTCTGAGCCGTTTTCTTTGTCCATGGAACGCTCTAAGATACTATGTAATCCGACCAGTAAGATATTCAGTTCGATTTTACGGACTTTGGGAATGGGTGCCCTCCTTACCAAACACTCATTGGAAATATAGCGTCTCAATACAAATGCAATTCTGGAAACCAAATATGGAGCACATAAAATACGCAACTCTTCATATTCGTCTCCAGATATTTTCACAAATGTTACAAGATCTTTCAAACAAGATATCGAACACTTATATTTGGTTAAGAAGGAAGTCTCGGTCGTGGATCCAGCAATATCAGCAAATTCAAAGTTAGATAACTTTGAAGCCAAAACTAAAAGAGACTCACTTTCTCTCAGTATTTCATTTTCAATTTCGTTTAGTTCGTAAAGGAAGGAACAATCCCAAACTGCAGAAATGAATGTGATCAGTTGGTCCTTATTCATATATCCAATGACATGTTTCTTTAATAAAATCTCTCGGTAATGTGAGTACTCTTCCACATCTGCGCTTTCAGTCCTGCTATCTGTCAGTTGATCAAGTCTTTTTATTGAAGAGGCCGCAATATCTACAAAGACATCACAAAAGTCACCTTCAAATTTCTCTCCTGAAGCAGTTGTCGGTAGAATCTCAAAAATTTTTAGGGATAAATTTCTGAAGCATCGTGATACCGAGGTCCAGATTGGCTCTTCTGGTTCCTTGATCGCTTCGAAAAATGGCTTCCGGTTTATGAATTCTCCCAGGTTTTTCATGATCTTTATCATATACTTCTCTTTCAAGAAAGACCAATCATTTTCGCTCTGTAATCTTTCATTGAATATTCGAAAAGCACGAATACTAACAGCCTGAAAAGTTGGAATTCGCGACTTGGACGAGAGAGGTAATTTTGGTAGCAGCTTATTCTCTATCTTTTCGCGAGTTTCGAAGGGGAATGTCAGGATCATGCTTAATTGAAAGAGGATCAAAACTTCAATATCACCACTCTGTGAATAAGCAAATGAACTTAGTCCATCTAGGACGGCTGACTGTAGGGAAGAAGGCTTTGCTCTGTCTCTTAAGTTTTCCGGCAGTAGAGGATATCTGACAGCTGAGTTAAAGAGACTCAAAGTTTTTTCAATGAAATCGGTCGTTATGCCCTCATTTTTTGTGATTAGATCGTAAAGATATGGAAAACTCGAAATGAATTCTTGAATGCAGTCGTAACGACTTCTGTTAGAGTACGAGTTTAAACTTACATCGCTATAGACAATATTATAGTGATGCCAAATCTCTATAACCTTGTCTAATACGATTTTAGGCAAGTGCGGTATATCTAATGTGGACTTTAGCAAGGACCGATAATTCACGATTGCCACATAGGCTACGTCAGTGGATTCCGAGCTCATGAAGTGTTCCATGAAATCTAGGAAAACTGTCCATTGTTCAGTGGCAGCTTCATTCTGTAGAAAATTGGCGAAATGAGAGGGATAAAGTTCGACCAACCCCCCAAAAGTATGATTCCAAAACTCCGCATCCAAGATTTGATCCTTCTCATTTAACTCGTTGGTTAGAAGAGGCTTGATTACTTCCAGAAATATTAAATTCCAATCAGGAAAGTAAGAGCCGTGAGAATCGACTATCCTGAAAAAAGTTTGCACAACACCATTTTTTACTTCCAACCTTTTGTCCTTTGAGCACTCCATGAGTTTCTTCAAAAGGTATAGCCACAGCCCATTGTTCATTTTGTATATTCCTGCACTCTTTGAGGAAATAATCTCCTCAAGTTTTTCGTTTTCAATGTCCCTGAGAAACTCAATCTTAATCATCTCACTATCCTGCTCTTCAATCTGATCTTTTCTTAATCTCAAATAGTCGCCAACCAACCAGAACTGGCTGATGGACGAAAATGATATATTTAAGTTAAGATCCTGGGTTACAAAGTTGAGAAGGGTGTCTATAACAATCTTGATAACTTCGATTGGCAGCGACTGCAAAAAATCATCCGAAATGAGCTTGAAGACATCATATGATGTTTGGATCATTTCTTTGTATTTTTGAATAATGCCATTCACCAGGGAAATTCCATCTTCGTCTTCCAATAAAACGTCACTAAGATCTTTCTTGAGCCACTCAAAGGGGGAGTTGACAATAAGAAAAACTGCCGACCATGTTTCACTTATTATGTCACCAAATTCATTAAGAATATCTTTGAGAGTAGATAGCAGCTGTAGTAGAATTTCACTCTCTGCTTTAACAACGCCATTGTAAATTGTGTCCTTGGTTATTTCGAGTTTTTTGAGTGCAACTATACAGTCCAATATTGAATTTAGGACAACACTTTCAAGAGTGTTGAATCTTCTTATTCTCAGATCTTGATCCTCAATACGTCCAACTTCAAAGCAAATTTTCCTCACAATCTCAGTCAGTGTCTTCGCTGTATACAGTCGAATAATTAAACTTGATAGTTCCCTATCCGCAGTAAGATTAATCAAATAATTCAGACTCATCAATCCCACCTCCTTGCTTTTCTGGTCACTGAAAAATCTGCTTGAGTTGTATATTGTTAGTTCTCCAATTTGAGTTATGAAAAACAATCGATTGAAAATACAGCTTTCAATTTGCGTTGTTTCCGACTGTTTTAGTTCGGCGACGGCTTCTGTATTGAACATTGCTTCTTTATTTGAGAGGACCTTCTGTGATTCAGTGATGAGTTGTCCTAGAATGGTCTTGAAGGATGTGTTTCCGTAAGAAACACTGCTTTCAAAAAATTTGGCAATGCTGTTTTCGATAGAGAGTACCTCATTTTTTGTTATAGGCGGAGGGGGTGGTACATCTTCGGCGTAAAATTCCTCCATTATATCGGCAGATGGTCCGTAGAGGTAATAAGAGATCCATTGCCAGGTTTTCAGAATATACGACCAGTTTTCCGACTCTAAGCTAGGTCCTAGAGAAACTGATAATGAGATCAATGCCCTAAACAGACTTACTTGTCGTTGATTGATGCTCCTTGAAGGAAACCGGCTTCTTGCTATTGGCACTGAAGGAATCCTATCAGAAGAATTTGAGCGAACTGTGATGTCACCCATTGAGTTAATTAACGTGGTCTGTTGTGGTTTAATCTCGCTATTCCGCCCTGCATCATTTATTTCATCATTAGTCACTATTGCAAATGAAAAAAGTTTCAGACATCTATTCAATTCCTCTGGCAATGAAAGAATTCCTGCGGCATGCGCCAACTTTTGGAAGGCTCTAATCAATGAATGGAATAAGGGTGTATCTAATGATGTGGAAAATAGAAATTTTTTATGTATTTCATACAATCCGTCAAAAACACCTTTGTAAACCAAAGTGAGATCTTTTAATTTCTCATGTTCGGTCGACTCGTCATTCGATTGAGAAATCTCGAGGGCCGCGGTGCTAAGGCCATCAGACCATTCGTTAGAGATTGTCAATATCAACCAGATCATGTATGTTATATTGACCGGATTTGGAGTACTTTTATCAAGCATGTGAATGTACTGTACTTTTAATGGCAAAGATTCGGTGGATACGATAGGTTGGTCAAGCTTCTCTACTATTCCTGATTCACAAAGACAATTACTGAAGTCTTCGGTATTTATCAATCGAAGTAATTCATTCAATAGGTTAGTGAGAATGTGCTTTCTATCTGGAAAATTATCGTATGTCATGAAAATTTCTGATAGAAGGCCAAAATCTTGACCAACGTTAGTAAATATCTCCAACGCTAAAGTTCTTTTCCATATAGGTGAATCTGAGTCGATCGATAAGCCATGAATCAGAAGAGATAAAATAACTTCCATTTCCAATTCCAATACCGACAGGTATTCACTATTCATTAGTAAGTTTATACAACGGAAACTTCTCAAAACAATGGGGAAATGTTTACCTGACGATATGCAGCGCAGCAGGAATGGTACGGTCTTGATTCTTAGAAGAAATTGCATGTCTTTGTCCTTCAAGAAGATAGACTTTCCATTCTGTAAGACCGACTCGAGGATTTCTAATCCATAGGTAATTGGCAAGTTCTTGGTCTCAAGAAACGGTTGATTATCTCCTTTTTCCTGAGAATCAGAGCCATCAAATGATGAGCACAAATCTGAAAACAGACGGTTAGCGTCGTAACGATATGCGTTTACTTTTATTGACTCGTTGTTACCAATTAGAACCTCGTATCGTCTTTCCTCTTCGCTTCCTTCCTCTTCCTCATTATATTCGCTCGACAAGCGCTCAAAAATTTCATCTATTAATTGCTGCAATGTGGCACTTGCTGTTCCAACCACCATAGACGACTTATTGGGTAGCTGTAGTAGATTCGAGCAACAATGCAAAAGCTTTGAACACAAGGGACCACAAATATACTTGGAATAGTTCTTGAAGAAAACTGTAAGCACTTGTAAAACCTTAAGTTTAATTTCTAATGCCAACTGTGTGGCATCAATGAATGCATCAAGAACATTTGACAGCTTATCATGGGGTATGCATGGTGTTGATGCCAGCCCTTGGAGACACTGCATGGATAGAGTGGTCAATTTGGCATTATTTGAAGAGCACGACATAATGAAGGGCGCCACAAAGTCTGGATGCCTTGAAAGCTCCTCGTAGTTGTGTACAGTTTTGAGTATTTCAATGGACTTTTCACTTGCCTGCTTTATCGCACTATTTCGTTTCTTGGCTTCTGATGATAGGGCCTGTAGCTCCCCATATAATTGCTTCCAGAGAGCATTGAATTCCTTGTTCACACCAGACATCGAGATATTTCAGCTGGCGTGATCCTGCTTTTCGCACCCTAGTCTTCTGGCAAATCGATACGTTTGTTCTACAAGTTCATCCTGAAATGCGTGTATGTTGATACACTCTTCGTTGAAGGCGATTAAGAGAGGCTTATGATGCACAAGAGAAGCATGAAAGCTTGCAAAAAGAAGCGGTTGCCCCAGCTTGGAACCAGAACTTGGCCAGAAGCACCTCTGCTGCACTTTAAGCTGTTGTACATGGTTCAAGATGTCGTTTGGCTCGCTTTTTAGCTCTTCGCACTTCCTTCCTGTAACTCTGTAACAAAATGATATATGTAAAATATATATTATCGGTGGGATAAGCTATAAGCTACTTTATTGAAAAGAAAGTTCTTTTTTCACTCCTACAACCTGCTTGTAACTGTTAGAGGTAGTTTCTGATAGACAGGGAGTCTTCAAGGTTCAGATTTTGAAGCTCGAAACTGTGGATTATGATCTGGCATTCACTCAGGTACAGCAATATGCTACTCATTGGCAAGCAGAAGGTACGAATCCCACCTTACTTCGTGCCGAAAAGGCTCAATTCAAGCGGAAATAGCAAGAGTGGCAAGGGTCCTGGGTTGAATAATGAGTGTGCCGATCCCAAGGAAAATGTGACTGCTGTCGATACGGGGAACTCGACAAACGAAGTAATTAATAAAGAGGGTGCTGGATGCAAAATTTCTCAACCAAACGACAAGCATTCCTTGGTATCCCACCCATTCAAGAAGAGCATTCTAGTTCCAAGGGTTCCCCCAACGGATTACATTCCCACTGGGGATGTACAAACCGAAGGATTATATGCAGGCTATAGGCCATTATTTTTAGGGAATTCACCTGTGCGTGGAGATAGAAAATCTAATGCTCTTGATAATTTCTTCAGCTCATTCACCAATCTAAAATTAGTAGATGAAACGAAAAACTCAAAGGTTGTAAACGTGAATGATATTATCGAAGACCTCAAACGGGACAACACGGAGGAAAAATTCCTGAATAATAACGGGAAAAATCGAAGGCCAATTATTCCTTGGGATGCATCTATAAGTGGTATGGTTTACAATGATCAACCATTTAGAGACGTCCCTAAAAACGTTGTTTCGAGACTGAAGCCATTCAAGGTTGTGCGAGTCGAAAAAAAGAGTGATAGTAGGAAAAATCCTAAAGGTACTGACCTGATAAGGATGAAAGTTCATAACTCTAAGGTCAATGATGAGTCTGAGATGATTAACCTCTCAAATGTGCATCGTTCCAGAAAATCAAATCATGTCTGGCACAAGGATCATACCGAGGCTGTTAAAGAGGCCGTGATGAATTCGAGAAAGAATTATGAAAGGGAGTTGAGTGATTCCGCTTATAGGCACAAATTCATTAAGAGTGATCAAAGAGTATTCAAAAGTGATACGGAAAAGATAAATAGATTACTGGCGAAAGAGTTTCATAAGCAGACACATCTATCAATTAGCTCTGAATTCACTAGAAACCTGTTGCCGCTATATATATATGTCGATAAGTCGATTTCCGCTAGAAGATTATTCCGCAGGTTCCTCAAAAAAAGAATAGTTGAGCACACACAGCCTGTTCTTACCACACTTTTGGCATCGTATGATACAAAGGAGCAGGCCCGAAAATTCAATGCTAAGATTACTCTTAAGATCAATAACATTGTTCGCGAACTGTCTGAATATCTACCTTCGGTCTATTTTACTGGTAAATCTGTCGACTGTATCTTGCATTCGAGCCCTATTCCCGGATTTAAAAGAATTCATTGGTTGAAACCTCATAAAAGACACTGCATTTTTTGGGGCAAGAATGTAGATATCGATTATTTTTTTCATTTAAATGGAGAATACAACATCACAAGAGGTGGTGTTAAATACATGAGATACCCAATTAACTTGCATTGGAAAACGTTCGACGGTGCATTTTCTGAGTGGGATTACTTTGCGCAGTGAAGCTTACGTTGAAACAGAAAGAAATGCCAAACCTATTAATCGATTGCGTAATCAATAAATACATATTTAAATCCTCTCTAGTTATCACTATATTACATTCTAATTATTAATACTATTCCCTCAAGTGTGAGGTTTTTCAATCAAACCTCCTGAGTATTTCCGCGCCCCTCTGCATCCTCTTCTTCCTCTTCTGGTTCATCTATTTCTTCTCCCTCGGGTTCGAATATAACATCCTTGGTAGAATAGACGTAAACCTCATTCGGTCTATCCAAGCCAATTCTTTTTCTTACCATTTTTTCTCGCCTTGTTGAATTATCGGTGCTCTTTGAACTGAGACTGAGCGTTCCTAGGCTCTTTGAAATTACTTGGTCAGCGTAAAATAACAGTTTGTCGCAAGCACTTGAAATTTTTTGCTGAGCGGCTTCTCTCAAACTTTGCTCTTGTTTAAATTTAACCTGATTGATGCTTTCCCTTTCAATTTGATTTCCACTCCCAGCCATATTCCTGTTTATGAGAACAACGTCTTCATCATTCTCCAAGAAGGTGTTAGAATTGGAATTTGCTATATTAGATGATGATGACATGTCATGTAGACTCAACTCCTCATTTTGGATGGTGTGCTCCGACTTTGCGTGAGTTAATGCCTTTTGAACTCTTAATGCGTATTTAGCAATATGATAATCTCTTTGCTCGTCTTCATAAATTGGTCTTCCTAGTATACTTTGAGCTTGCTCTTTACGCTCGCTTACGCCTAGCCTATCCAACCATTCCCAAACTATTGATGTGGATCCCACATAACATGTAGTATTGAAAAGTTCGCCAACCCCGGAAAGCCAAACGTTTGACACGTCCGCTAGGAAAAGTGCCGGTTGTAAAAGTACAACAAGTACAGTCAAAGTTGTTAAAATTGCCATTTGACTTGTGGCAAAGCAAAATTTTCTTTTGAAGATCCCATAAGATATTATGGTACTTGCGTAGGATGATGCGATGGCAATTCTGAATAAGTACACAAATGGGGCGAGGAGTTCGGCGTGTGGATCTGAATGACCTAGCGCATTCGAGAATTGAGGTATAGCCCAAAGAACGTTTGCCACTATGACCAAAGTTGCTCCCAAAAAGAAGACTACTCGTTTCTCCAAATTTCGTGAGAATAACCTGATCAGGATCATGACTTGGCAAAACTGTAAAAGAAAAATAGAAATTAAATCTAGAACAGAAAAGCTTAAATCAGACGAGAATAGCACCATGATACGGTATGTTGTCGAGACACCAAAGTTATCGTGTTCTTCAGATAACTCTTTCAACGCCCTGGTGACAAATATAATAATCTTTGTTGAGCTTATTATGGCCCCTATTTTTAATAATCGAGAGGCATATTTGTGACGCTTTCCCTTTATATTGATGAATATAAGCAACGTCAAGAACACCGTTATCACGAAATTGGCTGTTAGCGATAGCAAAACGGGATAAATACCGTACGAGAATGATCCTGTCAATATGTCGTCGCCTTCAATATATGATTGCCAATCGTTCTCCACTGTCTTTAAATAATGGTAGGAAAGATCTGTAAATCTTGCCGCATTATATACTGGAAGGCCACTATCACAGTAACTTTGATATTTTATGTTATCCACAAAGGACACTAGACTAGGTAGTAAGTTCCCTATTATTATACCACTTCCCAAATCCTGTTGTTGGCAACTCACATAGTTGCGATCTCCGGAGTCTAGTTTCCACGACAGCTCTTTAATCATACTATTCTTAATATTTAAACATCTGCGCACAGCCTTCTGCGATCAGTCCAGAAACCCTGAGTGTTGTTATAGACATGACTTAATCTTTTAGTAGACCCTCAAATGATTCATATAGTGAAATGATTACCTTTCAACAGTACCATTCGTTATTCACGATATCCAAACTTTTCATGCTTCAAGCCATAAAGGTTGAAACTATTTAAAACCCCATATTTAAATGCTTCGACATCATCAAGAGCACTAGAGTTATTGGTATTGCTGCTCCCCTCTGGTTTCTCGAATAAGTTCTGGTAAACAGCAGAGGCACTTAGGGCATTGATCAATCTATGGGGTTCATGGATAATGATTTAGTCGTTGATACAAAGGATGGCGCAAGGCTGCCCAAAAATCACGGGCCAAGAAAGTCGCCTTCTGCACCTAACTTTCATGATAAAACGTATGCTGGTCATAGTATGAGTGAGCCAACGCTATTGAGAAGTTGTAATGGTGAAAATTTGTCGAACATGAGTGAGAATTTGTCGTTGAATGATAGAGATGCGAATTTAAGTGTAATTAACTTATACGATGATGAAGTTGAGTCACGTCGAATAGATGACCTGGAGGAGAATAATTATAACGAGCTGCAAGAAGATCTGGATAGTGATGAACCGGATACGCCAACAATCTCTTTGCCAAAAAATAATGATTGTAATGGAAGCGAAACAGAGCATTTAGACAGGTATGGTTTCAAAAAACAGAACAACTACATCACAGTTGAGGAATATGATAAATGGTGGAGAGAATATTCCCAGTATTGCATAAGACGTAAGCATAAATGGAAACTTCTATTAGCCAAAAGCGGACTGCCTATGGATAATGATTCACCAAATAGGTTTCCATCTAGGAGTGAAAAAGTTAAAAGATACGTACGGAAAGGTATACCGGCAGAATGGCGAGGTAATGCTTGGTGGTATTTTGCTCGTGGACAAGAAAAACTGAATAAAAACAAAGGACTCTACGATAAACTCTTGATCAAAATGGATGATTTGATGAAGAAAAAGAAGAAAATCATGCCAGATTTAGATATAATCGAGCGTGATTTGAATAGAACTTTCCCTGATAACATTCATTTTCAAAGGGAGGCCTTCCAAATAGATGAAGCGCCAATGATCAAATCGTTACGTCGCGTACTAGTTGCATTTTCACTTTATAATCCAAAAATTGGGTACTGTCAATCGATGAATTTCTTAGCAGGACTACTTCTACTTTTTATGGATGAAGAAAAAGCATTTTGGATGCTGGTAATCATAACATCCAGGTATTTACCGGGAGTTCACAATGTAAATTTGGAAGGTGTTAATGTTGATCAAGGCGTTTTGATGTTATGTGTTAAAGAATATCTACCTGAAGTGTGGCAATTCATCAAACCACTAAATAAACGTTCTTCGTTGATATCAGTAGCAAATTCTAAGTTCAATTTTGGTAAAAATGAATTTCTTTATAAGTTACCTGCTGTTACTCTATGCACGGCCAGCTGGTTCATGAGCTGTTTTGTTGGAGTTCTACCGATTGAAACTACTTTGAGAATATGGGATTGCTTATTTTACGAAGAATCCCATTTCTTATTCAAGGCTTCATTAGCAATTTTGAAGTTGGGTGAAAATAATCTTCTGAAAGGTAGGCCTCAAAGAGCCCTACGTCATTATTCGCTCTCGAATGGGAGCAATACCTCAAGAGACTCTCAGATAAGCCAGGATGAGTGTGAGATGGAAGTTTTTCAAGTTATTCAAACCTTCCCGAAGCATTTGATCAATCCCAACGATATATTTGATAAAATAATTTTCAAGAAGAGGCTGGCGTTGAATAGATTGGATCAAGAAGAGGTAGATCGGTGTAGAAAATATGTGACTTCGCAGCGGCTCAAATTCAAGAACTATAATGAGATCGTTGGCAGCAGTTTGCATGATAATGGAAATCACGAAAATGAGCTTGAAAATACTACACTCAGAAATGGAAATTATATCGATGAGCCTAATGGGGCTACCGAATTTTTTAATAACGAAAATAATAATGATGATTCTTCAGTAAAAGCACAAAACGTTGAGGATAAGCCAGGCTCGAAGATAGCGAACGATCTCATTAATAGCGCACTTTCTTCAGAAGTTTATGGTTTTAAGAAGGGTTTGAGTGGAGTGCATTGGAATAATAGCATAAAGGAAAAAGTGAGACAAATGAGGAAAAAGAAGGGCAAGAATAATGATGTCTTGCTATGAGACTTTTTAGCGCAAACCAACGCATAAGTATATATACATGTATGTACACTTAAAAACTTACATATCTAGCGAGAGTTAGAGGTTAAACCTAGCATTCATGTGAAAACCGGCTCACAGCAAAAATATAATGGCTGGTTTGCGTATTATATATTTGGAAAGATTATTTGAGCATATCGTAGCCTCTCTTTAAGCGGTCAAGAACTTCAGCAACTTGTTCAGACGTTTTTAATTTAGATTTCAATGCTTTCTCGATCTCAATCCAAGGGATTTCCATATCTTTTGTTTCTTCTGCAGGGGTTGGAAGTGATTTTGACCCTGCACCATCTATTTCTGGAGCTGCAGGTTTCGAGATCATCACAGTAATGATAGCTGCTTCAGGAACCGCATCAGATAACAATTCACTATCATGTAAAACCTTACCCTTCAATAGTAGTCTCAACTGCTGGATTTGTAGAGCTTTGCCCTCTCTCACAAGATGTTCCTTCACCTGGTATACGGTATCGTTAACAGAAAATTTTTGATCTATCGAAAATTTGGGAGGTCTGATACTCTTTAAAGTCAATGATACAGTTCTGTTACTTGAATCAAGCCCGTTTTTCGATCCCCTGAATTTTTTTGGGTCATATTTGTATTTTAACGCAGGTAAAGCCACGCCCAGCTTAGTGACTTGCTGCAATGGTACCTTATAATCAGCAGGCAAAGCCGGTTCTGACAGACTGGCCAATGTTATGAATTTAGAAACAAACTCATATTCGGGAGAAGACATTTTGACTTCGTAGTTGTTTAGTATATTTTACTCAAATCCTTTCTTCAGTATAATTTTTAGTTATTCTGAAGCAGCTTTTCACGAGTTTACAGAATTAAGAGCATTTTTGCAATGGAGATAAAGGAACACAAGACGAGAAACTAGGCTAAGAAACCTCAGAAACTGCACACGCGATGGAGGTCGGAGTATCACAAGATCATCCTTTGAGTTCTTTGAACAGTGATTTAATTTCAAAGCATGCTGCAGAGATGCCTGAAGCGATGGTTGGAGAGCCAGCCTCCATACACAGGCCTGTCTTTTTCAACTACCATGAGTACGCAGAAAGATATTACATTGATCTCTTATCACCTACTCAATACAGTGAACATAGTGAGGATTATGGACTGTGTATAACTCATTTCCCCAACATTTATTTTCCCAAGGGTTCCAAAGAGTTTAGTGATACAAGAATTGTTAGAATACCGAGAAGATTCGACACCACGCTGGATTGTCCCTGTTTCAGCACATACCTACCAGGCTCTGAACCAGCAGCACTGATAAATGAAACAGATCAAGATAAATTTGTACCCCACGGCTTTTATGATAATGACCAAGTATTTGGTTTTTCATCTATCAGTCCTTTAAACGAATTTTTAACGCAATCGGAATTTGAAGAGATCGTGGCACCAATTAACAATCTTCTGCGCAAAGGTTCAAACACCTATTCGCTTTTCAACATAATTGGTTTACTCGCAGATGCCCTCACTTTGGGGCTTTGGGATTGGGTTTTGGCCAAATATGTAGTTCGAGATCCGATGTACGAGGTCGAAGATTATGTAGTGAAATTGAATCAAACATCAATGTTTACAGAACGTCAGATAAAAATACATTCACCAAGAACATCGGGATACTTATCGGTATGTGTTGCAGCACCTCATTTGTTGTTTTATGCGGATGTACTAACAAAACCATGATATTTCTTTATAGCTGGATTTTCAAATCCCGAGGCCATCGCTTCAATAATGATAAAGATCAAAATTTTCAAATGTTGTCACATCAGAGAGACATGTAAACCATAAAAATTACCAAAGACAAACGAAGACCTCCAGACATGAACGGCATTTTCGCTATCGATAAGCCAAGTGGCATCACTTCTAATCAATTCATAATGAAACTGCAGCACGCCTTGACAAACAGTCAAATTTTCTCAAGGGAAATTCAGCGTGCAACTGCGGAGAGAATGAGACAATATCAAGAACAAACAGGTAAGGCCCCGAGTAAGAGAAAGTTACGTAAAGTTTCCAAAGTCAAGATGGGCCACGGTGGGACTCTTGATCCATTGGCCTCTGGTGTTTTGGTAATAGGAATTGGCTCGGGCACTAAAAAGCTGGCAAATTACTTATCGGGAACTATAAAAGAATACGAAGCAGAAGCTCTGTTTGGCGTCTCTACGACCTCCGGTGATGTGGAAGGCGAAATATTATCACGTAATTCCGTGGCTCATTTAAATTTCGAGGACGTGAAAACCGTCGAAGACAAATTCAAGGGTTCATTGAAGCAGACTCCACCTATATTCGCCGCTCTTAAGATGGACGGTAAGCCATTATATGAATATGCTAGAGAGGGGAAGCCTTTACCACGTGCTATACAACCTAGACAAGTAACAATTTATGATTTGCGGGTTTTCGCTGATACATTATCAAAAACTCACAATTATCCAATATTGAGACCCGCCGGTGGAGACGCAAAGGACGCTATCGAACGTCTCAATTCTGGTCTTCTTGATGATACATTGTATTTCTCTAAGGAATACTGCTCAAAACTGAATTTGGAATCTGAAGAAGCAGTCATTGAGAAGCCACTTCTTATAACTGAACCCGAAGAAGCGGAAATTGAGAAAGAGGGAGATGCATATCGGGCACCACTGTTACATTTCAGTGCAAAAGTTTCTTCAGGAACATATATACGGTCACTCATTAGTGATATAGGCAAGTCGATGAGGAGCTCTTCGTATATGGTCAGCCTCATTCGTTTACAGCAGCAGGATTGGTCTTTGAAAAGGGACAATGTATTTAAGCTAGAGGATTTCACTGAGAAAGATGAAAAAGTGTGGAGTAAAGTATTGGGACTTGTCTTAGAGAAAGGATCAGAGGTTGATGTTAGGAATGAGTTGTTAAAGGCGGAACAGGAATTCGCAAGTGTGAAAGAAACGACAGATGAACTTGAGAAAAACTGTGAGGACGAGAACGGGCGCACAGGTGAAAAAATAAATGGGCCACCATCTGAGCCCAAGAAGCTCATTTTGGATGACATGCCAGAAGTAACCGAAAAGAACGACAAAAAGAGGACAATAGACGAAGTCCTCTAAGGAGTCTAGTTATTTTAAAACTAGCTAATATTATACAAATTTGTGAGCATCTCTGTATCGTTGCCAATAAAATTGCATTGTATTGAATTGGCATTCTGATCATACAAATTATAGCTGTGGAGTAACAGCTGCTGGTAGTTTTGTGAATCTGGGCAAGCGAATTGGAAAGCGCTCGGACAGTCTCGTACAATAGCGTAGCACATCTCTATACATGGCAAAATTTCATAATAATCACTAACAGGTTGAATTACTTCATTCAAGAAGGAGTTCCTATTCTGGTCTTTATCTCTGTGCATGAAATACGCGGATTCGGCACTGCCGCAACGAGGTATTGTCACCGCACAAAGCCAATTTCTGTAAGAGTTGGCACAATTATCGCATGTTCTTAGTGGAGAGTATATAGCGTCAGCTTCTTCTGCACAAGGTGTGTTTTGCAATGCTTTACTGAAGTTTGAGTATAAGGATCTTGCAAAATCGTCGTACGTGCTAGCAAGAAGTGTTTTGTTAGCAGTCTCTATCAATGAACTAGGAACATCATATGCCACCCCTGAACAAAAATCCAAGTCAAATATTAGAGAACACGAATTCTTGTCTCGAGTTGTGAAAGAACTTTTGGAAAACAAAACACCACCGACATCAGATACATTACCACTTCTCCCCAATTTTTTCGTTAAGTACACTGTGTAGTTTGTAGAGCTGTTCAAGCCAGTGATATAAAATTGCTCTTGAACACTTGAACGATTTGCATGAGATTTGAAGATTGCTAATTCATCGTAATCCAAATAATTTTTGTTGATTGTATCAAGGCTACTATTCACATTAGCAGACGTTGCTAAATATGAGCCGTTGGTAACAGCGCATAAAGAGATGTTCAGCGTGGCCCCAATTTTGTTCGATTCCTCTTCAGAATACAAGTAAAGATCATACAACGAATACTCAGCAAATGTAGCGTTGATTTCTGTTTTGTCGGATGTTTCATCATTCGTGAGGGAAGAAACTGATTCACTGTAATCCGTGGTGAACAAGGCCGAGTTATGATCCGCATCTAGTAATTTCAGCCATGTTCTTGAATCCCATTGATAGACCAAATCGTTCTCTGAAACGCTCAGTTTGTAATACCAGATGTCGCTGGTGGACTCTGAATTAACCGCCAATATTTCATTTGTAGTGCTGTTCACAGGCTCGACCACCACATAGAGATACGAGTAGATTGAGCTTGATCTATTGTCGGATTTATCTAGAGGGCTTGTTGCAAGTGCCTGCAAATACCCATCGTTAAAATTTGCAAAATCTCCCACAGATGAATTTTGCATCACGGATTCATTAAATGAATAAGAGATTCTCAGCACCTTTTCATTTATATCAATGGGTTGCTTACAGATGTTTCCACTTAAAAAAATCAAGGTTTCAAACGTTTGAATGATCTGCAAACCTGAAGACTTGGTGTTCACCGAAAACACAAAGACATCTCGTTCACCTGCTGAGATATTCGTCGATATTGGGGTCCATTCGTAAATATTATTCGAGTTAATTATGCCACTGGTATTACCACTGTATTTTTCATTATCCTGCAAGAGGTTGTTGGAGTGCCTTTCATATCCAATGATAATGTCATTCGTGGACTCTAGGAGTTGATTGAACTTATCAAATGCCGAAAATGCTGCGATCAGTTCTAGCAATGAACATAGGCTAAGTAACCAGTACCTATTCCAGATCCATACCGCAAACATTAACCCTTATAAACTGTCTTGGTAGTAATCGCTGAAATACGGCTCATCTGATGATCAAGTAAGAGTATGTCTTGTAATCTTTCACGTGTCCATTTTCACATCCTTTTTGTAGAAGGAACCCCGGCAAACTTGGCGCTGTCGAGGCTCGCTGATCAGCATCGATTTACACAAATGGTATTTTTCTATCGTGATTTATATGAAGCTACTTATGGTAAATAGTGCCATGCTAGACTGTTCATCGGCCCAAAAACCAAATGCTTGCTCTCAAAATAAGTTGATGTATAGAATAATTCTGCAGCTTTGCGAATGTTCTTGTGCTTTTAGTCCTCCGGTGCAAAAGATGTAGAAATTACACAATTTTCATTTAGCTTCTCTGATTCAATTCAAGATAAGAGAGTACATGGCGCTTTTTTATGTGATGGCCAATAGATTGGGCTAGAAACTGGTTTGAAATGATCTACTCAAGCCTGCTTTTCAGGCTATAATCGACAGTGCAGGCCGTTGGCGGCTAAGGCATCATGTTCTGGAATTCGAGGCATACAGGCAACGAATTGAAAGAATACACCTAATTTGAAAGAGCCAGAAATCTATTCAGTAAAAAAAATTTCTAAGTTATTCTCCTCGTGCAAATGTGCCTTGCCAACACGCAACAGATTCCTGTAATGCCGATAGGTGGTGATCTCACTGAAGATCACTACCAGGGCATAGAATTCCAATGCACGGAAATTCAAGAGTCTTTCCGTGACGTAAAAACACATTCACATGGGAAACTTCCCCAAAATTAGACCTCGCGATGACATTCTGCATCAACATGTGCTCCTGCGGATTGAATTTTTTCAAGCCATGTGCTTAAAGCTTAAGCAGCTTTGCAAGGAGGTATAAGAGTTAGTGTTTCTCATCTTCAGTTAGGTTTTGGACAACCTGTTGACGGACACATTTTCCTATGCTTAGGTAAGAGATCTTTTGAAAAAGCTAGCCTCCAGCTCCCTCCTAGTCGACCTTCCCCGCAAAATATAGGTGCTGGGTGAAAAGGGCACAGGTTCCCAGAAAGATCTGGTATAGCTCAAGGCACACCAATGATGTCCTTCGATGCAGGTGCACTAGAGTCGCCTTGTTGCCTAGGAAGCGCAAGAAGATGCAGCGTTAACAAACTAGGCTATCTTTGAACTTTGGCTTTCATAAGCAAGTTTAAAATACGGTGGTCATATAACTGCAGTAACCAGTGGGAGAACATAGGAAGCTTAAGTTTCACTTTTGAATTCACTACAGTGCGCCTCGACAAAAGCTCGCATCTGCATCATTACGCCTACTGATAGAAATCAGCATCAGCAATTGATGTTATTTTTCATCATTTGGTGGTAAGCGACTACTGGTCTGTCATAAGGACTCTTACTCTAAGTATTATACCACTGCGAAGTCAAAGCTTAAATGTCTATTTAGACGAGAGCGCGGCAGAGCTGCTTCCGGCGTTTTCTTCAAAGCGGTTTCCACCTCGCAAATTAGAAGGACATGCCAGGCCAGGTTGATAAAAACCAACAGAATACAGCACGCTAAAATAGATAGTGGGAATGTCTGAGACTTATTATGCAATAAATGATAACAATTTACCCTGGGTGGAGAAGTACAGGCCTGAGACATTAGATGATGTCTACGGGCAAACGGAAATTGTTAGCACGATACGTAAGTTCATTGAGGAGGGCAAATTACCACATTTATTGTTTTACGGCCCCCCTGGAACTGGTAAGACATCTACCATAGTTGCGCTAGCCCGTGAGATTTACGGCAAAAATTATTCCAACATGGTACTGGAATTGAATGCGTCGGATGATAGAGGTATAGATGTTGTGAGAAATCAAATTAAAGATTTTGCATCCACGAGACAGATTTTTTCTAAAGGCTTCAAATTAATCATCCTGGATGAAGCAGATGCGATGACAAATGCTGCGCAGAATGCCTTGAGACGTATCATTGAGAAGTATACAAAAAACACGAGGTTTTGCATCTTGGCGAACTACGCGCACAAACTGACGCCGGCGCTTTTGAGTAGATGTACAAGGTTCAGATTCCAACCGCTGCCTCAAGACGCAATCGAACGTCGAATGAGCAATGTGCTGATCCGGGAGAACTTGAGAATAAGCCCAAGTGCGCAAAAAGCCCTTCTAAAACTTTCAAGAGGCGATATGAGACGTGTTCTGAACGTCCTGCAAGCTAGCAAATCCACATTAGACGACCCGGCTCACGAAGAAATAACAGACGACGTAATATACGAGTGCTGCGGTGCGCCCAGGCCGGCAGACATTGAGACAATTCTAGACTCGATCCTGAAAGATGACTGGACTACTGCATATTACACATTAACAAAGCTGTGTAGTACGAAGGGCTTGGCATTGATCGATTTGATTGAAGGCATAGTTGAGATCTTGGAACAATATGAACTGAAAAATGAGCAGACCAGGATGGACTTCTTAATTAAGCTGGCAGACATTGAATATGCCATTTCCAAAGGCGGTAATGACAAGATCCAAAGCAGCGCAGTAATTGGAGCCATTAAAACAAGTTTCGAAAATGAGGTATGATAAATGCGAAATTTCAAGTAGAACAGGAAATACTATTGCATAGCTCGATTCTTCTAATTAGTCACTTTTTAGGTAATTGGCACACTCTTCAAATTTATACGTTTTTTTAACTTTTAATTTTTGGCGACCATTGCCTAATGAAGTAATTTACACGAATTAACAGGTACATAGGAAACGCGATTCGCGAAAACGCCAATTCAACTTGATACATCAAGAGATCTTAAAACCTTAGAGAACTGTAATAGGAATGTAAATTCAAGACATGAAATCAAGTCCAGAACCGTTGATGTTGTAAGAAAAAATGGTATATATAAGTGCAACACAAGCGGCCCAACCTCCACAACAACTCAGTATAGACGGTCGCCACAACTCCCCACACACCTCCAACTCCAAGAAACTTTAGAATGTCAGAGTATCACAAAGCATTGAAAGTTTTGATGAAATCACCGGTCACTGACGATATGCTGAAATTCCTAACGCGCCAAACGCTAAAGGTTCTGCCCACGCAGCAACAACAACAGCAAAGCAATGCATACCCCAGTCCCCCAGGCTCGCCAAAACATCAAGCGCAGCAGCGCCTCCCATCACTAATGAGCTTCATTTCAAGACTCGTCAGACACACAAACGTCTACACCTCCACCCTCTTGACGACCGTATGCTACTTGAACAAGCTCAAGTGTATACTACCCCGCGATGCCGCGGGCCTGCCATCTACCATACATCGCATTTTTCTGGCGTGTTTGATTTTGAGTGCCAAATTCCACAACGACTCATCGCCGCTAAATAAGCACTGGGCCAAGTACACAGATGGGCTCTTCTCACTCGAGGATATCAACCTCATGGAGAGGCAACTGATACAGCTCCTCAACTGGGACTTGAGAGTCACTAACGATGACTTGATACTGGACCTGAGAATTTTGCTCGAGCCCATAGTCGACGATATTGAAAGAACGTCGTGGCAAAGAAAGAAAATGCAAAAACAGCAACAGCTACAACAACAGCTACAACAACAACTACAACTACAAAGGATGAGAACGATGGAAAGTGCAGGCACGATGAGATCGTCAAGCTCCACCGGCAGCGTCGCCACCAAAATCTACGACCACGAACGCAATGTATCTATATGTTCAGACTTAAGTTCGAGCACCTTAGTGGGTGACTATGATCTCGACCTCAGCTGGGCCTCGACCAGCAATGCCAAAATGAACAGTTCCAACAATAGCTCGCGAAACAGCTGGGATGCATTGGAACACGACCTCAATCAAGTGCTGATGCAACATGGGTTGGCAACGTAACAGCGCCGCGCCGTCATGGCGTAGTACGTAGGCAGACAACGTAACATATGTAAACACGATACCCTAATGAAATATGTATATGACACCCAAACCACACAGCTCCGGGTAAATACCGCGACCGACAAACTATATAAAGGAAGCACTTTAGGCGCCCTCAACTAAACATCTATTCTTCTCTTCCTTCCTCTCAGAGAACATCACAACATAATTCTCTACGGGCGTTCCCAGCAGCAGCCAGTTGAACAGTGGCTTCAGTACGGTTAAGTATAACCACGCAGCCACGTTTAGCGCTGCGGGAACACCGTGGAGCAGGGAGGTGACGAGACAAACGCTGTGCACCAGTCTGAGCGTAAGAAGACCTAAGTACTCTGGTCTTCAATGAAGTATTAAGTATACCCAAATTTCTGATCCCTGCCTTCTTATAGTGTAGTCACAGGACCCCCGCAGGGGCCCCCTGCCACGGGCCGTTGCGGCCCCCCCCCCTACTCCAGCCCGTAGCCAGCGCTGGTCGGATTTCTATAAAAAGCTTTTGAGGCCGTAGAGGAATCGCGTGCAACTCCGAAACAAACACCCATGCACCTCAGTCCTGCGGTGCATGGCTGTCCAGGAGTGTCTACGCATTCTTCTGTGGCATTCTCAAGGTAGTAAAAAGTAAACAACCACATAGTGACGATGAAAATTATCGGTGGCGTTGGCGCTTGCGCCCGAGCAGCAGTCCAGTGTCGCCGAGCCCTCAGAGAAAAAGCTGGCGCTGCAGGACGCGATGAGTTCGTAGGTATATAAAGGACACAAATTGCCAGAGGGGCTTCACTCTTCCTCGCTCCGTCTGTTTTCTTTCCACTTACCACCCATATTGACAATTACTTTAAATTATTAATAACCGCTACAACTATGTCTACTACCGCTGAACACGCTCAAACTGAAGCTGAGAACATCACCAAGAAGATCTCCGCCGAGGCTGAACAAGCCCAGGACAAGGGTGAGGAAGTCGCCGCTGACGTCCAAAAGGAAACCAAAGAAGCTACTGCCGCTGCCGATGCCAAGGCCACTGAGACCAAGAAAGAGTCTACAAGTTTCTTGAAGAAGCTTTCCAACAAGATGAAAGCTATCTTCAACTGAGCATGGGGTTTGCCTGTTTACTAATTTTTCCCCGTCGATATTTTGCTCTGTCCTTAATCTATTCTTTCTCAATAATACTTAATACTTAATACTTAATCGGACTAGTTAGTACTCTATACTATACTATTATATACATATGCTTTTATTTTGCCTCTAAAGATGTTACGCGTGTGTCGTATTCAGTGATGTCATATCGGTGTAATGAACACTTTTTTCTTTACAAGCAATCGACGTTGACGTGAGCCAACAAGCCTGCCAGAACAGGGACAGCAGCCGACGATGTTTAATACAGGCTACCAGTCGACCATGTTACCGCAGCAACCCCCACAGGCCATGCCTCAGGGCATGCCTCCTCCTCAGGGTGCTCCGGCACCGCAAGGCGTCCCGCAAGGTGTCCAAGGCGTGGTTCCTATGCACGCCTTGGATGACCCCAATGTGTACCATTGGATCTGTCAATTAGCCTACGGTCCTCAAAAGGAACAGGCATTGCTCGAACTAGGCCGGAAGCGTGAGCAGTTTGACGACCTGGCCATCATTTTATGGTCATCGTTCGGCGTTATGACGTCGCTCATCAACGAAATTATTTCGGTGTACCCGATGCTGCAGCCCCAGCTGCTCTCGAACCAATTGTCTAACCGAGTTTGCAATGCACTTGTTCTTTTACAGTGCGTAGCTTCACATCCGGAAACGAAACACCTTTTCCTCCAGGCCCACATCCCTCTGTTTCTCTTCCCCTTTCTGAACACAACATCGAGGCAAAGAACCTTCGAGTATCTGAGACTCACCTCGTTGGGTGTTATCGGTGCTCTGGTGAAAAATGACTCGCAGGAGGTAATAAACTTTTTGTTGAGGACTGACATCATACCGTTATGCCTAAGGATCATGCAGTCCTCGTCGGAGCTCTCAAAAACGGTTGCCATTTTCATTCTCCAGAAGATCCTGTTGGATGACATTGGCCTTCAATATATCTGTGCCACGATGGAGAGGTTCTACGCCGTTACCAACGTTCTGAAAGATATGATCGACCAGCTAACTCTTCATACACCGCCCGGCAGACTACTGAAGCATATCATTAGGTGCTACTTGAGGCTAAGCGACAACTTAGAAGCAAGAAGGCTATTAAAACTGGCATTACCCTCGAAATTGAGGGACAACACTTTCACAGAGGTGCTAAGAGATGACGTGGGCTCGAAAAGGTGTCTGGCTCAGCTGTTGTTGACCTTGAACGAAGACTCTTCAATACCGCCTAGCCATCCAGCCGCAGCGACTCAAGCTGTGTAAGCATCGCGAACAACCGCAGCAGGAGCATCGGCGACCGGCACAGGTCGCTTTGTTAATATTACACATTCCAGACTCTATGTATCAGAGGTATCTAGTCTACATAGTGAAATAGATGGGATTACCCGGCACGTTTTTGGCGCGTCTTGTTTCCGTCATACTGTACGGTATATTTTTCCATAGCTGTGCTGTCTTCCAAAGAAAAGTGGAATACACAATTCGATCCCTACACGTAGAAGAGTTGAGTGCTAGACTATTCTGTTACAGATCAATTGACCCTGATCGGAAATTGTGAGTTCCAAGAAATTGGGTTTCGAAATGTCTACTCATACCTATAAGAAATTTGAGAGCTCTGAGTCGGGGGATCTCCCTGACAAGATGACAATCTATCAAAGTTGTATGAGCGATTTCAACGAGTCGCAGATCGATGCGAAAAGGTGTCGTCTCCTAATTTCGAGGTTACTCAGACTATTAGCTAACGGAGAAACCTTTCCTCAAAATGAAGCCACCGCATTGTTTTTTTCTGTTTCCAAACTATTTCAACATCCAAACGATTCATTGAGACAAGCTGTCTATCTGGCCATCAAAGAATTGAGCGGTATATCTGAAGACGTGTTGATGGCAACATCATCAATCATGAAAGATGTTCAAAATGGGTCTGATCTAGTCAAGCCGGACGCGATTCGTTCTTTAACAGCTGTCCTGGATGAATCGACAGCATTTTCCGCAGAAAGGCTATTGAAAAGTGCATTGGTTAACAAACACCCATCGATATCATCTGCTGCTCTGTGCACATCTTATCATCTTTTGCCTATCGCTGAAACCACGGTGAAGAGATTTGCCAATGAGACGCAAGAGGCTGTCGTCGACTTAAAGCCTTTCCCACATAAAAACATCGTGGGGGATTATTATCCGAATTCCACTTTCATCACCCAATATCATGCCTTAGGTCTCCTTTATCAACTAAAAAAGAACGACAAGATGGCATTATTGAAAATGATTAGACAGTTTTCAGATAACAATACCTTGAAAAATCAATTGGCCAAGGTCGAATTAGTCAAATTACTGAACGAATTGATCACAAGAGACCAGCAGTTGTTTATGGATTTCCAACCATTGTTACACGATTGGCTAACAAGTAAATATGAGTCTGTTCAATTAGAAACCGCCAAATTGATCACGAATTTTGCTACTCGCAATTCGCGTCTAGTTTCACCTGAACTCTTTGCTTCCGCTGTCACGACATTGCAATCATTATTGACAGTTCCACGCACTTCAGCAAAGTTTGCTGCCTTGAGAATTTTGAATAGAATTTCCATGGTTTCGCCAGAAAGAATCGTCGTTTGTAATCCAGAATTGGAGTCTTTGATCAATGATTCCAATAGAAACATCTCTACCTATGCTATAACTACGCTTTTGAAAACTGGTACGACAAAAAATATTGCTTCACTTATCTCGACGATTACAAAATTCATTCACGATGTTTCAGATGATTTCAAGATAATCATAATTGATGCAGTTCGTACTTTATCATTGAATTTCCCAAATGAATGGAAGTCAATTGTGAACTTCCTGATCGACGTCTTGAAAAATGGCGAAGGAGGCTTTAAATTCAAAAATAATGTTGTCGAGGCTTTGATTGATATTGTCTCCTTTGTACCCCAAGCTAAAGAAACTGCATTGGAAAATCTATGTGATTTTATTGAAGATTGTGAGTTCAACGAAATTTTGGTTCGAATTTTACATTTGTTAGGTAAAGAAGGGCCATCAACGTCGACTCCATCTCTATACGTGAGGCATATTTACAATAGAGTTGTCTTGGAAAACTCAATCATAAGATCTGCTGCTGTTGTTGCTTTGTCTAAGTTTGCATTGACAAAAAACGATTCGACCCTTGGTGATTCGATTGTCAGCTTGTTGAAAAGAATTGCAAATGACCGGGATGATGAAGTTAGAGATAGAGCAACTATTTCTTTGAAATTTATTGAATCAGTAAAGAAAGATAAGAATACAGACGCTCAGGATTTTATTCAATCAAGATACACTTATGATTTGCCTGCTTTGGAGTCAAAACTGAAGACATATATTTCTGCCAACGTGGATTCCTTCAAGAGTCCATTTGACGTCAACTCTGTCCGTAAATTCACTGAAGATGAGGCCAAGGCAATGGAGTTGAAGAGAAAACAAGATCAATTCTTAAAGGGTGATCTGGAGGCAGGAAAAGAATCTACACCAGGCCTTACTGAAGATAATTCAAGAGCTGATGGTGGTGAAAATGGCACTTTTTCAGGTCCAAGCTTGGATGATCATCAACAGGACCTGTTATCAACAAAATATGCTGATGAATTGTTGTCCATTGACCAAATAAAGGAGTTTGGTGTCTTGATTAATAGCTCTAAAGCGGTCGCTCTCACTGAACCGGAAGCTGAATTTGTTGTTCGTGGTGTAAAACACTTATTCAAAGAAAACGCTGTTCTTCAATTCAACATCACCAACACGCTAACAGATACAGCACTAGATAATGTGATCGTGACTTGTACTCCAGGAATTTCGGATAATGTAGAACTGGAAGAATTATTTACCATACCCATTGATAGATTACTGCCTTCGCAAGAAGCCGCGTGCTACGTTGCCTTCTCAAAGTCTGAGGATATTGTTATGGAAGATTTCTCGAACAATTTGACATTCACCACGCGGGAATTGAATCCAGAAACCCACGAACCATTTGAAGGTGATGAAGGTTTCCAAGATGAATATGATATTGATCCAATCTTCTTGAACGCTGGTGATTATATTAAGAGCTCTTTTGTTGGAGACTTCACAACTACTTTTGACGAATTGCCTAATGAAGAAGTAGCCGTTTACAATATCAAAGAAAATATATCGTTACAAGAAGTTGTTGACAGACTCATTGTTAACACAAGTTGTTTGCCATTGGAAAATACACAATATGCGCCAAGTGATTCCAATTCGCACTGTGTAAAATTATTTGGTAAGAGTGCATTCAAGGGATCTAAGATAGCACTAATAGTCAAATTAATCAAGACATCAAAAGGTATTGCGATGAAGGTTCAAGGGAGAGCTGAAGACGCTGCTCTCTGTGCGGATTTGGTCAATGGATTAATGTGAATAAAACACTCTTGAAAAGATAGAGTAGGGAGAGACGTGAAAGGTGCCATCCCTTCTACACTTACTTATTATATAATTACGTGTATATTAATCTCATTTAGAGATGACGAATGAAAAGTTGATTAGAGTAAGGTGCTTGCGATACATCTTTTCTTCGATCAACTTCCCGTCTTTTTTTTGCAAAGGGAGAAGAACAAGTGAAATAAAATTCTGTTCCTTCCAGATGAATGAAGTGGAATATATGGGTAAAACTGACAATGGATAAAGAAGAGATAGAGCTTAAAGAACGTTTGAAAGAAATCAAGAAGAAAGAAATACAACGAAGGAAGGAACAACAAAGCTATAAAAGAGCGACTATAGAGGAGAAGCACGAGGAACCAACCGCCATATACATTTCAAATTTACCTAAAAGTATTCATGAGGAGCTACTTATCGAAGAATTCTCTAAATTTGGCGCTATAAGAAAGGATCAAGATGGAAATACAAGGTGTAAATTGTATAGAGATTCTGAAGGTAATGTTAAAGGCGATGCGTTGATAGTATATTCCAGAAAAGAAAGCATTCCAATTGCCATGGAAATGATGAACGGTTATAGTTTAAAAGGATTCTCAATTAAAGTTGAAACTGCCAAATTTGATAAGAGTAGAAAACGAACAGCTGAAGAGATCAATACTCAACAAAAAAAAATCAAGATCGTTCCACGAGAAGAACCGACTGATGGTGACTTCGAAAAGAATTATTCACAAAAGCAGAGCCAAAGACTGAGGACCTTAAAAGTTACAAATATTCTTGATATTTACCAAGAACTTAGCACAGGGGAAATAGATGATATTAAAAATGAAATACTTGACGGATGTTCAGCTTTAGGCATAGTGGAAGACATCCAGCTATATCCTAACTTGGGGGAAGCCAAGGTAGTTTTTAAGCAGGAAATGGACGCTCGTGAATGTGCTAAAGTCATGAACGGTCGGTATTTCGATGGTAGGAAATTGCTGGCATTTATGATAGATGAAGAAAACGCTTCACCAGCGAGTAGGGAAAATACCTATATATTTGATGATGATCTTATAGAATGAATCTAGATACCTGAATATCTCAAAAGATTGATATGACTGCTACTTTTCGACCAACGGCGATTTAGCAAAAATATGAGCGGTACGAGAATCGAACCCGTGTCCCCACCTTGGAAGGGTGGGATGATAACCACTACACTAACCGCCCAGTAGTTTTGATTGGTGTATTAGGTAAATATCAGGTTCATGTACAAAGATATTGAGTTTTCTTATGTTTTATCAATTGGGGCTTGCCCGGCACACCAACACAAGTAGTTACGGCCTTTCTGGGACGGACTAAAACATAATCAATTAGCCGTAAGATGATCAGCATAATACTTGTACAAGCTGTTTTTGCATAAAAACGGCTTTTTTGAGCATTACCGCAGATAGACAGGTTGTTTTCTTGCCTAGTTTTGCCAGCACCCTTTTATGGCTCCGCCTCTTCCTCTGCACTCATGATTCAGCGAAACGAAAGTCCAGCTCATAGCGATACTTTTATGAGTTCCCGGTTCCTTGAATCGGTCACCCCCTGGAAAGATAGCCTATCAGGAACAGTTGGTATACGAGAATCGATGAATATGGATTTCGTTGTGTGCCTTCTCTTTGGCAATTGGGGCAGTCCACGGAGGCAGAGAGAAATAGCATCCCCTTTTAGAGCGCTCTGAAGTCTCAGGTGCATCTGGGGTTAGCTTGAAGCAGTTGCGATGCTCACATGTTTGTAGGCTGAACGAAAATGTAATAAAATCCTTCTCTCTCATGTCCACTTGAAGGCATACAAGTGCTGCAAGGGACGCTTCTTGGATCAGAATTTGAGCGTCAAGAGCTCCTCAGTTGTTTTTTTAATTTGCAGTTTCACTTGTGCAGCTCTTAAAAAGTTCGAGGTTGGATGAATTCGTGATCGAGAAACTTGAGTAAGAAGTGAGAAGTGATCACTTGAGGAAATTAGCCGCCGAGCTGCACCGACTCTTGTTTGATCAAAAATTATTTGATTATTTGACTGCAAATGGAACCTAGGGGAGGATATAAGGCCAAGTTTGCGTTTTCAAACCCCGACAAATGCTTACCAGTTAGTCATATAAGGTATAGTGTTTCTCAAAGTTCGCGAATAATATAACCTCTCCATCGAAAGCATTTCAAAGTAAAAAAAAAGGTAGCACGCTATCCAAAAGAATGGACCAATTTGCCATAGAACCTGCTTTCCTGAAGCTGATTGTTTTGGGGGGGTATATTCATTCCACAGGACCAAATATAAAAGCAACTGACTTTCTCAGTCAAAGCCACCTATTTGCGCATTGTTTGCGCTAATGTAAATAATCCTGGCCTTGAATGGCAAGTTGGCTTCTCAAAGCTGCTAGAAATAAAACTGCAAGTGGTTGTATATTTCCACGTCAAAATTATCCTTTTCCTCAAGTTTTGTACGACTGCTCACGAAATATGCCTAAATTTGGCCAAGCTTGAGTGTCTCTGAACATAGCATCTTATCACTATGACTAAGGCAGTTCAACATTAGCTCTGTATTGTAATTCAAAATCTTTGAGCTTCTGTTGATTCATTCTGCAAAGTCATACGCATTAATTAAGTTAGGGTTTGTGCATTTTTACGAGAGGTTTGATAAGGTTTCTCCCTTCGGGGTGAATGAACAATCCTTATTTGTGGAAACAGCTTAAATCATAACAAAACATAAACTCCATCAAACCGTGGATGAAGAAAAAAAAGAAGTTGGCCCATCACAAGAACATAATCAACTTTAGAGTGAACTGTTGAAAGATATACCTTATGGGAATTGTCGAGGCTGCTTATATTAGAGATTACAATGATATGGCAATTTTTCAATTATAGAGATATTTAAAACCTCGTCCATATGTTAGTATGGTATTGTTATCTGGTTTGTTTGGTGATCTCTATTACTCTGTTTAATTTTGGTCTATTGTTCTGATTTTATTTATTTTTGTTAATTTATTCATTTAGCCAAGTCTATCGGCCAAGCTGTTACATGTGTGACTACACATAGTGTCGCGTCACTAGACCGTTTCTGTGTGTGATTACTGTATTTGTTCGGTTGTCAACGAGATCCATAGTAGCCAGGCTAGAATGTAATGATCTAAGTGCCTCATCAATATCAGTCTTTACGGTGGTCATCACTATCAAGTAAGCAATACCGGTCGAATTTGTACCGTCTATATAATTTGTGTGGCAACTCATTGTTGCCTTCTTTAGATCGATACCTAAGAACATAGTAGATAGCTCTTCGTGCAACTCGTTGTTTACTGCTACGCTAGGCTTATATAAGGATTTCTGCGGTTGATAGAATTCCTGTATGATTCGAGTTTTATCACCAGGTGCATAATGACACCTGAGCTATCCTCTGTAACTGGACTGCCGCCGCATATTTACATACCGATACTGATAGTTGCTGTTATGGAGGCAACCATCTACTGGTACCCTGTTATTTCCAACAGTTCACTTATATTACTATCTGTCAATTAATATATGGCGGCCAGAGTTTGGTGCAGTGAAATAAGAAAAAATAGAAAATCTATGCACGGAAAGCTAGTTGATAAAACAGGATGTTATACATAGAAAGCTAGTCGATCACATTTACTATTTCATTCACCAAAAATTTCAATTCGACCAGTGGCGATTTAGCAAAAATATGAACGGTACGAGAATCGAACCCGTGTCCCCACCTTGGAAGGGTGGGATGATAACCACTACACTAACCGTCCTTGTGTTAGATGTTAGACAGGCCATCTCATCTGTATATCCAGCTCATATACTGAGCAAAATATGCATATATTTCCAAATTTGGACTTTTATTTGTTGAAAGAGATATTCCTGTTGAGAGAGATATTCCTTTTGGGAATTGTCGAAGCTGCTTATGTTAGACATTGCAATAATACTTGGTAATTGTTGATTATAGAGATATATAAATCCTCGCTCTTCTCGTAAAGTGAAACGAAGCTTGAATCAAATGGAACTCATCTAGATCAGTATCACCAATATTTACACCTGGTGAAATACACATATTGGATCATCAAACGCTGCTGTCAGTGAAGATTTTTCGCTCTTATGGTCATCATTCAACCCATGATCACACCATTTCTTCGATCCCATAGAATGTACTGTGCTACCTGGATATTAGTGATTCGCCGTAGATTCCTTCGTGGCAAGATGCCTGATTTGTAATCGTCTCGCAATGAGTTATCAACCGATATATTCTAACTCTTTCATATTGATCGATACTCTGTTAGGGCTCAATCTTACCTCGAGACCATAATCATCTACAGTTCGGTCTGGGAAGATACTCTTTTAAACTTTCGTATCACGCTTACTTTATAATATCAACTTTTATCGCCATCTTCACTTCAATAAAATTAATCAGATCTTTCAACATAATTATTAAAACAAGAGCTCAAACAATACAACGAAATTATACTGGTAGCTTAAAAGTATCTGACAAGAATAGATGTACAACAGAACGTTCATAACAAAAACCCGCTTCTATGGCCAAGTTGGTAAGGCGCCACACTAGTAATGTGGAGATCATCAGTTCGACTCTGGTTGGAAGCAAACAATATTTTTTAGCTTAAGGCGAGAACAGTAATGAATATTTGAGTGGAGTTTATATACAAGACTTGATTCATATTTGATGTTACATAAAGCTGCGCTGCAATTTTTTTAGTGATCAGCCTCAACGCTCCACTGATGGTAGGTTTTTTTCGTGCTCTTATGAGGTCAAAACCATTTAAGGGACGGTTTTTCAGAAAGCTTTTGGTGCTCAGCTTAATCTCGATATTTTTCTGGCTAGCCCTGTCAAACAAAGCTAAGGATCAAGAGGGAAATCGCAGTAGAGACGCGGATACGGTGTCCCCCTTTCACTGGATCCAACATCGAACGGATAAAGCTTTGCGACTTGAAAGAGGGTCCTGGTTTAATCCTTTCAGCTACTCATTTCTGGACTTGGGTTTGGGTCTAAATGACCGCGAAATGAAGCTACTTATTAACTGGGAGGAATCTGCGAAAGTTGAAAAATGCAGATATATGATTGATGTTATGTATTTAGTTAACCCAAGCTGGAAAAACAGTCTAATAACATATTATTACGGGCAAGACGTGGACGATTTGCTCATATCTTTACTAGGTGAAAGATTGCGAAGTTTTAACTATTGCTTTTCGTCAGCCGATGAGATTACGTTAGAAGATGTACTCGGTATCGAAAGTGTTCTTGATCTTCAAAATCCTTTGAATATATCCTCCGAAGATTATATGAGACGAATGTTTCCATTCTTTAAAGATGTAACAGTGACTATGAAGCCGCTGTGGCCTGAAATTACGAATCTTAGAACAGATATTGTAGAACCGAGACCAAACTTGGCTCCCAATTTCAATGAAAACTTTTGGTCTTATTGGCGAGAGTATGCTCAGGGGAAAGGTATAGTCATAACTTTAGCTGAAAGAACTAAACCATTATTTTTTAAACAGATAAAAGTGTTGGAGCATATGGGCAACAAACTACCAATTCAGGTTGTAACAAAAGGAACAGAGTTTTCGAAGGGTTTCATCAGTGAGCTCTCAAAATTTGTGAAAACCACAAATCAACAAATTTACTTGGTTGATTGCGCTCCTTTGCTAGACACGACTTTTGCTGGAGAATTTATCAACAACGTAGTTAATAAATGGCTTGCAGTTATTTTCAACACTTTTGAAGAAATTATATTGCTAGATGTAGACGCTGTACCATTTATTCCTTTAGAACAATTTTTGGAGGACCCCAAATATAAATCTACAGGTATGCTATTATACAAAGACAGAAACATGCCAAATGAGCATACTTTTAGCTACTGTATTCATATGCTTGCTGAAGTAGAGCCATCGTACCAAGAAGATAAACTTCTCAAAAGTAAGCTGAAGTTCCTTAGGAAGCAAAAATCATTCGATGAATCCGAAGAAGCTTCTGTTTATCAGAACTTTTTCCATGATATGCTTCTTCATCATGTGGATAGTGGCCTAGTTGTGATTAACAAATCAAGCAATCTGAATGGTTTGATATTTTCCTTTATGCTCCATTTGGACGGTAAGATGCAGAGATGTGTATACGGCGACAAGGAAATTTTTTGGCTTGGACAGTTGTACGCCGGTGAGACATATTCTATTCATCCAGTAGATGGGGGTATTGTTGGTCCTGTGACAGAGACTTTGAACGAAGACAACTCTCAAACAACCTATCAAATATGTGGCGCCCAAATTGCGCATTCTAGTGAACACGGCGAATTGCTGTGGACGAATGGTGGTTTACAAACCTGCAAAATTATCGACAGTGCAGCTAACGATTTTGAAAACAACTATAACTACTTTGAAGATAGATATGGAACTATAGAGGAGCTACAAAATTTGTATGATTCTCCTTTAAGAATTGAGGGTGTGATAGTACCGAATATAAATCAAAACCCTTGGATTCAACTCCTAGAATGCGCTAAATATACATATTGTGCAACCGCAACAAGTGGAGCTATGTCCAAGAAAGGGGACCATATGATTCAGTTCGACAAAAGGATGTCGCAAAGACTAACTAATATTGCTAAAATTTGGAATGAATCGTAACTTGAAGAGAATGGACGATAAAGAAATCGATTTTTTTTGGTCGAGCTACTTTCTCGACGAACTGCATTTCCACCATTTTCCATCTACTACCTTGGTAGCTTTAGCCACAGTTGCAATCCAACCATAATTAACATATATTAGATAAAATCCAATGAACATGGCGGTGATGTTAAACATAACGAAAGCACATTGAATACCAAAATTTCTCCAAATGTGGCTGTAACTCATTAACTGCTCTTTCAAATATTCATCACCCACCGCGAAAGTACAATATGCGCAAATACTACTAGAATTTGGATTTACTACTTTTCCGCCGTATTCGTCGACGAAATTTTGCATGAATTGTCCACATGTTTCTTTGCCTGGAGGAGTAGTGGGCACTAATTCCAATGGCGCGCAATTAACTTTCCTGTCGTGTAGTAGAAGGCTCATGAATGTTTCCACAAAGTATGTGTATGGGGAAATTCGGTACATGAACTTCCAGAATTGAGGGATTAAGGCATAAGGCTGCATCACCCCACAAAATTGAGCTGTGAAACTGTACAAGAATGCTACAGTTACTCCAGCCGTCTGTAGATTAGGGGTTGAATATATGAGCCATAAACCAAAGGACAAATAGTAAAGCGAAAATAGGATGTAGTTCAGGTAAAAAACGCCCGCGATATGAGGTTCGAAACTGTAACCAGCACAAAAATAACAACAGAGAAAGAAAAGGGTTGAACTGGCCATAGCCAAGGGTGCTTCAACTATTAGTTGTGCTAACAAAAATACTGACCAGTGATAGGTGTTCGAACTGGCCTCCCTCGCAAGGTAAACATCTTTAGATTCCATTGCTTTGTCTTGAACCTGATTAATCAATGGCGATGATATACAGAGGGACATGAAGCATAAGAAAGTGGCATTCTTCAGACCACTTATATCATACTTGGTTTTCCAAAAAGAAAATCCAATAAATAATCCTGCCCCTGCATTTAATAAAAACTTCGATAGGACATACGACTTATCTCGTTTCATGCAAATATACTGCCTCTTGATGATCAAAAATAGCTGTTCAAAATAGGATCTTTTCTCCCACAAGGACTCTGTGAAATCAGTAGCTGTTTCTCGAGCTTCCCTTTCCAGAATAATGGACCTAGCCATAATCGCCTTACTTTCCGAAGAGGCTTTCCAGATTTGAGGCCAATTTATATCCCCTGTTTTTTTGGCTGTTTCTGCAAGATCTATATTAGATCTGGAGCGGCCTACCGCATCGACAACAAAATCAGCAGGATTCTCCGTTTCCTCGTCAAAGGTCAATCTTTCATCATGCTTGAGAAAGTAGCTACAAGCATCTCGTGTTGGTCCGAAGTACACACAATTTCCACCCGTTTGAAGCAAAAAAATATTGTCGAAATAACTAAAAACACTCTTGCTGGGCTGGTGAATCGTACACAAAATTGCCTGCCCTTGCAAAGATAGTTTCTTCAAAAACTTTACTATAGTCAAAGCAGCCTGAGAATCTAAACCCGAAGTCGGTTCATCGAGAAGTAGGAGCAGAGAAGGTTTTGTAACCAACTCTACGCCAATTGAAAGCAACTTTCTTTCAGTTGGTGTTAAATCACGAACCAACTTATCTGGTTCTATATCCAGCAAGTCCGCAATAACTTGAATGTATTTTTTATCACCATCACCTCTTAGAACACACGATATCTCCAGCGATTCCTTAACAGTTAACAAGTTCAAGTGCACATCCTGTTGTTGGACAAACCCAATGCTTCTACTAAAAGCATTTTCACTTTTCACTGGGTCGCCATCCACCGTGAATTTGCCACTAAGAACCCCTGTCTTGGTCATCCTTGAAATGATATTAAGCAAGGTCGTTTTTCCAGCACCGGATTCGCCCATCAATGCTGTCATTCCGGAAGAGATAAAACCCGAGATATCATTCATCAATTGTTTCCCCTCAATAGTGTAGGTAACGTTACTCCACGAGAATACATGGTTTTGCGGTTCTACCACGAGGCCAGTCATTTCTTTGGATTTCGTAAACTTTGAATTGTTGTTTTTCTGGTAAGCAATAATTTCAGAGGAGGAGCATGAACTGTTAGATTGCTCAATGACGTCTGGAGATGCAAAACTTTCGTTGTTTCTGCCATTCCGTGATTTTTGACTGCGTAATAAGCCTGTAAATCTGCTTTGAAAACTACCTAATCTGTTCTTGCTGAACAAGGGCTTAATGTACTCAGCTGCAGCGAGGGAGCAAAATAACAGGAATACCAGAAACCCTAATAGAATTCCAAAATTTCTCCAAACGTGAGTGTAACTATAGTCAAGGGCTTGCTTGAGGTAATCTTTCCCCAGCACATAATTCCTACCCAAAGTAGCGCCTTGCCAAGCGCATGTCTTATGCATGAAGGTTATATTACTATAAGTTGCTCCTCTAGGAACAATTGTTTCTGTACAGTCTAGCTTCAAGTTGAAGAGTTCATTGCTTAGAATAGCTTCCATAGCAAACATTGCAGGATTAATGTAGGCGATCCAAACAAACCATGGATGCATGTCATGTAGATAAATAACATAAGAAGCATACATGGCGACCGCCAATAACACGATACCAGCTACTAAGTTAGCAACAGCAATGCTTGGAGTGACGAATGCTATAAGAGAAAATAAGGACACCATTGTGAAATTGAATACGCCTAGGAATAAAAGAAATATGAAGAAACGTCCACAATTAAATTGGAAATGAACCAAAAAGTACAAAATTATGGTAAAAATTATGACAATTATTAGTTTGAAAACATAATCGTGAATTGTAGTACCCAAAGCCTCGACCCATCTGGGATAAAAGTGGAGTTTGGCCTGCTTGTCGACTACTTTCTGCCTCTGAAAGATTGATGGCAAATCAGCTAATGCCAGAAAAGTGTAAAAAAGGATAGCAAAAAAAGTAACGGAACCTCTTGAGAAAGATCCAATCGTCGTTAGCGGGATGTGATAAAATAGCGAACCTGTCACTAGTGCCTCTACCACAGCCGAAATAATTTGCGCGATAATGAAACTTCTATCGCCAAGTAGTCGTTGGAAGGCGCGGTTGGTACAACACTGAAGTTGTCTAAATTTGCTTATACTGAAAATAGGTGTCACATCCTCGGAGTTCACTTGGCCATTAGTTTCTACGTTGGTACCTGAGGTGCGCTGCTTCCAGTAGCGATAGTTGGGAGAAGATTTCCATACATGGTTAAAATCTTGTTCGCAATTCAATTTCACAGAGTCAGGGAGGTGAAGCTGCATGTGGCTCACATCGGCAGTGGAATGAAAATCCAAAATGGATGTAAGATATTCAATTAGACAAAGGCTAGGATCTTTCGGGATCCCTAGAAACTTTTCGAAATATTCTAAACACTCCTCAATTGTCCCATAAAATAACTGATAAGAATCGGACAGCATTAGAATTTTGTCGAACTTGTGGACGATTTTATCACTGGCTTGCGAAACCTTTACAAAATTGACAGATTTGGTACTTTTTGCCAACTTTTGTAACGTTGTCAAGAATTCAAGGGCTGTAGAAGAGTCGAGGCCCTTGGTGGAATTGTCCCAAAGGTAGAAGGATCCATTTGCGATGAAGGTTTCCAGAATAGAGATTCTTTTACGTTCGCCACCGGATATGCCCCGTATGAATTCATTCCCCACTAAAGTATTCACAACCCCAGACAAGCCGAGTTCTTTAAGCAAGTCCTCTCTCAACTCATCTCGTTCTGATTTTGGCAGGTCAAACTTACAATCCAATGCAAAGTCAATTGTTTGCTTCACCGTTAGAGAAGGAAAATGCACGTCATCCTCTGTGCTGTATATAATATTGTGAGGGCACTTAACGACAAAGTCTTTATAATCATTATTCTTGAATCTTATCGATCCCTTAGGGAAATAAGTCATACGCTTATGGTTCTCAAATAAAGCCTGAAAAAATAAGGAAGTGCTCTCACCCAGTACAAGAACTACCTCGCCTGCTTCAGCTTTTAAAACCAAATCCTTCAAATATGTGCCTCCTGAGGCGCGCGCTTCCATATCCTCCACGAACTCATTGAAGTCCCCTGATTCATTGGATATACCTTGGTCTAACTTGATCGTGGCCCCATCGAACGTGACGGAGCTATCTGCTATACTGGTAAAGTATTTCGAAAATGTCATGTTCACTAATCAACTTTCCGATTTTAGCAAGAGCTTCAAGTCTTAATCAACTGAAGGCGCTATTCACTTTATACAGATCACGAGTCTCGAGCACTTACAAAGATTGAATTCAAGCTTCTGCCTTGTTCATAAGGCTTATTCAAATGTCGCCAAACAAAATAAAAGCTTTTAACTGAGCTCTATTCTGAGGTCCTTCACAACAGAGAGTAAGTGCATACACCTGGTCATCTCGTTGTTGCCACAGGCTAAAATTAAAATTTGTTCCGCCCGTATACAACTGAATAATTCCAAATTCCGAGCTGCTAATTTGATAAGGCTGACCTTTGTGCATTGGCTCGTACTTCGTTCCCGCTGACCCCCCTATGACCTTACCAAAGCTGCCATAAACTGTATCCTCCTCATTCGATAGAAAACCAACAGAAACAAGCGTAAACGGGTAGAAGGGCTATTTCGAACGAAGACCGATCGTTTATCTCGAGCTATCTTTACGAAGTGAAAAAGCGTACCAAACGCAATTCAGCCGTGGATTTTAACTATAAAAACCGAAAGGCAAATAATTTCCCAAAATGGTCATTTCCTTTGTGACCTCGAACTATTGTCGTCGCAAGGCTGCTTGATGGCCCGATCTGCGAGATCCGAGGGATCATTGGAAAAACGTTTCAAAAGGAAAAAGCTGTTAAAAGGTAGATACTATTTACGGAAACACGGAAAAGGGATCCGAACGACGCATTGCATTACAAAAACAACTTTAGATCAATGGGGCAGAAAAGACCGAAAATGGTTTTTTGATGAGGTCTTCGCACGACTTATGCGCGCATTAGAAGTTCAGCCCCACAATGGTCTATGTCACAAGTTTGTCGCACGTTTCTCTTATACATAATTAACGCTCTGCTTATCACGACGTACTCTGCTAGTTTGCAACTGGCAACAGATTCGCCAGACGTCTTACTGTTTCTCCTTTAATCCACATTTTTTGAGAAGATCTCACGCTACATCTCTGGGTATACTATGACCTGAAGTGGTGATCGATTGCGACTCAAACTAATACGACACCAATACAATCAAATAAAACGTTTTGAAAGTTTGAATGGCTACATATCTACATACGTACATACCATTGATAATTTAGTTTGATTGCTGTAAGGTCTCGGAATTGTTTTTAATCACAACAAAAGGGCTGCAGCACCTAAGCAGCCGGCTCCCAAACCCAAAGCAGCTCTGGCAGCGCCATTGGCAGTCTGGGTTGATTGCGCAGCTGAAGAAGAGGTGGAGGCGGAGGCGGAGGATGATGATGGAGACACTGTTGAAGACTCCGATGAGGAAACAGCAGATGAGGTACTCGAAGAAGCTTCCGAAGAGGATTCCGAGGAAGAGGCCAAGGAGGAAGACTCGGCACTTGAGGCAGAGTCTGTCGATGATGGAAGTGCAGAAGATGGCTCTGAGGAAGAGGCACTTTCAGAGCTTGCTGTCTCGGCGACACTTGAACTGCTTGAGCTTGCCGTACTGGTCGACTCAGCAGCCGAGGATGTTTCAGTTGGCAGCTGTGCAAGTGCCGAAGCAAGTTCAGTCTCTAATCTACTCGAATACCAAGGTAGTTCTTTGACCATCGAATTAACATTATCGAAATCGATTTCCGAATACAAGGTGGTGTACGAATCGTCGGTAGCTGTTGCCATTGCCATACCTATTTCCAGAATAGCTGGTGGAATACTCATTGTGGTCATCACGCTCATGTAATCTGCCAAATTTCCTTTCGCATCGCTCAGGATGACGTTGATTTCCGCTGATTGACTGGCATCAACGGCGTTCACACCGGCGGCAGCCAGAGCGAGTAAAATGGTAGCTTTAATTATGGACATCTTATTCTTAATTTGTTTGTTATTACAATGGGAAACTATCTAAGAAAGTAGACTAACAAAAGTTACAAGCTACATTTTAGGCCCTCTTATATAGCCTTTCCTGGTGCTATATTTCCAACAAATTACGTTGAAAATGGAAATTTCTAAACTTGAACGCTTGGAAATAACCTACTTAGCACTATCGTTTAAGTGAAGGATGGCTTTCCCCTTGCGCAACCAATTTAAATGTCAGATACCAATTCCGGCAAGATAAAAAAAGCTCGAGCTATATCAAAAAAAAAAAAGATGGCGGAGGAGATAATTTGGCTTGAATGCCCACCTATTTTGGAGATGATCTAGCTGGCTGGACTCTTATTCCAAGGTGAAACCCTTTTCGGCAAAAAAAACAGGTACCGTCTTTCTGAGTACCTATGTCAACAAATACAAGCTAGAAACGAGGTAAAGAACTCCAAGGTCCGTAGTAGGAATTTGATGGGCAAAAGATCCATGGAGTTCTTGGCTGCTTTTTGAGGCTATGATTGACTTTCCGTATACGACACATTGATGACGACGAAATATCTGCGTTCTGAAAAACAATTTTCAACTTCCTCTCGCTCATATTTCAGCCGCGTCACTATCTTTCAAGTGTGCCTGTGAGCCGTAAACTGTAAGCGGCCAGCCAATAGCACCTTGTATCAAATAGCCCCCCTATGATCCAGTTATTAGCGGAACGACTTCAAAACCGCTCTACGGTCCACTTGTGCCTGCTTCGCTGGGATCCCCATTGTGATATCCTGCGCAACAAGCTCATCGGCGTTAACCGATTCTTTAACGTAGTCTAAAAAGCGTTCCATGTCAAGAGAAGCTGATGGTATTCTGACAATGCCGTGTTCATCCCCTACGATGTAATCATTCGGATTTATTGTCTGCAGAGAGCCGTCACTGACCAGGATATCCAAAGGTATATTGATTGCAACGGGCTTTAGAACCATTTTGGGGGCACAGCTACCCAGGCTGTAGCTGAAAACAGAGTGTTTCAGCTGCTGGTGTTCTTGCAGGTCTCGGATAGAGCCAAATACCAGTGTACCTTCTGACTTCAGATACTGGGCTCTTGTAGACATGAGCCCACCATACATAGCTTGTGTGACCTTAGCATACGGTGCATGGTGTGATTGCAAATGCTTGGGTAGTGCGATCACTAAGAAGGACCCTTTTGGCACAGAATCTATATAATTGACTGCTTCCCTAGGATCTTCAACTGGAGCAAATAACACAGTATAAGCCTTACCAACTACCGTTTCTTCTGAATCTTTGCCAGACCATCTTGTCAGGTTTGGAAAGTACCCACCGTCTGATATGTTACAAAAATTGAGTAATCCATCTGATACATCACAGGTGGAAAACTTGCGCAGCTCTTCGCAAAACACTCCCATCTTGTTCACGTCCTTTAAGTATGTTTAGCTCTTATTACTAAGTCGAATGAAACAGTTTCAATAAGGCTAGGTCCGTCAAATTTGAGTTGAGTAGTAAGTTATCTTTTGACCTTTCAAATTGACGATAAATAGACGAAATGGCCTCATCTGTGATAGCCCGCTTCCCTCAGAAGAGAGAATATATGATAGGGGCGACGAATGAAAATTATCACAAATAACAGCATCCGAGGCAAAAGTACCGATGAATCAAATAAAAGCTCTGCAAAAAATCAATGAGACCGAATTAGAGAATGGCATTCTTAAAACTGAGCTTTCTTGGCATCACGAATATAGAGACCAGGCGTACATTTTTATCGGGGGTCTGAATGCAGACTTAACCGAAGCTGATGTTTTGACAATATTTTCACAATATGGAGTTCCCGTCGACGTTTTTTTGGTAAGGGATAAGGATACCGGTAATTCTAAAGGATTTGCTTACTTGAAGTATGAAGACCAGAGGTCAACGGTACTCGCCATTGATAATTTAAATGGTTACAATGTCGCGGGAAGAGTAATTAAAGTCGACCATGCAATATTCACTCCTAATGATCATTACTGGCAATATAGAGAAGCTGTACGACAGGAACTTCTCAAGGATAAAGTCATATCGGAAAGCCTTCATGTACTAAAGTTGAAAGATAAAGGTGATCCTGACGATCTAGGTGATCCTATAGCCGATTATAGTAAGTCTAATTGACCAAGTTGTGATAATGGAAATATAATAGTAAACAATTCACTTTCTAAATAATGTATAATTTAGGTCTAATTATCTAATTTTTTCTGTTCACAGAGCAACCAAACATTCAGACGCAGGCAACTGTCATACATTCAAACAGGAGATATGCATTCCTGTTACATCGAAGGGAGTGGAGGGGGTGGAGGAATACCAGAGGGAGGTGCAACGTGCTCTTCAGATGCTACAGAATCCGGGATGGAGAGCACGTCATCAGAATCATTTTCTTCCTTGTTCCTGTCCTGTAGCTCCATCTGCCCCGTAGAAGGGAGCGCTGGAGGAGGGCCCATAAAATTTGATTCCGAATCATTTTGTGAGTGTATCTGTGGAATTGGTGGTGCCAAAGGAACGGGAATATTTGCAGCTGGAACGTCGACCTGTAGCACTGGTGTAGCAATAGGAACAGGCGCGGGTTGGACATTGGCCACAGGAGAAGCAGCAAGGGCAGCATCGACATTCAAAGATGGTAAAGGAGGGGGGGCCAGAGGAACAACAGGAGCCGTGGGTGCAGACATTTGTGTTTTGCTCTCCTGACTTTCACGAACGGTGTTAGGCGGCATATTAGTGGAGCCGGGTTGAGGTTCCTGCTTTTTGGGCTCGTCATCAGACCAGCCATCATCGTCATCGTCATGGTCCAAACCTCTTTGCAATCTTCGCTGGGTTTCTGCTGCTTTCAAGTCAAAAGAGGAGGCGGCCGAGACACCGTGCTTGAAAAAAGGGTTAGCTCCACCAGTCCCAACCGCACTTAGAGGGGTCCTTGGCTGATTTGGAGGTACAACCGATGCATGGGAGGGTACGTTAGAGAGTGGCGGTTCAACTTTGTGATTTTCAAGACCTTTATTGACCAATGAGTGGTCTTGCCATTCTTCTTCACCAGAACTTTCCTCTTGCGCCTCTTCTATTTGACGGCGCAATTGAGCTAATCTTTTTTGCTTCTCCTCTTTCTTTTTCAACTTTAATCTTTTGAGTTCTTCCTCCAACTGTCTTTCTTCGGCATCTACGTCACCATCAGCGGCATCATCTTCGTTCAGATCTATATTGTTTACTCGACTGACAGTTTCACAATTTGAAGTGGTATGAGAAATATTACTCGTAGACACACGAGTAGGCCCATTTACTTGCAACTGTGAGGAGGAATTTACCTTGGAAATGGTTGGGTTTCCGGAGCTTGAAGTAGGTGAGGAGAATGCTGATTTGTCTGTTAACTTTAACTCGCTGATAAATGTCTGGATATCAGGTTCTAATCCAGCACCAAATTCCCATTTTTCAAATTCTTCCGGCCTGTTATTAAATCTGCCGCCATTCAAACTTGAAATAAGAGAGGCAGAAATTTCCGCAATCGATCTTCTTATATCCGTAATAATCTCTTGATTTTTGGCACCTTCCGATTTTATTTGTGCTATCTCCGCATTATATTGAGCTTCCTTGGCCTCGAAAGACTCGCTGGGAGATGATGATTTTCCGGTGAGAGCATCCATTCGCGACTTCAGCAACGCCTTACTCTTGGCCTTTTTCCTATCACTGTCCGTTATCTCGCCGTTTGGACCGGTGCCAACCAAGGATGAAGGATTCTTCAACCTGAAGAGTTCTATCTTCGCATTGGAGATAGCACTATCAACTTCGGTAATTTGTGAGAACACATCAGGCAGTTTAAGCATCACTGAATCAAACTTAGTCTTGATATCTGTAGGTACGGCGGCGTTTTCAACATTGCGGACCTTTTGAAGACCCATAATCTGTTGCTTCAAGGATTGGATACGTTCCAAATCATCACGGGAAGCAGGCTTGGCCCGCGCCTGTTCGATTTTTAAGCGATTTCTGCCGTCTAGAATAGTCCGTTTCAGCTCCTCAGCTCTTTCTCTGTTCTTATTTTTATGTGTATTCAAGCTTTCTTCATTGGAGGCCGGTTTTGGAACTGAATTAGAAACTGACTTGGAAGCTGCTTCTGAATTGGCGGACGATGCGCTTTTGGTAGAATTTTGGAAAACTTTTCTACGGTTTCTGAAGCTTGGTAGGATGTCTTCATCGTCATTATTTTTGTAACTCAAAGCGTCTGTTTTTGTGGCTGTTTTCTTATCATCTTCAACTCGCATACTCTTCAATTGATTTTTAACATTATCCAGAATCTTTCTGCTTGAGGGGATGAGGTTCAAGGGTAATCGATAAGGAAGTTGGAAGCCATTTAGCTTTCTGTACACTAAATGCATACCTAAAGCAAATTCTTGCTTATTGAGTTGGCCGTTGTTGTTAATATCACAAAGTGACCATATCTTTTCCAAATCGCCTCTATTCAGTCCAGATTTTCTAAAAATCTCTACTGCTGAAGAGGCCTCCAAAAGCCCTCTGTTCTGAGTGTCGTATGTTTCAAATATCTTGTAAAAGAGAGACTTTTCTTCATCGGTGATGAAGTCCTCGTTATTAGCAGTAAAATCACCTCCAAAATTAGACTGCGAATAAATCTCATTATTACCAAATCCGGTTTTTTGCGCTGTTAGAGGAACTGTAGGATTGAAACCTGATGGTGGAAGAAATCCAGTTTGCTGATTTTGCAACGGTATCATATTTCCAGCGGTTTGAATTTGCTGTGTGTTTCCAGCAGAACCAGATTGAGGCTGTATGTTTGACATGAAGGTCCCAGTGGGCTGGAGCGGCATATTCAGCGATGGTTGAGATCCAGATACCGCACTTACAGTCCCTGTGACCTGGGATTGTTGCTGAGCAGCATTGTTGATACTTTGAGGTCCTAACATTGATCCAAATCCGCCCGTTGTTTGTGCTTGTAAGGCATTTCCAGTAGATTGAGGTTGTACCATAGAATTAAAACTCGTTGGGTGTGGTTGCTGTGAAGAGCCGAAACTACCAGTAGTTTGTGGTTGCAGAGATGAGAAGTTACCAGTAAATTGATTCTGTCCGCCCTGGCCAAATCCTCCCGTATTTTGTGGTTGCAGTGTTGAAAAATTACTAGTAGCTTGATTCTGAAAACTTCCTCCATAGCCACCAGTTGTTTGGCCTTGTAGCATTGAGATGTTGCCGCCGATTTGGTTTGGGTTACCTTGAGTGAAAGAACCAGTCGTTTGAGCAATCAGGGGGGCATTAAAAGATGTCTGGGGCATAAATCCGGTATTCTGTGGCTGCAGCCCAACGGTGGAAGCCCGAGAGACTGGTAAACCGCCGCCTGTCATTTGAGCAGGAATTCCAAAACTTGTTTGTGGCATAAATCCGGTTGATTGAGGATTGAGGAACCCTGTTCCAGTGTTTTGCGATTGAAGAGGGATCCCGAAACTGGTCTGAGGCATGAAGCCAGTTCCTTGTGGCTGTATATTAGCAAAGCCCGATTTTAACATATTATCAAAGGGCGTTTGATACTCAGAAACATTAGTGGAGCTTTCAGAAGCAATAGTCAAGTTTATAGCGTCAATAAAGCCTGAGACTTCATTTTTTGACTTGGTGTCCAATTCATAAGGAATCGAATCACCTTGCAAAACAGTGTTAACTAAATGCATTGCAAGAGCAAATTCCGGAAAAAGCAGCTCCCCAGCTCTACTTGAATCACACAGGGACCAGATTTTAGCTAGTTGAGAAGCTTGTAAACCAGATTTCATTAGTATCTTTCTACAATCATTACCTGAAATGGTATTTGAGCCTTTTGGAACCATTGATCTGAACAGTCTCTCGAATTTTGCCTGATCGTTAGCCGTAATGAAAGAGAGCCTCCTAACAGGGATTTTGAGATCATTATTGATACCATTATTTGCAAAAGAGTTAACAAAACCTGTGGCATTAGGTTTCAATGGCTCCATTGGAACTTGAGAGTTTTGTAAATAAAACCCAGTTTGCTGAGGTAGTAAAGGCTGTTGCGAGGCCTGAATCTGTCCATAGCCTGTGTTCTGCTGCTGTAAACCATTTTGTTGAGATTGCTGATGAGCCTGAGGCTGCATCTGAGGTTGAAATCCTGTTTGCTGGGTCTGGGGCTGCTGGAATCCACCTTGCTGAGTTTGTTGCTGAAAACCTGTTTGCTGAGGCTGTTGTAGCTGAGGCTGTTGTAGCTGAGGCTGTTGTAGCTGAGGCTGTTGAAATGGAACATTATAATAGCCCGTGCTCTGAGGCTGTAAGGACTGCGATTGAGGTTGCTGATAATTGCCAGAAGAGAAACTAGACCTATTAGCAGTTGGCATATTAACGCTGCTCCCACCATTGGCAGGACCTGAGAAAGCTGTTGGTGCTTGGGAATTGGCAAAAAAACTTCCATTTTGTTGTAGATTCGCCATGTTATTATTCACACCATTAGTGACGGTCGGGTTCAGAGTAGAGTTCAGACCTGTACTACCATCAAGCCCTTGCGCTTTCACATTTGAAAACTGAGCTCCATCGTTGAAAGAGTTAGGTATGTTCTGTTGCGCATTAAACCCGGCAATATTAGGGCCACCCTGGTTATACTGTTGAGGTAGCTCCTGATTCTGCGGTTGGAAATAGCCATTCATTTGCTGTCTGGAGTCCCCAGAGGCATCAAATGAACTATACATAGGAATGCTTGCAGATTGGTTACACAATCTCTCAATTAGCAGCAGAAGCTATGTGTTTGTGGAGAGGATATTATCACTTTGAAAAAGCTTACAAGTGCCAAAACGGGTTTTGATCTTTTCAAAATCAATCTGAGAGTTGGTCGAGCTTGGGCCCCTATATAAATACGTACAAGATGATTAATTGTGCTAACATATAAGCCGACCGGCATTGAGAGTCAACTGTCTAACGTCAATCGAGTTATCGTGACCTGCAGATTCATCCATCGATAAGATCCCTTCAAGAGCTTTCTTGTTCCTCGCAAGTTTAGAAATCAACATATTGTAGCACACCGCTCCACCATTCAAGAATTAGGATAGGTGTCACCCACTGCAGAATAACGCATCAAAAATGCTATTTGAACCATAATCTCAACAGGTATGAAGCCCATTTGCGATGAGTGGACCATATATTTACTGTAGAGCACAGAATTTTCATTGGGCGACTTTATCGGACATACCTCGTAAAATTAATATAGCAAGCCGCAGAAAAACAGTGTGTGCGCTAGATGTGAATTCCCCTTCTTGTGTAGCTTAGCTGGCCCATCTGAAAATAGATTTCTTGATATATGGTTATAAAATTGTATTCAAGAATCGGAAACACAAAAGCTTCTTCCTCCTGACAAAGCTCGTAGTTGAAAGGAGGAACTCAAACTTCCTTACTCTGAATCTCATCCACTAAAATGAGAAAGCAGTAAGACCCAGGTTTGAAAATAAATATTCCAAAAATTCTCTACATAATCCTAAGTAGCTCGAAAGCGAACCACCTGTAGCGAATCATGAGAAGAAGGTCGTTAAAATTGTTAAAATTTCAACCAGCAAAAACACAATCTCGGACGAATCCTCACTGATATGCGTATTTCCCGTGCATAAAGATGATGATTTTGAATCCAGAAAGAGAAAGATATTAGTATCTTGAATGAACTAAAAGATGAATACTTTGACCCTTTTATAGTACGTAATCCGCAGAAAAAATCGAGAAAAATACACATATCATCGTATACGTGAAATATCACATTAAGAGACTACTAATTGGTGTCTCCCTCGACCGTGGACTCTATCATCGTTTACAGTCTATCCTTCTGCAATGGGTGTTTGATTCTTCAAAGAAAAGCATTTCGAAGAAAGAAACTATCTAGTTCGTTCTAAGAAAGAGTCCAAGAGCTACCGCGAGTTGCACGCTCCTTACGAAAGCAGTTGAGTAAAAATATCGGTGACTAAAATAGATGAGAGACGCGTCTGCCCACAGTGGAAGCTAAATAGGTCAGCAAGATGTTAACCCTCTGTGATATTTACTCGAAACTTCGCTGAATTGATTGAAAGTCTACACATTAAATAACTTTTCTGACATGTTGCGGTAAAACAACTCAGATTGATGTTGGAGAAGACCTCCCTTGTCACGACCCTGCAGGGGACATGCTAGAAGTCTGAGTCGGATCCCAGTATTTCGTCTAACTCTTCAAGGTTGACAGGACTTAAGTTGACCGACGTCATACTACTTCTCTCAGTTCCTTGGGATCTTGGCATGGTATAGGCAATGGAATCATTGTTTACTATTACTGCGACTTCTTTATCTTGGAAAGACAGCGCACCACTCTGCAATCCTCTCGCAATACATTTATTCCTATTCATCTCGATGAGCTTTGCTTTGCTTCCTTCTTTTATCGCTTGAAACATTTTTAATATGGCAAGATTCCTGGAACTGTGGGGAATGGTGACAGTCTGCGTATGTTTTTGATAAGTCGGTATCGTATCAATCGATACTGTATGGTGTGCTGAGTAATTTTTCAAGAAAAACTCACGCTCATGAGGCTTTAAGAACCCATTGCACGTTATCTTTGAGTCGTTCGAATATCTTGGGCCAACCAAATTCATCCCATCAGAAGACGGGACACTGCTATGAGTTTCGGCGCCAGTATGCTGTAATTTAATTTTTCTTCTCTTTGCGATAGGCGAACTGCGTCTTAATTCGTCATCATCAATCTTTTGACCCAAGCTGAGATTTTCAGCGACGGCACTAGCTGATTTCTCAGGAGATATTGGTTCCATTTTAATATTCTCTTTAAACAGCAAATCTCTGAGGTCTCTTGGATCTTGGAGGCCGATCGAAAGAGACTCGGCTAGACGCGGCTTAGCCTCAGCATCACCGAACTCCGATTTTGAAGGTGAAGAGTATTCCATAGAATCATAATGTAAATTGTCTAACGCTGGAAACTCTTTCATAGATTGTTTTTCGAAAGTTTTCCCCGTTTCCACTTTTTTGACCAAGTTAGCCGCTGTCACTATTCCGGTAGTAACATTGTCAGGCATAAAAAATTGCTTTTCTTTTTTTTTGCTATGTTCTCTCTTTCTGGTCTTGCTCTTTCGAGTTGTCTTTTTTCCTAACATGCATTGGGTTGCATAACGAATAACTTCATCTGCATCTTCCATTTCATTGACTTCTCGATCTTCTTCACTCACAGTGATAAACTCTTTACGGCATATTGGTTCAATGTCCTTTGGGATTATTCTGTCGGATTTTCTATATTGTAGATAGTTCTGGCAGATGAGTTTTTGAAGGTTGTAATACTCCTTCATGGCTTGATCAAATTTTAATGACTCATTGCCACTAAATAGTAAAACAATCTGGCCATCCCTTTTCCTTCCTGTTCTACCCATACGCTGAATATTTTTGATTGGGCTACCGGTCGTATCATAGCAGATGATCATATCCACCTCACCTATATCCAAACCCTCTTCTCCGATTGAAGTACATACGAGCACGGTATATAATCCATTCTTGAAGTCTTGTATGACTTGTTTTTGTTGTTTTTGTGTCATCCCGTTCAATTGAGCTTCCTCGGAGCTGCCGGTGCGGCTAGCAGTTCTTTCTATACACTCTCGTTTCTTCTTTGCTTTTCTTTCTTCGTCTATTGCTTTTTCCTCTTCCTGTCGTTTCAGCCTATCCGCCTTCTTCCTGCCCTTTGGATTGTTTTTTCTTGTGAAAGATACCTCGTCGAAACCCTCCTTACCTTTGGCCTGTCCAATAAATATATGGGGCTTGATATCGGGATGGCTAAAACTATCAATAAACTTAACGATCTCCAATGCGCTCTCTCGCAGCTCAGTGAATATAATTACTCTTGAATCGATATCTTTACCACTGAAAAATTCATTCAATTCTTCTTTCATATGTTGAAGTTTTCCATGACTGATAAAATTCGTGGATTTGAGAGCATCTTCGCATTGACTGAGAAGGTTTTTTATAATGGGGTGGTAATAGAATTCTGCAGCTGTTTTGTTTGTAGATTTCCCCAGAGTATACTTCACAGTAAATTCTCTATGTTTATCACTGAAATATGTATAAAAAGTCCTTATTCCATAGATTTTTATTCTTTTTAACATTTGCCCTACATGATTCAGTAATTGCAAGATGAAAAAGTTTCTCCATTTTATGCCTTCAGGTATGCTTGGATTGGCGACAATTTTTTGACTCTGCTGCATCGCTTTGAAAGCATTGATTTGGTAGGGCTTGCAATCCTCATATATCCCCAATTCGATAGCCTGTTGTAGAATGGGCGCTATTGCTATACCTAGCTTTTCAATAATATCTTCAATTTCTGTTGATAAATCGACCTGTATTTTTTTCTGATGTCGCTTTTTCATATACCTGACAATATCCATGCTCTCTTCCGTTCGAGCTTCGATTCGACAAATTTCGAGGTTGTTCACCACATCTTGTACAACCTCGAGGTTCGCTCCTGGTGTGGCAGTTAAGGCAAGGATTCTATAAGACGTGTTGAATCTACTGACAAACTTGACAATATTTGTATATGCATATGACCCAGTGGCTCTATGGGCTTCATCGATAACTAAACACACGATACTCTTGGGATTCAGTACGCCTCTTTTTAAATCATTTTCGACTACTTGAGGAGTTGTAAAGAAAACACGCTTCTCATCCCATATTTGTTCTCGATTTTTTCTCGATTTATCCAGAAGAATAGCTGTTTCATCGTGAGGAATCCCTGTAATTCCAAGGCAAGCCTTGATCTGTTGTGCCACCAACGGTCTTGTTGGCGCTGTGAAGATTATCTTTCCCTCTGTCGTCCAATTGAAAAAATTCAGCATCACCGTGCTTGCGATGAATGTTTTACCCATACCTGTAGGAATAGCACACAAAATATTCTGATATAAAGATTTTCGTACAATATCGAATTGGTACTCTCTGACTTCAAAATTAGTGGGATATATGAAATGTGATAAGTTTTGCTCATTAAGCTTGTGATGAGTAGCTCTATAGGTAACTTCTCGACTGACCTCCTCATAGAATGATTTTTGACCTGCAATTATATGGCCGCTCAGATCTCTTTGTACTGGTACGGCCTTTCTAACTACAGTCTCGCGAACCATTCTATTGACCCCGTCGACGCTGGAAGAATCATTCGTTATCTTTTTATCTTCAAAGAGAGGAGATTTGCTATTGACATCGTTCATCACTATTAAATTCGTTCAGTTAGCATCGATCGATGGTTGTGAGCGGTCTAATTAGTATTTTTGCCTTTGGGTTGTAGCATGTTTTGTTTATAAGAATAATAAGCGGTTAAATATATTTACCAAATAGTCCGGATGCTAGAGGACGCGATGCCTCAAAAGTACATATAGTTATATACGAAATTCAATTCCAGAATGACTTACAGCTCATTAACATATGCAACGCCATGATTCTATTTCTTATAGCTTTCGAATGCTGCTATGATATCGTTCTTCGTGAATTTAATGTACGTCCCCTTATAGTGCTTCTCAATGAGAGTATACAGCTTTAAGTAGAGAGAAACCGTATGACCTTGCATGCAAGACCATAGTTTTTCGCAGATGGCATCTTTCATTCTGTTGTCAGGTTCGTTTGCAAAATGGGATCCCATGTGATCATGAAGCCTCTTTACTAGAACTTCAATCTCGTGGGAACTATATCCAGCGAGAATATTGTCTAGGTTATTTCTACTATATGCAGCCCAATTAGATGGATCTGCAGTTTGGCCTGAACGTGTATTTGCACTGAGATTGGTTGCACCATCCACAAAAGATGTCAATTTTGGCATGGATGCACGCAATAAGTGGATAGCGTAAGAGTCTTTCTCGGTATCAAAGATCTTTTTGGCAACATGTATGGTTGAGTCAAAATTTCCTTCAGAATTGACGATACTTAGCATTTCGAATAACCAATCAGTATTAATGAGCAACGTTATAGTCCTATCGATGTCAGAAGAACTTGAGGGAGAACTTTGCTGATCATTTGCAATGGTATTTTTTGCACCTGGTTTTGTATTCAGTAAGTTGACGATGCTACTACTTAATTTACCACAGGCGTCCTCAAATACTTCCACAGCCTCAAAAGAGCTATCATCACGGATATCAAAAGTCTTTTCGGCAATTGCAATGAGTTCCTGCGAGTTTTTGACGAAAATAGTTAGCCCAATAACAGCTGGAGATAATATTCTTGAAGAAAAATTCATGGTGATTCTTTGTATATTCACAACTTCTTCATCGATATACTCAGACCAAAGTTGCTTTATCTGCATAAAAATTCTGGAAAGCGCTGTTAACAAAAATTCAGCGTTAGAAGACTCTAAACTTTTAATTTCTTGCTCTATCGTGACCATAACAGCCGGTGCTAGACATCTGTCGTTTTTCAGTATATCGATCATACGAGTTGAGATTTTTGCTATGACGGGCTGAAAGATTTTTCCCACCAGTTGTGATTCTCTTGAAGCAGACTCTCTATCAGACTGCAAGGATTTCAGATTTTCAAGAGAAACGATCCTGGATCGTGGATCAGGGAATTGATTAATATATTGTTCGTAGGTCACACTTGATGATACGTGAAAGAAGGAATCAATGAAATTTTGATAGAAGATACACCAACGCTTTAGCGTTTCCATCGAATCACCCAGTTTTAGCAAAACGTTTTCGTTAGGTATGGTAGCAGTAGCCACATCCTTTTTTTTTTCAGCCCAATGAAGCAGAAGCCTATCCAAACCAGGTTGATTCGTTATTGTACGTTGTTCTTTGATTGAAGAGTTCTCTCTCAGCTTTTCTAGGCCTGTGATTATCTTATCGCTCATTTTATTGTAGATGCCAGAAATAAATGTATTCCATTTTTCAATAAGAACATGGTATGATTCAGGCGAAATATCTTTGCAAAATAGCACCAATGAAGAATAACACAAAAGACGAGTCAGTAAGCTTGTGAGGTGATCCTCTGATAGTTCCCCATGACTTATATTGGCAAATTTTCCGTTCATCTCTTTTACAAGTCTTTCAACAAACCGTATTGTGACCTTTTCATATGTGTCGCGTCTTTGATGCAAGGCTTTCATTTCTCCAAGATTATATCCGCATTCATCTCTTTCACCACTGATAGCCTTCAAGGCTTTGAAAAGTACTACAAGCTGCGACTCCATTTTTTCCAAATTCTTTTCACTCACTGGAGTGTTCAGAAGTTGATTCAATGTATCGTCATCCAGTGACACCGTATTCATTAGCTCCGTCAAAGTGTCCCATAACAACTTTTTATTTGCGCTCTCCACTTGAAGGCCATTTTTCTGACCTTCTACATACTCAATATCGTCAGCAACATTGCCCATCTCCATCAGGAATAAAGAAAGAATTGGGTTCATCTTATTACATTCTTCATCAACCTTCTCCTCGAACGGAATAAGGCTAGGGCCCAAATTCTCCAATGACAACAAACCCTTATTAAAGGTATATTCTGTTTCGGCCATTTTTTTGTTTAGTCTTTCGATGAGTTTATCAGCATCGTCGTCCATCTCCCAGTTAAGATCTGTTAAAATCTCTAACATTTCTTCATCATCAATATCCCAAGACTTGCCGGGAGAATTCTTATCTTTTTTTGATATTTCGTTAGCACTTAACACCTGAGCTTTCTTTCCTTTATCGGTATTTTGCACGGATGAAGCTTCCTCTTGTATCGTGGATACTTCGTGATACATATGAGACTTCTCAAGATCTATTACCTGGCTATAGCGGATCTCGTCTCCTTTTTCGAAGGAGAGCTCATTAATATCTTCGTAAGTCTCCTCCAGGCTACGTCTCTCCTCCGCGTCAGAAATGGTAGCATTAAAATCTTCGAGTTCGTGATACCCATCAATCGGTTCGCACTCTTCGTTTAGGTCGAGAGATTCTACTTTAGCCACAGACTGGTGTATGTTTTGATCAAAACTGCTAGACTCTTCGAGATCAATCTTTTCTTCTTTTTGCCGAGTAACTGCTTCAGATGACTTTTGATCTGACCCTAGGACATTGTTGAGATTTTCCAATAAATTTCCATTTTTATTTGAGTTTGAAGAGTAACCTCCTAGTTGGTATTCGTTTCCGTCATATCCTTCGATTGTCGTGGCTTCTTTGTTGTTATGGTAAAGTTCTTGTGAAGCATACTGCTTCTTGGGAGATGGGGGCTTAAGTGACCCATCTCTTTTGCTCGCCAAGGAAACAGGTGTAACAGCACCTATCGCATCAGCCATAACGGTGGTACCTATGGCTTCAGAGGCACCAGCTAATCCAGACAAACCCTCTACGCCAGCCACGATAAAAGGATTTTCGGCTATATGGGGAGAATGTTCAATCGATTTACTAGCTTGTTCTTTCCACAAATTTTGATCTTGTGATGAATCGTAACGTTTATTAGCTTCGATTATGGTGGGACTGTTTGAATAAGGTGGCTTATTCAAGGAGAAATTGGACTGCTTGCTACTTGGCCTCTCTTGACCTATGATGGGTTCTTGTCGTTGAGAAGACTCGGGGGAATTCAATCGATCTGCAGAAATTTGAGCACCTTCTTTTAGGCTTCCGATTTTCGTTTCATTTGTTGCTGTCGATAGTTTTCGCACGGGTCCGCCCTGGTGAATCACTGCTCTTTGATAACTTTTCTCATCGAGATAAAACATGGATAAATCCCAATTGACCAACTCAGGTACATGGCCCTCAAAAGCTTGCATGTAAGTGTTTATCAATGATTTCAAAAACACGATTCTTTCCTTAGCCGAATTGGTCTCCCAATAGTATTTCTTGCCCATCGTGAAGGTAAATCCTTCCGATATTTGTGTATCCCCTTCTATTCTAGTCAACTCTTTAAGATCCCACGTCCTGCCTATTTGAAAAATTCCCTCTGAATTCTCTCGACCTTTATGTAGTTGGATTGCATTTGGGTTGGTAGGTTTACAACTCAAAATGAGCACTCTTTTTTTCTTATTTTCCAATGTGGAATCAGGCGGAGGTCTTGAACTTGGTGATTTACTATCTTCAATAATTCGTACGTGCGTGATATAATTATTTGGAGATACATGAGACTTACCGTCCTTTACAGAGAAGCAACAGCTTATAATGGCTCTTCTGTCTCTTTCATATTGCTCGGCTAAGAAATTTGAATTCTGCGAGGCCCTTGAGGAAGTGGAAGTATTTCTTTTATGAGATGTTTTGATACCGGATATTGGCGGAGCATTGCTATTACTTGCATTGCGCGAGTGACTACCATTGTGTACACTGCTCCCTGATATCGACCTTTTATGAAAGGAAGGACCATTCTCATCTGTCGATCCCTCTCGACTATGTGAGAATCGCTTGAATGGAGATTTTGAACTCTTCATATAATTTTCTGAACACTCTTACAGCCAACTACGTTCCGTTGAGAGATTGAATCGCTCAATTGTCTTTTAATACACGTATAATGCGTCAACAAATGAATTACGTATACGCCGATGTGTGTGTCCCCTGCTATGGGTACTGTCTCGTTCTTTTCAGGTATTTTATCAGGGTAATCTAAAAATTAACCTCCGGTTTCAAATTTTCAAAGCCAAACGCCTTAGATGGAATTAATAATCCTTACTAGTGTTTGCACCTGTTGAAGAACCTATTCTTTAACTTATATTCAGTTGTTCGTAACTTCGTTATTCCTATTGAATTATAATATATACGATGTCTTTAGATTTCAACGCCTTGGCTCAACAGTTCACCGAGTTTTACTACAACCAATTCGACACTGATAGAAGTCAATTGGGCAACCTTTACAGAAATGAGTCTATGTTAACATTCGAAACAAGTCAATTACAAGGCTCTAAAGATATCGTAGAAAAATTGGTTTCATTGCCTTTCCAAAGAGTTACACATAGAATCACCACTTTAGATGCCCAACCTGCTTCCCCAAATGGTGATGTTCTTGTCATGATCACTGGTGATCTACTCATTGACGAGGAGCAAAACGCTCAACGTTTCTCTCAAGTTTTCCACTTGATACCAGACGGAAGCTCTTATTATGTATTCAATGACATTTTCCGTTTGAATTATTCTGCTTAAAGTTCTAAACATGGTTGAGGAGACTTGCTCGAACTTAGATATATATGTATTTAGCATTGTGTATATATATTTAAACAACCTTTGAAAACTATGTTGCAGAATTTTTGAAGTGCCTTGTATTGTTGCATATGATCAGTTCAATTTCATATAATAATTACTCTTTTGAAATAACAACGCATACCCCTTTCTTTAAATCAAATTTACTCCAATACAGCCTTTAAGATAAAAGGATCAATCATACCAGTACTAAGAGCTGATAATAAGTTATTGATCAGAGTATCAAATTGTTTTATTCTCGAAAATGTCTTCGGAACATATTCCCAAGATCCCAAATAGACCGATGGGGAGAAGGAGGACCAATGATGAACTCAACGCATCAGGAGAGACATCTAATAGCCCCACACCTACACTCATCTCGAATATATTGGGAAATGATCAGAATAACGAATTGCCAATGATGCCCTCTAGACGTCCTTTAAAAACTCAAACAAATCCAGCTTTCCCCACGGTGCCACCAATAGAGCCACCATCCAGGTGCAAGAGTCAAAACGAATTAGTGGAGGAGAGAATCCCGCGCATCCCATTAGCTAGACCTAGCAGAGTTACTACTGATGAACAGCTTAATGACATATTGCAATGCACAAACAAAGAGTTAGAAGAAATGCAGGATTTAATTTCCAAACATGATATTGGGCATGAGCGAAAAGTACCTTCGAAAGGATCTGAGGCCAATTATGCTTCGCAAGCCATTCAAGATGCAGATCAACTTTCAGAGAATTTCAAGTCTAGAGGGCCTGAAGATGATGGAGTCGATGAAGGCAACGAGGGTTCAAAATTTGACGAAGAATTCGAAGAATCCGAAGGATCTGCACAAAATTCATTGGACCAGTTAGATTCAAGAAAAAAAGATTTGACTGATCACAAAGAAGATTTGATTGGTGAAGAATCGGAGATTGCCAAAGATTTATCGAATACACCCGCAGTGGATGTGAATTCTGGAGGCAAATCGAGTGGATCACACAACAGAAGGAAAGAGGAAGCGGAAGGCTCCAGCCTAAATACTTCAGTAGGCTCTAGAGAAGCGAAAGTTGTCGTAGATACATCATCAAAACCGTCCGAACCATCAAGACCACTAAGACCCGTCAGAATTAGAGGAGATAGAGTGACAGAACCTGGTGATACTATTTCGACTGTCAATAGGGCAAATCATGCAGAAACCGATTTGGTCAAATTAGGTACAGGGAGTACTGATAGTCTCGTTGAGGATGGTATAACATCTAAACGTACAGCTCCGCCTATTCCAAAAAAACCTTCCTCTAAGATTGCGGCCTTTCAAGAGATGCTGCAAAAGCAGCAGCTTGAACAGATACATGGTAACTTCAAAAGTACTGCTCCAGTTACTTCGAAAGACTCGGCTGCTTCTGTGACTGACCCGCTAACGCCGGATGTCCCCAATCGTCGTCCTTCTGATAAAAAGTCTAAATTTGCTCAAGACTTGAATGGTATATTTGCTTTGCCAGGAATGGTTGCAAGCGGTGAATTACCGGCTTCTTTGAGCAAAAGATTGGGACAGGCCCCCTCAAATGATGAGAAATCTAATTCCAAGGATGATTTATTGGGAGATATTCGTCATAGCAGAGTAAAAGGGCCTCGTGGTCGGAAGTTGCCTTCAAAAGTGTCAAACGTTAGGAAGATTTCAAGTCAGACGGGCTCGAACGAGATTGAAGTTTTCAATACGTGGAGCATCGTCTTCACTAAAGAGCGCAAAAATCGAATGAAGCTCCAAAACATGACGTCTTCGAGACGAGAAATTCCTCATTACCTTTCTGATAGTATTGAAGGATTGATTAATGCGGGCATACAAGAAAGACGGCCGTCTCTGTCAGAGGCTCTGGCAAACAAAGAGCCAAGCGATTCGCTTGTAGTGAACGAAGCACCTCGTATACCAGAATCAGAAATTAGTGAACATTCTGAAAAGGATGGGTCAATTTCTGATGGAAAGTCAGACCAACCAGTGGCGTGTAAATCAGACGATCGCGTTCCCCGGCACAGTTTATCAGAAGAACCTAACGATTCTTTGAACAATACAGAAGAAAACTTAGATGAATCGCAAGTGTATCTAGCTTCTACCTCCGACTGAAGCGGTGAAGAACTTGTAGCGTGTTGCCACATAATGGAACCATGTATTCAACGTTCAACAGTCAATCAGCCTTGTTATACGTTACATTTTGTATTGTTCGTATTTAGCGATTACATCATGAAAGATCTGATGTTATCGACTTGTTAAGTCAAACAAAGTCGATGACAGGCAGGTTAGATCAAGCACTAAATGAATATAACGTGTGGCATTCACCATAGTTTGTCTTGGCCAAGATATCATTATCATGGTTTTCAGCACCGAGTATTATGACATATTAGGGATAACGCCTACTGCAACGGCAGTGGAGATCAAGAAGGCATACAGAAAAAAATCCATTGAAGAGCATCCCGATAAAAACCGCGACGACCCCAATGCTACTGAGAAATTCCAAGCTATTTCTGAGGCATATCAAGTGTTAAGCAATAATGACTTACGGCTAAATTATGACAAGTTTGGGAAAGAAAAGGCTATTCCCCAGGGTGGATTTGAAGACGCAGCTGAGCAATTCTCCGCTATATTTGGTGGTGACGCTTTTGCACCTTATATTGGAGAACTTACGCTGCTTAAGAATCTACAAAAACAGGAAGAGCTCCATGCTGAAGAAGAGGCAGAAAAGGAAAAGGACAAGAAGGAGGGATTAAAAGAGGATGACGAAAAAAAAGTTGAAGATAATAAAGAGCAAAGTATTAGTGAGAAAATGAGTAAAGTGAAAATAGACGGTGTTAAGCCCAAAGATGATAAAACGCCAAAGAAGACCAAATTGGAAGAATTTGAAGAGGAGCTGAAAGTCGAAAAAGAAAAAAACGTTGATGTCCTTGCCCAAAAGCTTGTGGAAAGATTGTCCATACTGACTGAGAGTGTATACGATGAAAACTGCAAGCAATCTTTTCAAAAAAAATTTGTAGAAGAAGGCAATCTTTTGAAGATGGAGTCGTTTGGTTTGGACATATTACACGCAATTGGTGATGTGTATTGTGAGAGAGCAAGAATATTTCTCGCCGCGAGTAAACCATTAGGATTCGGTGGTGTTTTTCAATCGATGAAGGCTAAAGGAGGGGTTTTTATGGACACTTTGAGAACGGTCTCCGCAGCTATCGATGCACAAAGTACAATGAAAGAGTTGGAAAAAATGAAAGAAGCTAGTGAATCTGAAAGCCCTCAACTCGATAAACAAGGTAATGTAATGGAAAAACCTACACCGGAAGAAATGGCTATCCAGGAGCAGCTTCTAATGGGGAAAGTACTTTCGGCTGCTTGGTATGGGTCTAAATACGAAATTATGTCAACTTTAAGACTTGTTTGTGATAAAGTTTTAAATGACCATAGTGCTGATAAAGATACAAGACTGAAAAGGGGTGAGACATTGCTACTTCTAGGTAAGGTTTTCCAGAGATCGTACAGAACAAATGTAGAACAAGAAGAAGCCCAAATATTCGAACAACTAGTGGCAGAGGCCACTAAGAAAAAACGTAATTCATCCAAGTAAGTTTTCTGAATATCTTAGATAGTCGTAATAAATATCCTTGCAGTACTCAAAAGCTGGCACATTTTTTGTTATACCCTTTTGGATTAGAGGAAAAGCTGCAAATCACCCAGAGCTGTAAGAACCCATATAATTCACAAAGTAAGAAATCTTTTCGAGCTACGAATATCGCAGTAGGGAAAAAAAGGAAGTGAATTCCCGTTTTATGATTATTTTTATATCATGAGTTCAAGTATTTTTAAAAAGTGTATTTTTTTTGTTTCCATTGCAGAATTGGTCATTCAAACCATCTTCGATCAACAAAATGAGGGAGTAAATATAGCTGCGGAAAAATGCATTCATCATTTGACAATCGGATAAAAAGATCATCATTTATAAGTTGATTTTAATACGTTTTATCCCTGTCTCTTGCACGTACCTCTCATATCTTATTTCGAACTCCCGGTCCCGTTTTATTAATCGATCATGATGGAATTTTAGCACGGTACCGTCCAAAGCTGGTGGTCTTGGAATTCTTTTCATCCTCACGTACATCTGATATGCTGCCGAATTTTTGTCCAAATCCTGGACTCGGATAGGAACTATTGGCCTATAATAGTCATCACAAGATTTGTATTTGAAATGCTCATTAAATTTTGATCGCAATTTCTGATAGTCTTTGTTATAGAAACGGCTTACAAGTCCTGCTCTGGCCAATTGCTCGGAGGCATTCATTAGTTCAGTTGCAAGACTACCATGGCTGGCACCAGCAGCTTTTTCAGCTATCCTAACTCGAGCAAAACAAGCCGCTGCTATGCCAGAAGCATATATAAGCGCTCTACGCCTGCAGCGGATTCTTGCCTCTTCTGCTGCATCAAGAGCAACCTGAGCTGCCCTTTGACGAATTTCAAGAATATGGGCAGTAATTTGCGATATTCTCACCTCAGTGATGTTTCCTTTATATTTATCTTCTGGCAAATACTTGTTCAGCCAGATTCTGAAATGGTGCCTGCGAGCTCTTTGATAAATAATAATATCCGGTTTAATTTCAGGTTCTGAAAATGGCAGAGTCCGCGATTGAGCAGTCACTTGTAAGAAAGATTGTGGCTGAATTTGATCACACCCTATTGCTGGAAAAATATCACAGTAACCGTCTGAACTGTATTTCGATCCACCATGGATTGTTGTTTCAGCTTGATACTTGGATGACGGCTCGATGTCAAACTCAGGAGCCGCAAAAACTTTACAAATATTTTTCTTATTCAACCAGAATCTTAACCTATGTTTTCTGAAACTGAGATCAGAATAGGTGCTTGAAGTATTTAAGCTTTCTTCCAGCGATTCTTGTTCGCACTTTGTGGAATCCCCACCACTTACGGACGATACAATGCTTGCACTTAGATCTTTTTCCCGTAATCCATTTTCCAAATCTTCCCTAACAACATCTTTATTCTCAAACAAGGTTGACTGTGTTTCTTTTTTAGCAGCTAGTATCTCACCACGGGATCCATATAATATGGTATTTAATGTTTCCTGAGTTCCATATTTTTCTGATTCAACAGTGAAAATAGGTCTCCCCAATGACGTGTATGAAATAAGAGTCGTGTTATTACTTGCAACATCCGCCATTATGTTTACGAGTTTAATAAGCAATTAAAATCCTCCCCAACTTTATGCAGTGAAAATATTTTGAATTATAAAAAAAATCCCTTCTAGTTGTTTCTATTTTCTGATAAGCTTTTAAATTCTCACGGATGCTTTCAATAGCTAAAAAATATGCTAACATTGAATGTTCTTGTGTACATGTTCTCTTTTTGTGTAGTGCTGCGTTTCATTTTTCCCCTTGTGACTTTTGCAAGGCGTCACACACAAAATAACTGGCCCCGTCAGCAAATGTTCTAATTCAAGGAAATGACATATAGAGAGCGACATGTTTGGAAGCAATGTCTGAGTTTGTCAGATGAGGATTTAGTAAAGGTGGTAAAACCTGGCTACGTAAAAATGTACGTTGTAGGAACTGGTCGATAGGCATGAGAGTCCAAGCCCCTCTTCTATTGATAACGGGAACAGTGACTACAAATAACCAATCTCGTACTTCAAGAACTCGCTTCCGTATTTCCGTTAAATTATCCAGACTAAAAATGCGGACGGCTTCCAGTCACATAGCAGTTTTACATCTTTGGAGCGCAGCAGTGGCCACCACGACAGAGACCGCAATTGTGGAGGTAGGGAAGGAATCGTTGAAATCATAAGCAATACTACCTAATGATCGCCTGATAAACGTTCTCAGATGTGTGAAAATGGCTCATTTGCTCATGACAAAACCTGTCAGAACTACTAAACATCGATTAGGACCTCGGAGTCGCTAAAAAATAGCTGAAATAATCAAATTTGCCGTAATTTGCTGAGCTCTAGTGGCAAACAGTGGCACCTCAATTCTCCTCGAGCAGAATTTTAGCTCCCCTGTGTTGGAATGCACTGCAGGCCCACCTAGCCTAGAAGACTACGTTGATAAAATATCTCTCTAGACAGAAAGGCTCGATTGGGATGGCCTGGCACACTTTTTCCATAGTAACTTTCGTCGGTTATGACTTTAGGTTCTATCTGAAGATTTTCCAGTTTTGTGATGAAAAATGCAGAGGATACACTATACATCGCAGAATAGAAGTCGGAAGTAGCAACACAACTTTCGTTACCATCGTTATTGCAATATGTTCAGGAAGTATGATGAATTTTGAAGAAACTTCATGTTTTATTCAAGGTTGGCCGATTTTTTTTACTAACAACGGGTTTTCCTTTAAAATAGGTTCACGAAAGAAGATGTCCATTCTAGGTCAAAGGTGAAATCTTCCATACAGAGAACTTTGAAAGCAAAGCTTGTGAGACAATACCCTAAACTGGAAGATGTCATCGATGAGTTAATACCAAAAAAGAGTCAAATTGAGTTGATAAAGTGTGAGGATAAAATTCAACTTTACACGGTAGACGGTGAAGTTCTTTTCTTCCAAAAGTTCGATGAATTAATTCCCACTTTAAAACTAGTACACAAATTCCCTGAGGCCTACCCCACCGTTCAAGTCGATAGAGGTGCAATTAAATTTGTGCTCTCTGGGGCTAACATTATGTGTCCTGGTCTTACATCTCCTGGCGCCAAGCTACCTCCGGCACCAGGTTACGAGAAAGATTCTATTGTCATAATCAATGCAGAAAACAAAGATAGCTCTCTTGCGATAGGGAAGTTGATGATGAGTACAGAGGATATCAAGTCTCTGAATAAAGGTCATGGTGTTGAAATGATTCATCATTTGAATGATCCCTTGTGGAATTTCAATATTGAATAAGCCCGAGGAAGAATTAGTATATAAAAACGCCTTTTTACTTAATAGAATCATTCGTCATCAGTTTATCTTGTTTGCATCTCACATTATTTGGTTTAAGATGTATGATATCCCCGTCAGCAACATTGAAATGACTTAAACAATAAAACTCATGGTTTAGTTCGTCAATTACCTCCGGAGAGACTAGATGGTATAAATCAATTTGGAGAAGATCAAGACCGAACATTCGAGAGCAAATATGCTTTAGATATCTTACGCTAAAGCTAGACAAAACTCGCACATTTCGACTTTCTTTGGTATCTTGGTTGATAATTTTCAAGGTACAATCCAAAGAATCGAATCCCATTTTAGAGGAATTTGTATTAACTGATAGTACTCTGTAAGTATCTAGAAGATAGCTCCACCGTTCCAGTTTCCGGTTGAATGTGATTTCTCCCTTGCGGAGCATCGAAACGAAATATAGCTCAGCCTCGCTTCTCAAACCTGTAGGTAGCAAGGACCCATTGGCTATGCTAACCTTATTGAATCTTGCAATGACTTGATAAAAATCTGTAATGCTGTCTTTTAAAGTAATGGGGTTTGAATTTACCCTTATCGATATTAATCTAGGAAAACTGACATTCACCTCATCAAGGGTCTCCCACTTATCAATGAAATTAGATGATAGGTCAATCTCCTTCAAGCTGAACGAATGAACGAATTTTATCATTTCAATTTTATTATTTGAGAGATTCAAAGATTCGATGTGATGATCACAGAAATTCTGCGATAAGACTTTTAAGCCATTGTAACTAAAATTCAGTTCTCTCAGAGATCTCGGGAATTTGACGCTCTCACAACCACTTTTCAAAAGATTGTTTTTACCTATATCAAGAACTTCAATCGAAGGAAACACTTTGAGAATCAGTTGAAGTTGTACAGAGTCAAGTCCACAATTGTTTAGAGACAAAAACTCAATTTGCTTGAAACAGAATTGTCTGGAGAAGTTGAAACCCTTATTAAAGCGATTGCCAGATAGATCCAGGCATCGTACATTCCTGAACTGTTCTAGCAATTCACAAACCTTCTCAAAATTAGAAAAAAGATTATACGATAAATCAAGGTCGTCTATTTGGCCGAAGTCTTCTCTAATGATGGCCAGTTCTTCAACAGAGTAAAGCTTTTGATTAATGAGAAGTCCGTCCAAAGACATTTTGGTGAACGACCTCACATCTTCCTGTCGTTTATTTAATTTATCAAATCCCACTGCTTCCAGCCTCTTAGAACCTAAATATGCCTTCTCCAGTTTGAAAGGTGTCAGATACTTCTCTTGGACAGCTTGAAGAAATGTGACACCGCTTTGTGCTTTTGACGCCAAAGTAGATTCTTTAATAAATGATCCGCCGAGCTTGGATGTAGTTTTGAAATAGACTTCACCTTGGTATATCCCGCAATTCTTCCCCCTTGTTGGATCGTCCCATTCGACTCCATAAGCGATCGATGATGGCCACTTCGGCAGAGAACCTATGTAGCGAATAGTACAGACGTCTTTTCCAATCTTCACACGGTCTCCTAATTCATAATTCATTAATATTTTTGATCAGACCCCAGATTTTTCTTTTGTCTTTTCATGTACCTTGAGGTATCTTCTGCATTGTTTTGACTTGTGAACTTCGCAGTCGACTCCGCGCTTCGAAAGATATAATAGCTATAAATCATATAGTATTTATATGTGATAATGTACAAATTGAAAAGATATATTTAAGTTTTAATGTTAAGCCCATGGAACTTTAAAAAACTAAATTTCGGATCATAATAGTTTAATTGGCCAAATTCTCATCTTTTTCGGCACTAATTACATTATCAAGGGACGAAAACAGGCCATCAAGATCAAATTCTTTAGACCATTCTGTAACTATTGAGGTGTTTTCTACCTTTTCTGGTTCTTGTGAGACACCAGTACTAATTTTGTTTGTTTGAGAATCAAGAACAGCAGACGTAGAAGATTTCGATGCTTTTGGTAATACCCAGCCCATAATTTTACCATCTCTCCAATCATTTAGAACAGATACACCTGCACTAGCGAGGTTTGGGATTCCACCTTTACTTAACCTCCCTCTTTTACGGGCAACGTGAATGAGGAAATGTTTCGTAAATGTGTCAGCGTCGTTGGCGGGAATGGGAGGTAGTTCATAGAGTTTCTTGAAGCTTTCGGTCATTTCGTCAGATTTCGATAGCCTCTTAACAAGCATCAATATGGAAGGATAAGGATCTATGATATATTTTGGAGGTAAAGCATTTAATAATGCTAACTCTGCTTCTTTTTCAATCTTGCTTTTGGTTTTACTTTCACTGGGGAAACAAATACCAGGAGAATCTAAGATCTTCAATTTATTGTCGACTTTCACCTCCCGTAAAGAAGTTGTTACACCTGCTTGATTCCCAACAGGACAAGCCTTTGAAGGCCCGCCCCGACGGGATAATAATGCGTTAATAACAGATGATTTCCCCACATTTGGATAACCGATGACACCAACAACAATAGACCTCTTTAAGTTACTATTGGTAGAGTATGTTTTCAAAGCTTCTAAAAGAGCATTGGCAGTGACAGTTTGTGTTAGCTTCTTATTGAAGGAAGTACTTGTTGTGGCACCGGGTGCCGATCTTAGAGGAATAGTTGGGAAACTTGATTTTAGAACATCTAGCCATTGTTCTAAAACGAAGGGTGGCACCAAATCAACTTTATTCAAGATGAGAATCAACCTTTTACCTTGACTTTGTAGTACAGCTTGTTCCACCTTCCTTGAGCGCGTACCCTCGGGATCCCTGGCATCCAGGACGTAGAGGATAACATCTGAAGCATCGATAACGGTCTTGAAAATTTTATCATATGCTTTTCTGGATTTATCCAATTCCGACTCACCTTCCTCACGGGCATTGTCATAGAAATCAATATCATAATCAACAACATCTAGCTTTTCGTCGATAGCATCGCTATCCTCCCCATTGGCGTATTCTCTTGCTGCTTGCTGAGCAGACTCGACCAAGGCAGCTAAACCATTGCCTGAATCCTCTAAATCAATATCCTCATCATCATCCATAATATCTTCACCTTGTTCGAGAGCATTCTGTTTCGCTTCCAACCTTTGTTGTCTTGCTAATTCTCTCTCCTCTTGAGCTCTCACCTTGGCGACTTCGATCTCTTCCAAGATCTTGCTTTTGTAAGGAAAATTGGCAGGAATACCAGGGTCTTTCTTGACCCTTGATTTCCAGGTTGGGTCCTTCTTTGCGAATTTTTTCTCCTTGCGTCTTTGAGCAGCAGCTTTTTTCTTGATTCCTTCTCTCATCTTGGTGGAGGTTCTCTTAGAAGTACGCTTTCTTGTACCCATCTTGTCTTATTGATTCACGAATGTTTGATACTGATGTGCCAAGCTGCCTTCGATGAATTAGGAAAGTATATCAGCAATTGGGATCCTATTTCATTAACAGCTAGTGGTCGAACAAATTCGCATCTCATCGCATCGCATCGCATCGCACCAGCCGAAAATTTTCAACTCAAAATTTCGACGTTCGAGATGATTTTGGCGCGTTTTCTCGTATACATTACCGTAATGAGCCATAGTTAGGGATGAACAATAGGACAGAGCTAAGTATAGGCAAAAATGTTTATCTAAATGGCATTTGAAACTATAGGATAATTCGCCAGAGCCTCTCCCTAGAGCTCATTTCGATGCTACATGTGTGAAACAATTGATCCAATTGAGTATACAGGAATACATCTATAGACGTTGATCATCTTCCAACCTTAGAATTTCGGCACATCCTAGAGCGAAAAAACACAATCTTCTCTCCAGTGTTTGACTCGCATTCCAGTTTGCTTTCTAAAAAATTTGATATCTTCCTCAGTACTTGAAAAAGCGGTTCAATTTTCTCTGTCAAAGTTTTCTAACCATCTCATATTGCTTGCCGTGCGTGAACTTCGCATGCCCTTGAGCTGTAACCAGCATACGATGTTGCAAATAGCGACGACTAGTTACTCTGCCCCTATCTAAGAGTCTTACATTATTAATTGACACATTGTGCTTAAATAAACCTACGAGCCTAAAAGAGATTTCTCAATCGTTGAACTTATCATCTTTGAATTTTGAGAAGTCTGCCAAAGAAAACGCTGGTCTTAAAATTTTTCCCATCTGTGGAGATGGGGCAGAAGGAACCATCGGCACGGAGGGCCCATTCGATGAAGCCATGTTCATTAGATGTATTGGATACTTCAGGATGTCCTGAGTAGCTTCAGAATTTAAATTAAACATACTTTTGCTTCTGTACTTACATCCTTCTCGATCATCACCATTAAAGCTTTCATTCATGTTATTTTCAAAGGTGCCTTCTTCTAATTGTGCCTGAGGATCAGGCCGAATCTTGAAATATTTGAACCTCCTAGATTTGATTTTTATGGAGTTCAAAATCTTACGCAGGCCTTGCCTTGATGGCCAAACTATAAATCTAAGCAGTAACGTTATCAACACCGCTACTGCTAGTAGCTCAAAAAATGCGGCTTTTGAATTGAGATCATTAATATTGCTACTAGGAAGCCCTGCTACAAATTTATCGATCAGTAAAGAATTTTCGCTAGGTTTGACACCTACAGTTATATCGGTTCGCCCTGCTTGAACATCTCCACATGCATAAAGTAAAATTCTTCCCAAAGTCCAGGATAGCTCTCTGTCTTTAACACTTTCTGCGCTTTGGAACAATGGATGGTTACTTTCCACTTTCTCTGTTTCAATCGAGTCAATGCCTGCACGAGGTAGATCAAAACCTTCGTGCAATATATTTAAGACCCAGTTGGCTTTGAAGCAAGAATCTATCAAAAAATTCGTAGGAATTGAATTATAGGCTCCCTTTTCACTATTGTCTTTCATGATTTCCCAATCTGTATTGCAGAATTCTTCAACGTGCGTGCTAAATTTTTCAAAATTATATGTACCGCCTAAATTAAAAATGTCATTAGCAGTGTACCAATATTCAGATGTTCCAATGAATTTGTCTTTATAGTAATCTATTTGCGGTGCATGAACTCCATTGAAAAGACAAGGCTCATCACTACAAGGCAAATTTTTCAATAATAAGGGATATATGGATTTCGAGCATTGCTCGTAATTACCGGTACCCCAAATCTCAAATTCTGTATCTAAGTGACGGAATTTAGTTTTGCAGTTTTTAGGGACACAAGGATCTGATATCTTTCTCGTGGTAAAGTCATCATCGTCAGAATCGTTCGCATTTTCTGGCAAACTATTGATCAGTTGAACCAAGTATCTTCTTCTTGCTTCATTAGCACCAAAACCTAACCATGTACTCACAAAGACACTCCATTCCTGGATGTCACCATTGACACTTTTTAGATATACAGTTGATATATCATCCTTGTGTTTAGATACCTCTGCAGGATCACTTGGTGCAAATGCAATTTGGGTGGAAGCGCCTCCCATATCCATAAAACCGAATGTAAAATGCTCTTCTCTTGTAACATCGTAACTATTGAAATGTCCGAAAAGATAGTTCAAACCTACCCAACCGTACAAGCCTTCTAACTCTCCATCGATCACTTGAATTTGAGACTCACAATTTTGTAGCAGGAAACCGCTTGATTGCCCAATGCCAGCACAAAGGTTGCTTAGAATTTTATTTCTTTCTTTTTCAGGTAATAATCTCATGCCAGCAGTTGCTTGTATAAAGACAGGTGTGTTACCTAGTTTCTCCTTAGGAATTATTTCGGAAGCAAATTCTAACAATGGTTTGACATGATTGGAAAACGCTTTATGAGGCTTCTTATTAAACTTGGAGAGCCCAGGAGTAACTTTATGGGTCCAATCTTTATCCTGGATAATGTGTGGAACTGATTGCAACAATTCTTGATCCTTTGTGGAACTTAGCAGAGAGTTAGGATTCTCCCATTTGAAGATGTGGATTCTTGAACCAGATGAACCTGCATCTATGACAACACCGTAGCGAGTTTCATCAATTTCACCCATTCCAGGAACCACGAGAATTTCGCGAAGTTTTTCTGAACTAGTATGAAATGTTCTTTTTACAACTCTCGTTTTGGCTTATGGCGCGTCAAATATATTATTACATTGGAATGTATAAAATATACAAATACAGCAAAATGTTTAGTTCAAGAGGAGGACAAACATTTCAAGTACTATCAGCTACAAGCTTCAATCTTCGCAGCAATATCAAGAATTTCAGAGCTTTCCACAATTCTGATTTTCTCTTTATTTTTCCAGGTTTCATCGACTGCCAAGTGGACGCCGACTTTACCTACCTCATGGCCATAAACTGGATATCCAATAAGCTTTTGTAGCCGCGTTCTGTAGAACATGCCACACAACTTTGCGGAAATATCACTGGGTAAACCAATGGACGCTAACCTAGTACCTAACAGAGCACCTGGACGCAAGATGATTGTCTGATCAAAATTCAATGCCAAGATATCTCTTTCAATCTCACCTTTCATTCTGAAGTATGGTAAAATGGATTTCTCATTAGAGCCGGCACTGCTAACTAAAATTATTGTTGAGCATCCTTTTTTCTTTGCAACTTTCGCCATCTCTACGTTGAGATCATGGTCGATTTTATATTGGTGCTCAAATCCTGCAACCCCTCTCGTGGTAGCAAGCCCCGTGAATAAGTACTGAATATTATCATCTGGAAAGAGTTCTCCCCATTTGGTGGTATCTTTTTCGACAAGTTGTACCGCGTCAGAGGCGAAAGGTAATGGTCTTCTTCCAAGAACATAAACTTTTGCAAACCTCTTCGATGATTCACAATTTTTCAGAAAAGATGAGCCACAAAGACCAGTAGCCCCTAATATAACAGCACTCATCTTGCTCTATTGACTACTGATATTTTAATTAAGGAATAGTTCTGATAAAAGTTATGAACGCCTTGGAGAAAGATAAGAGAAAAAGGGCGAGTTTTTATATATTTTAGGGTTTTTTCAGTGATACAGCAAAAAGGTATTATTGATTATAGTTTAGTAAGGAAAAATTGTAAATGAAATGAGTGATATTTGCAATGGCTTAGCGAGCAACCTTTTCGGCGAGTATTGTTAATTAATCCTAACGCAGTAAATAAAGCAATACTCACACAATATGCGACTGGAAAGGACTGGTAGCACATGAAGGCGAAGCTCAAAGAACTAGAAACACTAAAATTACTTACTCGAAATTTAGACTCGACTCTGATATATCAAATACATAATGTGCGAATGATATCATAACGCAGCACTTCATACCGTTAGAGAATTATTATTAGTCGTATTTTTTTGCCTGATTTTTTGTACTTGACGCGAACACGTTGACAAGATGGAAATAGAAATAACTTTTCCTGGTAAACATACAACTCTAGCATATAACAGTAGACCAATTTCAAACTATTAATATAAATTTGAATATGAGTGACAGATTGTTTAGGTTAGATGCAGGTATGTTGCATAACTTATGACGTTCGAACCTCTTTGGAGACTACAAACAATTCAGGGTTAGACTAACAAAATTTTTAAATAAGGCTTTCAACAATACGACTGGGGTAAGATAGGTTCAGCCTCTGCAGTAGCTCGATATGCTGCTCATTCAGATCCTTCGGTCAAGATTGAGGAGGACAAACCTTATGCAGAGCTATGGATGGGTACTCATACCAATGTTCCTTCCTACCGCCACGACGATAAAAAATCATTGAGAGATTTGATTGCAGCTAATCCTGAAAAGTTACTGGGCAAGGAAACAATACAAAAATTTCACTCCAAGAACGAATTACCATTCTTGTTCAAAGTCTTATCTATTGAGAAAGTTTTATCAATTCAAGCTCATCCAGATAAGACGCTTGGCAAAATTTTGCGTGCGCAAGATCCAAAGAATTATCCTGATGACAACCACAAACCTGAAATGGCTATTGCAGTGACTGATTTCGAAGGCTTATGTGGCTTTAAGCCACTAGATGAGATTTCAGACGAATTAAAGCGCATTCCTGAACTGAAAGCGATTGTTGGAGAGGAAACTTCGAAGGAATTCATTCAGGCTACTAAACCAAATGCTGCTCCTGGTACCTCTGAGGATTCCAAAAATAAAAAACTGCTTCAAGCTGTATTTGGTAAAGTTATGAACGCTTCAGAAAAAGATATTGTTGAAAATGCTCGTTCGTTAGTTAAAAGAGCTCAAGAACATCCGGAGGATTTCAACAAGCCGGATTTACCAGAGCTAATCATCAGATTGAATAAACAATTTCCAGATGATATTGGCCTCTTCTGTGGCTGTTTATTATTAAACCATTGCAAACTAAATGCCGGTGAGGCGATGTTCTTGAGAGCAAAGGACCCTCATGCTTATATCAACGGTGATATAATTGAATGTATGGCTGCATCTGACAATGTTGTTAGAGCAGGTTTTACTCCAAAGTTCAAAGATGTGGAGAATCTGGTGGAAATGTTGACATATACTTACGATCCTGTTGAGGAACAAAAGATGGAGGCAGAAATTTTCAAAAAATCTTCAGGTGATGGGAACGCAGTTTGCTTTAATCCTCCAATTGAAGAATTTGCCATCATCCAAACCACATTTGAAGATGGGATTGGGACGAGACATTTCGAGCCTTTGGATGGTCCCAGTATTCTGATTACCACTAAGGGTACTGGGTATATCACGGGTGAAGGTGTCACGTTGAGAGCTGAGCCAGGTTATGTTTTTTTCATTGCTGCAAACACTGCTGTAAATTTTCAAGCACTTGATAAGGAATTCGTCACTTATAGAGCCTTCGTGGAGCCTAACTAAATGAAGACCGATAAAAGGTAATTTTAATTATATATGTATAGTGTTAAATAACCCAGCCCGTTGATTTTAAGTTAAGACCAACAACATATATTTAATCCAAGCCAAGCGCTTTTTTCCATTTGACTATCCTCCTTCTCAAGTCACCTTCGCTTTGCTGAAAAATATTGAGTTTTTTGTCAAAAAACATTCCTTTGTAATTATCACCATGTTTTTCGTAAAGCCTCTTCAACCACTCGACTTCTCTTTCACTCTGTTCCCTCTCGTTTCTTACTAATGGTCTACTGGCAAATTTTTCCAACTGCTTGACGACTTCCGTTTTAGAATTATAATTTTTTTCCTCTAATTGGTCTCTCAACTCAGATACGTCTTGGTCGACATCGAATGACTTCATCTTACCATAAACAACTTTAATGACATTTCCATCTGCATCACGCTGAATTCGAGCTTCCCCTTCAGGTATTTTATCTTCCAAGTATTCACCGTCGCTGTTTAATTCCGAATCATTAACGATTTCATCTTCGTGGTCACTGGAATGCTTAACATCTAAATCTTCATCTTCATCGCTATCTTCTTGACTCAGACCTGGATAAGCAGAGGGTCTTTTTTTAACAACTTGCGTCAAGTCAATTTCTTGACCCCCGGCAGGTGCTTGTAATTTCGACCGCAGCCCCAATTTTTTATAATTTTGGGACATTGTTAAAGAGTAATCCCAATTTGCTGCAATGATGGAGTTCGAACGAATGTTTATTTTCCTCTGCCTATCTTTAGTTCTTCGAGTTGCCTTGCCTATAGAAGACTTGGCCATCTTTCTCTTCCTTACGGACGTCATTCTTAATCGCTTTACAGGCTTAGTGATACGTTTTTGTTATGATAAAATACCGGAACTCCAAAGATTGTAGGTGAATACTCAAAAGCAGTGGCTGTTCTTAAATTAAAATGTTTACTCAAGTCCCGTTCGGAATAGATGAGCTCATCTCATCGCATCTTCGGTCTGATATGCTAAAATCTGAAAAATTTTCACGAAGGGTGATCACGTGAAACTTTTCTGCCTTAGATAGGATTGGTTAGTTTCAAAATCATTGGTTTTCATCTGATTTGAACTCTCCATTAGACCTTTAATTGAAAGATTTGCTGTGCATCATTATATGTCCATTCAATGCGTAGTTCATTATCAAATGTTAATGCCATGGCATCGCTGCAAACGTGTTCGGGCCTCCAGAGAAATTCTCTCCGGAGGACCCGCTCGTTAATGAAAAAGCCTGCTTGTCATATAGACTGAAAAGCATTGAAAAATGCGCCACGAATAAGGGAATATTCATACTTCGAGGTAGTGGGTGAATAAATCATAAGATAAAATTTCTTCTTAACATTGAGCTTAAGCGTAAAATGGTACCTCGAAATAGCCGTAAAGATCAATCAAAACATAAAAGAGGTAATAATTCCATGCCTATTGGTTCTCCTGGGATATTGGACGCGGTGATCGAAAAAAAAAGCGCTGACCATGATGATTGTGATCCTAGTCAATTGATTGAGAAAATTTCCTTGAACGATCAAATGAAGCCTGCGACCGCTGAGGACATTGTGGCCCAGAAGCTCGAAACTAAGAAGAATCAAACCTATAATTGCATTACCATTTCTACCGCTCAACTACTTCGCCAAACAGATGGAACAAATGAGCGGCAAATGTTCACAAAAGACGAAAAGTATGCACTTCAAGTTGAGGCTGATTCCCGATCAATCTTTGTGGGTAACATCCCCCCTGAAGTTACCCCGGAAATAATCGAAGAGCATTTTCAAACTTGTGGGATTCTCAAAAGAATAACATTATTGTATGATAAAAACACGGGAGCTCCAAAAGGCTATGCATATGTTGAATTTGAGGATCAAAGTGCGCAGGAAAGAGCCTTAGCTTTTAACGGGACAGAACTGAAAGGGAGAAGCGTTAACGTCTACAAGAAGAGAACAAATTTACCTGGATATCACAGGAACTCTCCGTATAAAAAGGATAACCTGTATTATCGTCAACAATTATATCATACCAGTGGAGATGACTTCCAGGATTTCAACGACATGGGTCTCTACCAGCCATCGTTTCGGCATATTCTTCGCGGTAACAATGATCGAGATAGTCATAGAGGTTCCAAAAAGGAAAGTCCTTATAGGAGTCCACACAAGGCAAACTGGCCTGATCATGGTAAGAGCCCTCCATCTAGTGTACAGGTCGAAGAGAAAGCGAATTCTAAGAACGATCAAACTGAACACCTCACGACGCAGGTCCGTAAGTGATTTTCGCAAAATTACCACGCTCGAAATTACTGTAAATAGTCTATTCTACTTAATCTCTTAATTTTATTCAGCACACGGTTCCATCAATTCCAACTTCACTAGCAATAGGGCCATTCAAATTGAAATATTTTTGGTCATCTCTTCCAGAAATACAGAAATGAGGAAATATCTCACATTTGATAAGTGAAACTGACATAAAATATAATCTTCGCTATAAACTTGAAAACCAGTTTCGGAAGTAAAAACTATAAACTTTATTAAGAAACGCGTGTTAAAAACGTAATAAAAAACTTTATCCTATAAATAAAACACTGCTTTTAAATAAAGAGTATTTAAATTATTAATCATTAAAAATGCTGAAGAAACTTTTGAAGCAATTATGCACGTGTGTTTCAGTCAAGTTCTGTGTACCATCATCACAGCACGCGTGAACTAGATTGGTTGAAAAATAACAACTCAGTTAATAACATGCTTTAGCACCTTACGAACTACTCTCACGAAGAACGCGATTGCTGAGAAGACAGACGGTCATGAAGATTACTAAATTTCTCATCTCCTCAATTGCTTTACCTATCCTTTTTGCTGATGCCAGTGATGTATCCAAAGAAGTGTCTAAAGATATTCCTGAGGATGTCGGAATGGGTCATTTAAATTTAGAGCAAACTCATAATGAAGGTTCATCAGAACCTCAATTTGTGAATATCGATGTTACATATGACATTCTTGAGAAGCCTGGTCTAAAATTTGATCAACCATTAGAGTTTTCAGCAGAAGAATTCGCTACATTCAATTTTACTGTCAAGAATAACGAAGACTATAACCTCACCGTTATAGGTATCTCAGGAAATGTTGTCAGTAACCCTGGCGGGCTACCAGTTGCCAACATCACTGCGCAAAGTGTGGGTCCGTATGAAATTCCAATTAATGGCACACTTTATTTCCAAACTGCCATTCAACTGATTCTCCCAGAAGGTGCCTTTTTTGTCGCACCATTCATTGGGATCTTAAAAGACGAAAATGCCATGAGACTAGGGATTCGTCCACTGTCTGTTTTCGTTTTGCCTCCAGCAATGTCTTTCTTTAACCCTGGCTTTCTATCTGTTCAAATTATTATGGGCTTGTTAATTGCGGGTATTACATATCTATTCATGAATTCAAACAAGCGTGTTGCCAAAAAAAGCAAAACCCCATCTAAACCAAATGTTCTAGATGAGTCATGGCTGCCAAATACCCATAAGAAGTGAAGAATACTTGGAAGAAAAACGGCAGGCTCTTAATATATAGTGTATAGATATAATTTGCGGACTTGTTGGCAATAAGTATTCCTTTAGACTTTTAGGCCTGTAAATCAAGTGCATCTAAAAGATCCTCTATAACTTCGATATCCTGCTGGTATTCCAGTATCCCAGAATTTTTTAGAAGGCCCATGTCTTCTTCATTGCTTAAAAACTCTATATCATCAGGTTCAAACGCATACTTTTCCAACAGATAAAACCTAATATCGTCAATCAGCTCTATAGTATCCGTTTCCTCTCTTGCAGAGATTCGGCGGGAGCTTTGCAGTACGGCATTCTTCAGCGCTGGATCTTTTGCATAAGTCCGGATGTTTTGAGCTATCACTCGGGCAACAAAATGTTCAATTCTTTCCATCCTCGTTTCCCATGAGACGCAAAGTATATCGAATATAGAGTAATGCTTCAAGACTTCTTTGCTTTGTGTAATGACAACTGCAGCCATGGATTTTAGGCGGTCCTCCAAGAGAATATCGGCCACAAGCAAAACATCAACTGCATGTTGCCATGGAATATCCGAGCTATCGTAGTACAAGTACCTGAGAATAATGATAGCAATCTCGAACTCGCAACGTGGGAATTTAACAACGACCAAAGCACTCAAATTATCACTATTTTGACAGTGCCTGTTTCTTGCATAGACTGAACTTTCAGACAACGGAAGCGCAAACATGAGTTTAAAGTAATAGGCACGACTCAAAACTGCAAGATGACAAGGAACCGCTCGCTTCTGCTTTTCAGAGTTCTCAAGGATCAATATTAAATCCGGAAATACGGCGCTCTGTCCCATTGAAAGAATATTTTCCCTTTTAAGTCCTTCGCCCTTGGGTAAATTTATTGTGTTTTTCAAAATACCTTCATTAACAAAGTCACAGAGCTGTTCTCGAGCCAGTTCTATGAACTTATACTGATACTCGGCCATTAATGTTGACTTCTCTGTAGGATCATATATATGTCTTGCCTTTTCCAAGAATTCTGCCAAAATAGGCATATCCCATCTAATCGAAAAATCTATCAATGGATCATATTCCTTTTGATCAATTTCGTGCAAAACAGGCACCAAATAAATGAATTTGATAATCGTATTCATTTCTCTTGAGGAAATCCCCGTTGGTAGATTAATAGTATGTTTTCCGTTCCATCGTGTAGATAGAATTCTCTTAAAGACGCTACTTCTACTGCTGAGAATGAACTTGTGTAGTTTCAAATTATTCGATGAGGGAATAGTTTCAGTCGAATTGAAGCAAAGATCATGGGCATCTATAAAATAATCACCTTTTATCAAAGATGATATATGCATTGTGAACGGCTGATTGACATCGACAGCTTTTGAAATGTCATATCTTAGGAGAACGTCTCTTATAGAGTCAGTTAACGCTCCATATATGCATCGAGCACCTTCGTATCTATCCCTGTCACAAACCGCTCCCCTTTTCAAAAGTAACTTAACAACATCTTCATGACCACAAAGGCTCGCTAAGAAAAGAGGAGAGTTATCGAATTGGTCAACATCATTCAAATTGACTCCTGTAGATATCAAGCGATCCACATTATCGGTATCCCCAATCCTGCAAGCATAGCACAGCTCAACAAAATTCTTCTCCATTGGGCATGAAGTTACGTTTCGGCTATACTCAGATTCTAAAATTCATATGGAGGCTTGCGTACCCCATAGATTGTTTCTATCTATTATTTGTGTGATTTGAGGACTGTGTAAGCATCATGGTTTCTTATGAATGTCGCTCCGAGCGAGACATTCACGATATGGTATATATGAAAGATGGAATATACAGGCGCCACGCAAACACGAAAAGCCATTAATACTAATAGAGTGAGTAATACGGAACAGCACGATTTAGTGTCAAGCCTTATACTGCTATGAAGCTTTTCATCAGCAGAAACCCGCGGTCTCTAGTAGTGTCCTCTAGCGGGCACCATTTGTCGTTCCAGAGGGTTCTTGTTCCTGCGACCCAGCAAAACCAACAGCAAAACCAGAACGTCAAAACCCCCACAGTAGCAATTCGTCTTATTGGAGAAGAGGAACTAGTTGGCAGTGGAAGATTTACTGAGGTTAGAAGCAGAATATTCAACGGGTTATTGGGGCTCTTGGCAATAAATGGAAATTTATACGTTGGAGTCATCTCGGGGGTGCAAAAGGTGGGATTTCCAAGGTGGAAATCAGAGAACTCCACTATCATATCTTCAGAGAATGTTTACAAAGTTTTAGATGTTGATTTTTACAGCCTTGATAGCGAAGTTTTTGATCACCTTTTCATGGATATGTCAGAACAGAACTATGAGAAACTTATACACGAGCACCCCTGTGGACCTCTGAAGAAGCTCTATAGCGATGGAACCTTCTTTTACTCTAGGGATTTCGATATATCGAATGTGCTCAAGAATCATGGTCTATCTCATAGTCTGGATTACACAATCGATAATCAAGACTTAAATTACATTTGGAATAACAGTTTAATATCAGAAATAGTTAGTTGGAGAAGCAGACTGTCACCTCAGGAAAGACAATTCATTAATGGTGAGTTTTTCAGCTTTTTGATGAGAGGGTTTTATAAAACAATTTTGGTGGACACTAAGGGTGGGCCTGCCACCATGACATTAGTTTCGAGGATATCAGCAGAGAACAAACAAGATTCACTAGAGTTGGAGGGAATAGATGAGGATGGAAGAGTGTCCAGCTTTGTAGAAACTGAAATAATTGTAACGACCGAGAAGTTGATTTTTTCCTACACTCAAATCAGCGGTAATGCACCACTGTTTTGGGAGGTCGTTGATAGCCAGCTATTATATGGTCACAAGTTGAAACTCACCAAAAGCGTTGAGCACAATCAAGCTGCTTTTGATAGACATTTTGATAATTTGGCCTCAAAGTATGGCGTGGTGAGTATTGTAAATCTTGTGAAACCTAGGAGCGAGTCCCAGGAAGCACTTGCCAGCGCTTATAAGAGTTGTGCGGAAATTAAAGGGCTTAAAATTACAAATGTTGAATATACTTCGGGTCTCTTGACCAAAACACCTCATAAACTTCTTTACCTTTTGAAGCAGGACATCTATGAATTTGGCGCGTTCGCATACGATATAAAGAAAGGGATATATGTGGGAAAGCAGACTGGTGTATTGAGGATAAGCGCTTTTGATGCTATTGAACGTTCAAATACTGTTGAACAGCTTGTAAGCCGAGAGGTTTTGGAACTTTCTGGTAAAGAAGCCTCAATGGATGTGACAACGTTATTCGTACAGGCACACAACAAATTGTGGTCTGAAAACAACTATTGGCTTGGCAGAACTTACTCAAAATACTACAAAAGTCCTGGGAAATACAGAAAAATTTATGAAAAACTGTTTTTTTCGAGAGTAAAGCTTTACGATCCTTTGCATTCCACGATAATTAGATATCTAAAGCAAAGGAAAGCTTCCTACACGTACGAAAAAGATATTAGTATATTTGCGGGCACCTTTAACATAAGTGGTAAAATTCCCCCAGAGGATATCAAAGATTGGCTTTGTCCCGTAGACTCGGACGGCATAATTTCCGCTCCAGATATATATGTTGTGGGTCTTGAAGAAGTTGTTGAGCTGACGCCAGGCCACATGTTGTCCACTGATCCCTATGTCAAGCAATTTTGGGAAAAGAAAGTTCTAAGCATAATAAACATCTCCTGGTCGGACAAAAAGTATGGCTGTGTTTGGAGCAGTCAGCTGGGCGGTGTTGTTCTGATGCTATTTGTGAGCGAGACTGAGCATCAGAAGGTGAAGCATATCGAAGGCGATATGAAAAAAACAGGCTTCGGAGGTATGACTTCCAATAAAGGTGCCGTTGCCGTTAGTTTCAAGTACTCTGCGACCAAATTTTGCCTTCTTGTGTCTCATTTAGCAGCTGGTTTAGAAAATGTAGAGCAACGGCATAATGACTTCAAAACAATTGTGAAAAACATACGATTTTCAAGACGACTACGAATCAAAGATCATGACGCAATAATCTGGATGGGTGACTTTAACTATAGAATCTTAATGACCAATGATGAAGTTAGAAAGTTGATAGCAGCGGAAGAATTTTCAAAATTATTTGAAAAGGATCAGTTAAATCAACAGATGATTGCAGGCGAGGCTTTCCCCTACTATCATGAAATGGAGATTAACTTTCCCCCAACCTACAAGTTCGATCCTGGCACGAAAACTTACGATACCAGTGAAAAGATGCGTATCCCAGCTTGGACAGACAGAATATTAAGCAGAGGATCAGTACTCAAACAAACTAAATACGGATGTGCTGAAGATATCCTTTTTTCAGATCATAGGCCTGTCTATGCAATCTTTACAGCCAGAGTTACAGTTTTAGACGAAATTAAGAAGGCTGCCTTGTCCTCCGAGATTTATGAAAAAATCTCAGATAAACTCTCTGATTTGAATGAGGAAGAAAAGTTGACTTTATTAAACGACGGTAGTTTAATTCTTGATGGCATAGATCAAGAGAGCGTGAATGTGGCCAATACAGATAACTTCAGCATTCAAGCAAAGCAGAATAGAGGGCGACTTCCTCCGCCTAGCTCCGATCAAGAAAAGTGGTGGATAGGTGATGGGAAGCAAGTTAATGTCGTCCTTGATGTAGATACAGAAAAATCAATTCTCAACCCCGGCCGTAATGTAAATCCTTTTTACGAAGAAGGGGAAGAGGTTCCTCTATACGTACCTAGATGATATTTTTTTTTAATATATATGTGCATATTTCGAGCGAGTATATGAAAGAGATGGCCAAAAATTCACAGTCAAGACATGACGTGCCAGGACCTCAACCAGTAAAGATCTGTATGTCACACTTTGTTTCTTCACCTACTGGAGCTCAGCAATCTCTTTTCGTTTGGTCCTGCTTAATGGGGGAATCATAAACAATATCAGTCTGCTGCATCTTCTCAACCTGTTCGAGCAACTGTTCCATCCTCTTTTCCATTAGATCTAGTTTCTTTTCCATCTCGCTAGCTGTCTGTTCCCCCTCCTGTAGTCCTTTGTAAAGTTTTGCAAAATCTGCGGCGCTGAAATCTTCCGTACTTGAGAGATCTGCTGTCATATTGAGTCTGAAGATCTGCTTTCTTGCTTTTTAAAAAGCCTCGATCTTTTGGCTTGAGGATCTCCCACATTAATTCTTGTTTCATTTAACCATCATGCTTTTGTGCGGTACGTGCGCGCCGAGCGGCCTGCTAAACACGTATCCGCTATACTAACATTTCTTTCACCCTACTGTAATGAAAATTAGTTTATTAGCCAAGCAAAAGAATAAAGAGAATCTTCATTGGCACCTGGTTAACCAATCGCGGTTTGATTTTCTGCTTTGGTGCTCGTTTAAATGTTGAATATTTGCATTTTGTTGTGTTTGGCCGTCTGTTATTGTGTTGACGCTTTGAGCGTGCACGGTTCCAAGACATTGGTTATATATGATGATAGATTGCACCAGCTAGACGAATTCTCTACGTTATTTCATTCCCTCAGTGCACGTTCTTTTGACTTAGAGTATTCCCCTCTAGGTAACGATTCTTCGCCAATTGATCTATACGAAGATGAAACTAGATTGTATGACAATTTAATCATTTTTCCAACAAAGGGTAAAACCATAAATAGAAAACTTACAGTGAAGAAGCTACTCGATTTCTTCAATGATGGCGGTGACATTTTCGCTATCACTTCCCCGGATGCTGTCGCTGAGCCTGTTCGCCTCTTTTTGAATGAACTGGGAATCTACCCAAGTCCAAAAGATACTAAGCTGGTTGATTATTTTCAAGAGACGCCTAACGTGGTAAAACTATCTAGTGGAGAAGTTCAAAATGTGTTTGTTTTCGAATCTGATACCGAAACCGATTTGATTTTTGAGGATAGTTCTGTTGTGTTACTTGACAATCGCGAACAGATTGTCCCTATTTTGGCGGCACCGAGAACTTCTTTCACGGTGGGCAAAAGTAGTGAACCTTGGGCATCAGGCTCACAAGGGTTTTTAATCGCTGGGTTTCAATCTTTGAAAAATAGTCGTGTAGGCTGGATAGGTTGTACTGAATTTCTGAAGAATCATAATAAAGGTGACAATGGCGATTTTATTCAAGAGTTTTTAAAATGGAATTTCAGGGAGAAAGGTTTCATAAAAATTGTCAAGAGTTCACACTCTCATTCTGACGGTACCCCCTACGAGATTCTTCCTTACAAAATCAAGGATACAGTAACGTACGAAATCGGTGTTTCGGAATGGAATGGTGAGAAATGGGTCCCATTCCTGGCAGATGATCTTCAATTCGAATTAAAGATGATAGACCCTTACTATCGCTTGCCCTTAGTTCCTTTGAAAGAAGATGAAGAAACTCAGTATTATACCACAGGTGAATTCCCTCTACCTGATCACCATGGGGTCTTTACCTTTCAAGTAGACTACAAGAGGCTGGGCGTCTCCTTTGTATCTGCGTCTGATGTGAGGGCTATTCGTCACTTAGCACATGATGAGTATCCAAGAAGTTGGAATATCACCAATTCGAGAGTTTACCTGACGACCATTTTCGCATTGATTTTCGCTTGGATATTATTTGTTTTCTTATTCATCTCAACATCATCGACTAGTAAAATAGTAACCGGTGATAAAAAGAATAACTAAAGTTGTCTTATAATCGACCGAATTTTGTGAATTATGCCTGAAGGAGGACTATATTGCACGTACGTAGTTTTTATATTTTAAACAAAAGAAAATTAAGAGTCTACATCTATTATCTATTGTGTAACTACTTGGATTTTATTGTCTTTCTTCCACTTTTCAAACTGCTCTGCAGTTTTTACGAGTTCAGTTTTCATGGCCGAGATAGTTTCAGCTAGTCTATCTTTCTTGGTCTTGAGTATGGGAACAGTTGTTTCAACATTGCTTTCAACAAGCGCTCCTCCCACCATTCTGTAGCATTTTCTGCTAGGCTCAGAGTTGCTCAGTGTTTGCAAGACAATTTCGTGCTCATCCTTGTCATGACCGAGTTCAATTATCTTTCCTTGCATCTCTTCCAAAGTTTGTTTGAACTCATTGTACTTCACTTGGAAAGCTGTTTACCCAGCTTGTTAGTTAATGTTTAAAATTTGTTCGAAACCTTATATCTCATTCATATGCATACCATTACTAGCCTGCTCCATCTCTTCTTTGCGATATACTTCTTATTTTTTGTTGCTAAGTCTTCTCTACTTTACTTTTTTAAGCGTAATCTAAATTATTCAAGATTCAAAAAGCTGATCAACTTAATTTGTCTTCGCCTCAGTATAACAGTCATGTATCTTTCTTTAATGCAGTCTTGTCCTTGATCGTATTTGGGCTTGCTGGCGATATAGCATAGAGGGAGGCACCTAGGAAAACAAGTACGATGCCTACATAGCAAGTTAATGAAAGATCACTACCAAATATATAAAAGCTTAATAGCAAGCTCAAAAACTTTCGGAAAAGTAGAGTCACTGATAGGGTTAAAGCGTTCGTTTTACTAGCAAATAGATTGACACTTTTTATGCACACTTGCTGAGTAAAAATGTTCGCTATCAGTAAAATTTCTTTGTTCAAATTGATCGAAATGGTTGATATTGTTAGCGTCAATTTCTGTTCTGAGCTTTTTAAAGCTGAATACTCTTGAAATAGTTTCCTATATTGTGTTAAAAAGAGTGGTAAGGACAGTGCATGTGTATAAAAAAGGTTTTCTCTCCAGTGATTTCCATATTTTCTGTATGCCCACTCAGTGTAAATGGAAAGTGTTGAGGAAGCTATTGAGGATACTGTAATTAAACCGATACCAATCAAAAAATTTGCTCTGGGAGGCTGACTACTGCCATTTGGCATTGCTAAAACTCGAATGCTGGTCCAGTTACAGTCTGTGTCTTTGAAAATGGACGTAATTATGGCACCTAAAGTTAAAAGAAAGGCCGAAAATATCTGGATCTTTGTGTAACTCTTACCAGCGAAGAGCCAGCTTATAATCATAGTTATCACAGTTCCAGAGCTTCTAAATACTATATGAAGCGGAACGGTGATCCCATAATCGAAGACACTATTATTCGTAACAGAGCTCACGTAATATAGTAAAACAGCCACTATGTAAACCCTCAGTGAAATGCTTCTTGATTTGAAAAAGGGAAAGCCTCGCTTCACATCCACAAATAGAAATAGTCCTTCAACTGTTACAACCAAAAATTGACAGAAAGTCAAGATGCTCCCAATACCTGAGTTTTGAGTTGCGATAATACCCTCCAGCGTTAGAACACTAGAGCAGCAACCCCCAAATAGAGCTGCAAGAGGACCGAGTATGCTCAGATCCATTATGCTAATTTGCTTAATTCTAACAGTCTTGCAAACAGAAGTAAATTACCTATTTTTTTCGAGCAATTATAGCTTGAGATCGTGAAGTGGACCGTGAAGTTCACACGCGAGATGAGAGATATATGATAAGTCAAGAAGGGAGAGAAGGGTTAAACATCGAAGGCTGCCTATTGGAAAGAAAGTGTTACTCTCTATATCATGAAAAAACGGGTCAATTATTCCTTTAAGACCATAGAAAATGGTAGTGCATACGAAGAGTTGAAGCTACTTAATATGATACCAAGCCATAAGCAGTTAGTTCTTGGTTCAGTGCTTAACGCAGTGGATATGGAGCTATCGCAAGTCAAGAGAGGTTTGCTAGCCGTCTATGATGTTATGGAAAAGGATATAGACATAGAGAATGAGCAAATGAATAAAGTCGAGTTGCAGTTAAAAAAATCATTCAAGAAAGTTGACCATATATACCGAAAGACAGTAGAAAGTAGAAGAGAAAATGAGGTCTACGAATCTTCAAAGATTATTGATAATTTCCGCAAAAGTGTTGGAAACCTAGATGAAACTACGAACGGTCTAGATGCAACAATTGGTATCATTTTGGAGAACATGTCAAAAGTGGACTCAAGATTCCCAGAAAAAAGCCGACTACTCAATGACCAAGTGTTTAACAAGCAGCATTACCCTCTATCTTACCAATTAATGCGGAAAAAATGTCCTCGAGTTTTTATGAATGATGCTAATAAGGGAGCAATCGAACAGAGTGACCCTTGTAAGGCCGAGTCAAGTTCTCCATTTGCCTCTGACCTCAATGCGGCGCTCGAAATTACACCTACGACAAAATTTAAAGATGCACAAATAGCTAACAGCATCGAAGATACGATTTCTTTATACAGAGCCTCAAAATCACTGCGACAAAATTCCTTAATTCCTCTCAAATCGATATCTGATACTTTCATTCCGCCCTCCCTGAGGGAAACAAGATTACCGATTACCTCGACAACACTGGAAACAATTAGTGCGAAAGACTTTTTTAGAACTGGGCCACCTTCAGGAGTAGGCGACGATCATGAGAATTAGTTATCAATCCCTTCTTTGAATATTTTTAGATTAAACTACCTAAAAGCTATGTACAAAACTCTTAAACCCTTGATGGGTGCCTTTGGTTTAGAACCTTCATGAGAATAGGCTTGAAAACTTCGGACATGGCAGATTTTTCATAAACCTCTACTAAACTCCCTTCCAAAGAATGTTGGTTCTCAATCAATTCGACGAATTTGGGATCTATTGGAATGTTCCCAAGATATGGTACGGCAAACTGTATTGCGAGTTTTTCACCCCCTCCACTTGAGAAAATGTTTGTGCATTCAGTACAATATGGACAAACAAAGCCTGACATGTTTTCCACTATGCCTAGTATATTCAGGTCAACCTTTTTGCAGAAGTTTATTTCCTTTTTCACGTCGGCAGTGGCTACTGTTTGCGGTGTAGTTACTATTATTGCTCCATCTGGTCTGGCCCATCTAAGTTGTTCAGCAATCGATATATGCTCATCAGAGGTACCAGGTGGTGTGTCTATTAAAAGATAATCGAGTTCACCCCATGATACATCGGAAATGAACTGCTTGATCATCGCGGTCTTCTTGGGGCCTCTCCATACAACACTACTGCCTCTATCATCTAGTAGAAACCCCAATGAAACGACACTCAGATTACCAGAGCCCACAGGAACTTCCATAGAAACAGGAACCCAACCATTCCCTGATTGAAAAATAGATTCTTTCTCCAAACCAAACATCCTAGGAAGTGATGGCCCAGTCAAATCAATGTCAAGCACACCAACTTTGTATCCCATCGCACATAGAGTGAGAGCCGTTTGAGTAGTAACTGAACTCTTACCCACGCCACCTTTACCCGATAAGATAAGTATGATGTGTTTCACTTTGCTTAGCGAAGCCGCTGGAATTGTTTCCTCTGCTTCCATGGACTTAAACTAGTTCGAGGTATTGCATGCCTAATCTCTTTATCTAAACTGTATTATCTTATATTACTAAGATATTGGTATATTTGGTATTTTAGTTCCAATTCTCTCTAATGACTTTACGTCTATAATGATAGATATTATATCCATAGCAGAGGATGATTCAATGGCCAACAAAACCCATCGGAAACAGCCTCATATGATGCCTTCGATTTGAACGGTCACCGCCACCAAAATATATATTTAAAGTTTGTTCCAAAAGCTCACACATATTTTTCAACCAATGAGCTCAGCGTATGTCTAATTGTGCCCTTTAGTACTCATAAATGGAGCACTTGTGTTGTTCAGTCCAGAAATGTTCGTACTAACTAGAAAGTTCAACAGATATGTCAATAATACGCTTCATCAAAGAGACACTAATCGAACGCGACTGTTCGGAATACATAAAGAGCCAAATGATGAAAACGAGGAGTATTTGTCTCCTTACTTGAAAGGTAACAAAAACGGAATGAGCTATTCGCAAAGTTCTCTAGCACAGTTAGAATCCCAGAGCGATGAGCAAGTCGGCCTTATGGGTCAAAGAATTCAGGCATTGAAGTCACTATCTTTGAAAATGGGAGACGAAATCAGAGGTAGCAATCAGACTCTGGACACCTTGGGTGACACCTTTCAGAATACGGCCACTAAATTGAAGGGAACTTTCAAAAACATGATGCTAATGGCAAATAAATCTAGAATAAGCATCAAAAACTGGCTTTTAATATTTTTCGTAGTGGGATTACTATTCTTTTGGGTTTGGATTCGCTAGAAGCCGTGACCTGCGGGGATGCAGGTTGGAATGCTCCACAAAAGGCACCATCTCGACACTCTTCTACAAGAAAAAACAAGAAAAACCAAAACACCTGTACTTAAAGAATCATCGATTCTATTTATATATCATTAAACGAAGAAGTTGTTCAAAATATCAACTCCAAGATCTTGAAGAATCTAGACAAACTGCAAAGAATTCAAAGAGGTGGGAAAAACATTATTCCAAAATGTAACTAAGCTCAATCTTTCGATCTACTTTTTTCACTTGCGCCCAAAAGTCCAACCATGTTTCTCTTTGCGCTGTACCTTTTTCCAATTTTTCTTTTTTTGTAAATTCGAATGCCCTTATAGCTAGTGAATGTTAGGCAGATCACCAACGCATAACCCCAAATTCCATTCATACGTATCAAATCGAGGGCCTTCGAGGGGTCACTGTAAGGTGGCCCTAATACGTGGCCTTGTGAATGATGTGGATATGCTGATTTGTCATGAAGTAAGACATTAACAAAGGTTTCCCTAATTTTGTATGGATCTGCAAATAAAAAATCACCAAAAACATCTGTCTCATAATAAGTTTTGCTATGTTTATCAACCAAAATTACTCTTCCCATCCAGTCTTCTTCCAAGATGTTCTTGAGGCCCAATTGCTGCAGAATAATTGGGTGTTGTGATATATCTAGATATCCTAAAATGACTTTCATGTCGTCTTTATGAACTATTTCCTTTCTTGCCGCTTCAAGAACTGCGTCCGTCTTGGCTCCGCTTTTCTTCAAAGCATTCGCCTTTTCCAACCTTTGCTTTCTCTTAGTTGAGATGTCATCAATCATTTTTCCCATACGCACATCCTCATAATCGTATGCACCTATCATAAGCTCTTTGAGACTCTCGATGCTTTTACCTGTGCTAGCCAAATTATCTGTGTTGACTAGTCCGATAGCTAGGGCGCTGTAGGTATCAGGCTCAAAGTTGAGCAGCTGCTTGAAATTGTTTGGGGTGACCTCATTTACAACAGGCAAAGAGTATTTCTTGATCCAAGACATTATGTAGTCCAAATTTCTCAACTCTGTTGTCGAGAAACCACTGAAAACATGTGGAATTTTGTCTGCATCTCTAAAAATATAAATGTTTGGATTTTTCGGCATAACGTTCAGGTCGATGTACTCTTCCCGAGGTATCTTTTTTGGCTCATCTTCTTTATAATTGATCAGTTTGTACATGGACCCAAATGTCATCTGCACAGCTGAAATCATATCCTCTTCAGTTTTGTATAAATATGCATTGGGTATCTTCGAAATTGGCTCAACGAGATTTTCCAAGAAGAGAATGTCCTCTGGTACTACAGTGTCAGGATGATATGAGAATACGACATGAATTTTTCCCTCTGAAGGTGTACTGCCAGGAGGGTGGTAAACCTTGAAGTCTTTATCAACTAGTTCCATTACATCGTCTCCCGATATTTTAGGAAGCTTACTATTTTGTAGCGTTCTCTTCGCAAAATCTTCATAAACAGATATATGACTTGAAAATGGACCTTCGTAGATAAACAGGTTGTTAGTTTTTTGACCTGGTATTACCAATGCAACTCCAGGGTATCTATCGGCTCTGTGATTGACAACTTGGACTAAATCGGAAAAGCCAAGTTTCTCGCACAAAGTGGGGGAAGCTTGGCAATTTACATGACCGGTTGATATGTTTGAAGCAGCCAAACTAACAGACAATACTTTCCAAGCCTTTTGAAATGGTTCACACTCGTCACAATTTTCAAACATAAGATCACTTGAACTTCTTGTATTCTTCGTTGGCCAAAAAGAGACTAAATATGGCTTGTCACCTTGGCCGGCTAGTAAGTTTGCAAATTTTCCAGCTGAAATGAGTTCACTGAGGCTTTTAGAGGTCTCAACTTCCAAATTTGACGGTTCCTTGACTGCTTGACGTGCAAAATCAATGAGGTTCTCCTTTGATCTGGGACGTCCGCTAGGAAAACTTTCAATGAACCCTCTTGGACCATATAGTCTTATCGATGGATAAGAAGGTATCTTCTCCTCTGAACAAAGATCACCGCTAACAAAGCAATTAACCTGAGACAACGAAATATTCAATCTTTTACCCTCTTCATGAAATGTTTCCCAAGTATCTTTCCAAACAGGGGCTAGACTTTTGCAATGACCGCAATATGGGCTATAGAATTCAACAACATGTAAGCCGGTCCTTGACATGAATTCCTTTTCCTTGAGTGGTTCAGGGAACTTTGCCGTTGTTTCAGGACTCTCAGACAAGTCGGCAAAAACATGACGAGAGAAGAAGAGTCCCAATATGACTACAAACCAACAGATCTTCATTATCGAGAAAAAAAATCGAAGATAAGTAGAATTGTTTTACCCTGGTCACTTTCCCCTCATAGATTAGACTAAGAGATTAAACATTGATTTTTACCAACATATTTTTGAGCACGAACTGTCGCATCGCCCGACAGAGAAAGCCCTGCCCGGCCGGCACTTGTGCACCATGATTACGCATATAGGATAACAGAAAATACAGACGATATATAGACATGTGAAAACGAGATGTGATTCTCTAATTTATCTCGCTTCGTTGATGTTTATCAGATGATTCCTCACGTATTCAAATGAGACTAAAGCAATCGCAGACGCTGGCACTGTGCGTACTAGATTAGTCGTGAACCCAGAATAGAAACCTCGAAATCCTTCAGTTCTGTACGTCGTCTTTATAAGTGGAACCAATTTATGTTGAACAGAATTAGGCAAATCTGATTTCAATTGCATTCTAGTTCTCAGAATTTCGTGCGGGTACGTTATGAGTGAAGCGATCATTTTGGAAACGCACGATGCCATGATCAATTTCTGCAAGTCCAGAGTTTGATCTTGTCTCCTTGAATTTTTATAATCTTTGATATTGTAACAATTAAATGCGACTTTCAATTTTTCATACACTGGAAAATGGATCGCTACATGTAAAAGTCCCAAGAAGGACGGTACCAGCCCTGCATAAAATGATTTAATACCTTCTTGTTTGTAAATTTTTCTAAAAGCATCAAAAGTACCTTTGTAATGTGTTGGATGTTGGGAAACGTGTGTTTGTAACATTAACCTAGTCTTTATAACCCAAATTGGGTTTGTCACTACCGTTGAGACGGCACCCGCAGTAATTGCGGAGCACGAATAGGAAGCAAAATCCCAATTGGGGAAAACCTTTGGATAAAAATCTTTACAAACTTCATAGAATGAGAAGTATATCATCCACGTTGGGAAATAACCCATTATTATCGGTACTAGCCCTTTGTAGAGTCCTCGTACTCCTTCATCTCTCACTATTGTCTTGAAAGTTCCAATGAGCCCATGATAATATCTGTTTTCAGCGATGGATTGCAGCCCCTGGGCCTGTAATCTTGTCTTCGCAACATCAAGAGGGCAAACTACGATCCCGGATACAAAACCCGACACAGCACCTGATAAAGCGGTTATTTTCGTATCACTCAAGGAAGAACTAAAGATAACATTTGTATGCCACCCAGACGCACCATGCCCGTCAATGAGCCTATCTGTATTACCCGTGAGATGGGTCACTTTTCTCATTGGTTCGATCACATCTGAGCTGGACAGTGGCGACGTTCCATCTGGAACTAAAAAACCTTCGTGTGTTTCTAACGTCTGCTTATATTTAGAATCCAGAACTTCATCCTGGACCATTTTATTCCTATACTTCGTGAAAGTCCTAATGCTATCGAGTTTGAGCTTCTGGTGAAAATAATATATTACAATGCAAACAAATACGGAGCCTTGGAGATGCCTAGCAACCGTATCTCAACTAACGAAACAAAAGATCTCGAAAACAGGCAAACCTACTATTAACTATGCTGTAATTGATCGGATTTAATCTAAAAATTTGTGATACTTCGAGGACTTCTCAGGTACTCTTAAAAATTTATCAATATGGATTATGAGGTAAGATTTAGGACAAGGTAATCCGGTGCAACGAAAGTTATTCGTATAGCCTACACGTTACCTTTGAAACCTTATGAACTTAGATGCGAATCGATATTAATAGATCAATTTTGTAATAAGCAATTGCTGATTGGAGGGTTTTTACGGCTGTCAGTTGTCGATAGAGCACAACTTCAAATCAACGGAGTTGTTCGGGCAAGCTTCAACAAGATGACAGATATCATTAACAACGATGTGGTTGTTTTGGCAGCTATGCCGTGTGGGATGCTCCGATAATCGAGTTTCGGTCAGCAAATCCTTTGTGGCCGGCCTTCTCGATATGCGAATGTCCACTTGGGCCCTTTAAACTCTCAATAATAAAAGTTTAAAAGGCTATTAATTTTTTTTTTTAACAGATGGGGGGGGACATTGAATGCCATTGCTCTGCAGAAAAAATTTCTTAGGAGAGTGTTGCTGGCATGTGACTCCTGTGACGCATATTTTAGCCTCCCGTCAGATAAAATGCGCAGCACTTCCGCGGTTATACTCTTAATCACAGCGTCTTCTGCCGGTTGATAACTACAGTAGTAAATCGCTAAACAAGGGTGGTACCTCCATAATCTTTATATATCCAGACTAGTGAGGATTAGGCCTTCGAATGCTGAAAGCGCCCATCCTACCTCCAAAATGCATAAATAGAGGATCGTTTATTGGGGAATCTTTTGATTTTTATTCGTCCCTCACCGGAACAAATCTTTCGATTTATTTTCTTTTTCACTATAAAGCCAAAAGTTAGGCATGGAATTCCTCTTTTTTGCCTCTTAAGGTATTACGGTCGCGAGCCTAGCCTGGCGGTAGCAGCGCTGCTCCGTAGTTAAATCATTCGCCGCATCCAAAAAAGGCTCCTCTGGTATTATTAACAATCTTCGAGAAACGCCTGCTTTTTGGCTTCTTTTCAGCGTCCGCGGCTAGTTCTCCGGAGAAGTTCACTAATTCCCGGAGATCCCCGCCACATAACATTGACATTCACTCAATTTCGAGACAGCCCTTGGGACGCAGCATTCGGCAGAAGAAGTTGAATATTTGATCAGAGCGCGTGACAGATCCGGAAATATTCGATTGACGCAGAGAAGTAAATCTTTATTGCCTTGTTTTGTTTTCAGCCTTTGGCGTATAAGAGGTGCATGTTCACAAGTGCGCAAAGCTCAAACGCAAATCGAAATTGAGCCTAACTGCAATAGTGTTTGCCATTCACCTTACGCGCATCCGCCGAAGTAGTAATAATAGGTCGCGGCCACGCGGGCTAGTGGAATGGATTTCAAAGACCTTTTCTGACTGCCATAACATCAAACTGAGAGACCGGCATCGTAAAAGTCAACTACCCTAAACGTACTATACTGGATATTTTTGCTCAATATTTGACGGCAACTGATGGTGTCTCGGTTCCTCTAAAGCTAGGTTGGCCTAGAGCCTGCCTGTTTTATTTTTTATTTGCCCTGGACCGCTTCCTCCTTGGCATTTAGATAAATATATATAATGCTATAGTACAGAAGGTTATTGATATTTGTGTTTTTAACAAATGTATTAAAAATATTTAGAAGCAATTGGTATTTTGTTTTCGTGTAGTTTTTTATTTCATAAGAAGAGAAAGAAATTGTTTATTCATTTTGGCAAGGCCATATTTGATTTTTCCATCGTGTTAGCAGAGGGGCCAACATTCATGAGAAATGGTATCGTGTTACTACTAGTGATTGTCTGGTTATTTATTCCAGATGGGGCGCTGGTTGTTGGCGGATATCGTATAAACGGGGTTCCTTGTATCAATGTGTTTGATATTTGCAGGGTTGGTGGAGGCCCAGTGTGTGGCTGGGCATAAGCATGCTGTTGCGGTGGGGGGTGTAGCGAAATTTGATGTTGATAAAAGGGGATAGCTTGTTGTTGTGGGTGAGACTGGTGGTGAAGTTGAGGTGGATGATGGATGGTGGGCAAAGAAGTTGGTTGAGAAGTATAGTTCGAAAAATTTGCGTAATTCACTCTCAAAGAGGGGGACATTATTACGCCCATATCATTAGCAGCACCATTAGGATTACTATTGGTATTATTATTAGTATTATTTGGGCGATGAGCGTAATTATTAGGGTTTGGTTGTGAGGTGAAGGAATTATTATTGTTGATATTATTAGTATTATTGGTGTTGTTGCCGCTGCTTGTGAAAGGGGACCCGCCAGAACTATTTTGATAATAAGGTAAAGAGCCATTTATTGGATAAAGTTGAACAGAACCTCCTAGCGAAGTCTTACATGAGTCCATAGACACTGGGCCGTTTGGTGGGTAAAGTGATTGAGGCATTGAGTGGTTTCTCGAATTATAATAGCATGTGGGTTGTGACGTAGCTGCCGGCCCTGTATTTGATTGCAGTTGAAAAAGGGGGCTGGACTGGTAAATGAAAGGCTTAGAAGGAGCGAGCGGTTGTAGTTGGGCTGTACTAGCGTTTGGATTTGCATTTGAATTTGCGGTGGTTCCATAGGCCGATGATGGTAGACTATCATCACTTTGGTAAGATTGCCTTTTAAGAGATGGCAGAGGCTGCTGCTGTGTTTGCTGTTGCTGCAGTTGTTGCTGCAGTTGTTGCTGCAGTTGTTGTTGCGGCTGTTGCTGCAGTTGTTGTCGCGGCTGTTGCCGCTGCAATTGCTGTTGCTGTTTTTGTTGGTGTAGCTGTTGCTGCAGTTGGAGTTGTTGTTGAAGCTGCTGTTGCTGTTGTGGCTGTTCTTGCTGCTGTTCGTGCTGTTGCTGTTCTTGCAGTTCTTGAAGTTGTTGCTGTTGCTGCTGTTGCTGTTGTTGCTGTTGCTGCTGTTGCTGTTGCTGCTGTTGCTGTTGCTGCTGTTGCTGTTGCTGCTGTTGCTGTTGCTGCTGTTGCTGTTGCTGCTGTTGCTGTTGCTGTTGCTGTTGCTGTTGCTGTTGCTGTTGCTGTTGCTGTTGCTGTTGCTGTTGCTGTTGCTGTTGCTGTTGCTGTTGCTGTTGCTGTTGCTGTTGCTGTTGCTGCTGCTTATTTGGACCCATATCAACAGAGAAAATACTGCCAGCAGTATTATTACTTGGAACCTCATTTGTACTTGTATTTTCGTTCCCGTTCGAATTACTACTGCTAACCTTGTTGAGTGCGTTCATTTTAACTTTCTGTGTTGCAAATAATGGCGAGTTATTATTTGTATTTGTTTGTCCTGTCGAGTTTTTGTTGCTGTTGCCTAACGTGGTGTTTTCCATTGCAATCAACAATTCTTTACAGGGCTTCACGTTTTGAAACGCCTTGGAATCAGAAGGTTTAGTAAGTAGATTATTCTGCAGATCACCCAAATTATAATAAGAAACCATATGTAAAGTTTCTGATGTATCCTTCAGGGAGTTCTTAAATTTAACAGACATTGTCTTCTTTATAAAACCGGTGTATTTGCCATTGTTTGAGCTAGAGCTGCTTGATTTGGTCGATTGAGAGGGGGAGGGAGAAGTAGTGGCAGTTGCAGATGGAGGGGGGGAAATAGACTTTGGAGATACGTTTGATGAAAATGATGGAGAGCTTGAAATTGGGGTCGACAAAATAGGTGGTAATTTTATCCTCGAGCTGCTGGACGATAAATCTTGTAAATCCACCTTTGACTTTTTCGTGCCACATGCCGTGTGGCCGGAGGATTTATCCAATTCTCTATAAATCAGAAATTTACCAGATATTCTGGACGGCGACCATGAGACGCCATCCGTCCAACGCTTGATACCCGACACTTCTTCTATGAAAATGAACACATTCCCGGAAGTAATCAGGTAAGGCCTTTCAATTTCATACGGTCTCCTAGGAATATGTTTCAGCACCCCGTCCAAAGTAGCTTGTAATATTAGCAAAGCATCCTTTTCATCTTCAATATACCCTTTGTAGGTTGGTTCGATATCCATCAATTGCAATTGTAACTGTTATGGGCAACTGGGTAGTTAAATGTTTCCGCTGTGAGTGGTAGTGAGACAAGAATGTATGGTGTTAAAGTGTTAACACTACTAGATGTTGATATGAGATTAAAAAGTAGAATAAAACGAAGTCTGACTTGTTCTTGTAAAGTAGTGTGCGGTAATGGTAAGTGTATAGTAGTGGTAGTGTATAGTAGCAGCGTGAAGTTGCGTCTCCTATCGTTATAACAGTAGCAGTTTGATGTTGTGTTTGGTAATCTTGTTTGAATCGCTAGGTGTTTAATAACAATAAAGGAAAAGAAAATTTTTCTATAGTCAATTTATTTATTTTTTAATCCCCTTCTTTAGAGAAGGAAAAAAAACTATGCGGCCACAGAAACTTCAACAAGATCGGAAGGAGATGTGAACAGCCAGCGTCGAAAAACTAGGTTAAATTTAAACTGAGTCTCAATGATAGCCCACAGGGCAAACGAGAAGCACAGAGCAGTTTATGCCTCTAGGATCTTTTGACGAATTAAGGTAAACGCTGTTTACGGAACTGCTGTTGCTAACTACGGTTGCTAACTGCGGGTGGTTGTTAAATGCGCGAGATGTACGAAAAAAATTAACTTATAGAATCGAACGACCACGAGAACGGCGATGATTTAGGTTTGAGAGGTGGGTCGCCTTCCCTTTTGATGGATGTTGCAAATAAAGTTCAGTACGCAGGTCGCTCTGTGCTGTTGTTGTTGCTGGTTACGAACCTGGAAGTCGCTTGTGCCCGGGCTTCCTAACGTTACTAGGACGCTATATTAACACGCAGCCAGTGGATATGCGGTGGCATGGGTATTAACACCGACAGACACTGCTCCGATCCGATGAGCCATGACAGCATGATTCATCCCTGAATTGCGGATGATCGATTATAACTAAGTGTGCCGCCGCCGCCATGCGGTTAAAAGAAAAAGAGGAGATCAGACATCCGTGCGTCCGTGCGTCCGTACATCCGTACATCTGTATATCTGTGAAGCGATAATATGGGTGCACTGGTGTATAGACCAATCTTGATTGCTCGCGATTTGCAACTTCCGATGTGAGCACATAGTGCAGTGTGTGACTCATAGTTTTCCTGATAGGGCAGTTAAAAGCGCTAGCGGCCATGTTCGGTGGTCAATGCCCTGCTTTTCTTATCTGTTGCCGTACGCAGGCCCGTGCACAGTAGGCGACGATTACTAATTGGCCTCAAGGTGGGAGGGTATATAATGGGCTCAAAAACTTTGTTTCAGTCCGGCCTTCGGTTTTCGCGTGCTACAACTATTTTCACGTCGAATTAAGAGAACTAATCTATCAAAACACAACAACATAACAGAACACACCTCACAACACCACAACCTACCGGTTACTACGCAGCTGCATTATTATTTGATTTTATTTTATTAGGAGAGAGAAACATAACAAAATTTTGAATATGACTTTCTGAACTAGATTAGTTAACGCCCAATAATATAAGATTTTACGATAATACTGTAATACTATAATATACAAGAACGATACAAATAAGATAATTACAACCAACAATTAACTATCACACGCCCGTGTTAATCGTTTAATATATTATATCCCAAAATAACCATAATATAATACTTTAAGATGTGTTTACTGTAGAAAATAGCCCAGCTGATAAAAGGATCCCCTTTTTTACTTTACTTTCATTCGAAAACAAATTTGATATACAATGCATTTACAATGTCGTTACATTCAACTTATAATAAGAAGTTACAATCCCAATAGTACAAAATATTGATAATAAAAATAATTAAAGAACAAGAATACCATACAATCGAAATAAATACAACTGCAAATATGATTACTAGTACAAGTGCCGTTCCAAGCCGAGGCTTGTTTAACAACCAAATGATCTCCGATCTGGAGAACGGATCTGTTTCCGAGACTCACCACCCGATTGTCGGCGAACTAGTTTTTGGAAAGTTCATCAAGGAAGAAGACACAGATGCGTACCCTCTTCTGCTGGACGATACTGTTCCCAGTACGGCCTCTTCTTTGAAGAGCGCAGTCGATGACTTCTTCCTGAACGACGATAACTCGACGCCCATGTTTGAGTTTGATGCGATCAATACATCAACCCAGTGGACTTCTCTTTTCGACAATGATATTCCTATCACTCAAAAAGACGTACAGTTAGCCAATGAGTTGAGTGTAGAAATCGAGCAAGATGAGGTACAGAGAGAGCCACAAGCTACTCTCGAAATTGGTCAAACTTCATACCTGCCAACCCCAACTATTGAGGAAGGCAAGTTGATTAAGCCAAGTTCGTTGTCCAAGCCAAGCCAACATGACAAAGTCTCCAAGGTTGATCATTTGGGGGTTATCTCCTACAATCGTAAGAACCGTTCGGTTCCACTTTCGCCGATCTTCACAGAATCTGGTGACCCCGTGGCCGCCAAGCGTGCTAGAAACACTGAAGCTGCTAGACGTTCTCGTGCAAGAAAACTCATGAGAATGAATCAGCTCGAAGACAAGGTTGAGGAGTTGTTAAACAGGAATTCTCAATTGGAGGACGAAGTTAAAAGGTTGACTAGTTTACTAAATAAATAATACGTAAGTTTTGCTATATGAACTTTAGTTTTTTTTCCCGAAATTTTAATTTGAGTTTATTTCCGCTACAAGACAATGATAAAACCTCTGAAGTGAGGGAGGGAACCTTAAGCAAGTTATCGCAGTAACCAAACTCTACCGCAAAGAGGCCTACGAAGATGACGGAGGAACCGTTACATGCACAACTAACAAATCTGACCATAGACCCTAGCATTAGTCACCGTGTCCAGAGAATAAATGAACTCACAATAGCTGATATCGACAAATTGAAGAAGGAAATTGAATTCGAGCTGGACCAAAATTTTTCAGTCTTGAATGATCAGAACTTAACATTGGAATCGTCCTTGCTAACAAGAGATGGCTATCCGCGGTCTGACATTGATGTTTTGCAAGTCAGACTAGTTAGAAGAAACATCCATATGTTGAAAAATGATTTGAAAAGAGTTATTGATGTTTCTTTTACGAAATTGAACCAGCATTTTGCAGGTAATGAAGAAAAGTTCCGTGAAGCACAGAGTATTGACGTTGCTTACATAATCCCATTTGCAGTTGTCGATGAGATCGTGGAAGATGGTCCGATGTTCAGATGCGGCTGCTTGAAAAATGACAAGCTGATATTGATTGGGAATTTGAACGCAGGTAATTACTTGAATCTACAAAATATTTCAAGATATATTATACAAAGTGAAAATAAAAAAATCTCAATTAAAGTTCAAAGAAATGATGAGTTTTTGACTTTGACTTTAGTTCCAACTCGTAATTGGGTTGGCCAGGGTTTGTTAGGTTGCAAATTTGAATTATTATGAGAAATCCTAACCACCATGGAGAGTTGATGTAAAAGAAATTATATCGCCATCCTCAAGAATATAATCTTCACCCCCTTCTAATTCCCAATCTGCATCATTAATCAGTGTCAAGATACCCGGTCTTATTGTTTCATTTTCAATAAAAACTTCGGTATCGTTTTTGTTTTGGATCATATTCTTCACAATGTGATCTATTAATTGCTTAACGCTGACTTCATCCCCGTCAATGCTAACTTGATGCATTCTTTGTTTATTGAAGATGACATCTAAACCCCCCATAAATTCAACTTTCACCTTGACCATCTTGATACCGTTTTTCAAAGTTTCAGCTATCTATTACTTAACATTTTTATCATAGTTCAGCTCAAATTAAAGTTGAAAAGAGTTTTTTCTTTGGCAGTCCGAAAGTTTTACTTTCGCGGTTTTTTACGTGTGCACTTCTTAACAAGGCTGGAAAAACTCAGCTAGTTGGTTTACAGCTCTGCTGTGTGCATGATGTGATCATTCTATTCATCTACTATTCTGCAGGAATAGGGCTCGTCTGATCTTGTCAGTCCTACCTTAAACCCGTGATAAGATAAATGTATATGTATAGAAAGACTTGAAGATATAAGATATAGGTATAAATCGTAGCTTTCCGTTTGACTTTTGGTAGTACACTAAGCTTAAGTGGAGTCCTGCCTCTCAATATAATCTTGAACAAATCAAAACATATACATCTAATTAGGGCCAAATTTTTATCATTATCAGAGTGAGTTGATGGATAAGATCAAAGTAGCATTATGTCACGTGGGTATAGATATTGCGACTAGCCATTAGCGACCTACAAAGGCGTCTGGTCACAAGGAACAATGATTTCCACAACAAAGCGCCTATTAAACACTAATGAAGAGTACTTTATTTGCAGAAATTCTACTGAAAGAGATAATTTATACTGTATTTGTCGAAACTGTTGATATTGGAAGGAATACTTGGCAATTTTTCAAAGATAGAGATATATAAATCCTCGCTTTTCCTATAAACTGAAACCAAGCTTGAATCGAGTGGAATTCATCCATCATAGTATCGTCAGTATTTTTACCTGGTACAAGAAGCATGCTGAATCATAAAGCACTGTTGCCAGTGAAGATTCTTCGCTCTTACGGTCATCAGTCAGGCTATGATCACACCATTTCTTTGATCCCATAGAACATACTGTACTATTTAGCCATCAGTAAGCTGCCGTGGATTCCTTCGTGTAAAGATGCCTGAGTTGTAATCATCTCGAAATGGGTTATCAACCTGTGTATTCTCACTCTTTCCTACCAATTGATACTCTGTTAGGGCTCGATCTTGCCTCGTCTGCATTATTGTCTACTACTTGATTTGGGAAGAAAATCTTTTGAAATTTTTTACAATTCTCACCTTGTAAATCTTAACCTTTAATGACATCTACACTTCAATATCAATATACCGTTGAGTAAGTATTGGAAATGTCTACAGCCTGCTTATGTTCGTCCTGCTTGAATAAAAGTAGATTTCACATAATAAAATTATGTATTGATTGATAATATCGTAGGAGAGTATTATCACCCGATACTGATATTACAGCTGTAGCTGCTAGCGAGCTACAAAGGCGGCTAGCCACAAGAATCCATCATTGCTAATATACATTGCTTATAAACAGACATAGAATACTTTATTTACAGGAATTAATCTAGTAGCCTTTAGCTACAGTTTTTAGTACGACCAAGGAAGATCGGCAGCGGATCATTACTATTGGATAAGGACTGAATACGTCTACAGCCTATTAACGCTTATCCTACTTATTAAAACTAGAGCTCAAACAATACAATTAAAATTCTGGCGGTGACATATAGTAATCTGTTTATAGTTCCAGATGTGAATATCCATCAATATTAATATTGCTCGCGTGGCGTAATGGCAACGCGTCTGACTTCTAATCAGAAGATTGTGGGTTCGACCCCCACCGTGAGTGTTTTTTTGTTTATTTAATGACTCTTTTTGGGACTTTGGGCAATGTCAATAATTAATATTTACTCACCAATAATGTCCTTCTAATTATTAACTGCAAACGAAAAGGATAATTTAACCGATTATCATACAAACTAAAAAACAAACCCTGATGTTGACTTTAAGAATATTTACACAAAGAATTAAGCTTTCTTAATGATTTAGTGGGCCGATCAAACAAAACAAATATAATCGGCCATAACAAAGGGTGCTTCTTCGTTTTCACAAGAATCCACTATTCTCGAATTGTTGGCATAATATGACAGAACATAATCTTTAGACAATGCGTCACTCTGTAAAATACAAGTAACTTTACTTCTTGAAATGATAAAATTAGTAAAATACTGAATGAGAAGCATAAAACCCTTAAAGATATGCCTCGTCCATTCAAGCGATGTGTCTCGAATCCGGCAACGGTACTCTACAGAAAAATGCTTTCAGAAATCGCTTTACTTGGCCGTGTTATGAGGTTTCAAGCCTGACTATATTTCGTGTTTGGGTCATACTGTGTGTTCCACTCGAAATTTGGTCCAAAGCATCGGGAGACGTCCTTATAGTGTCTCTATTTGACTATTTTA